>OZ020609.1:96442780-96807538 GCA_963971545.1 Philophylla caesio
AAGAAAGATTAACTTAGGATTCGAACAAGAAAATTATACACAGAAACCTATGCAAACTCTATACAAGGAAATAGAAGAGGAAATGAAAATACAAGCGATCAGCAGGTGGAATTGCAAGAGTCATGTGCAAACCAAACGATGGCACGCAAGCTCGATGTGTAATGTCGCTGTCACGTAAAGACTGCAGAACCATGATTAGTATTCTGACAGGACGTTGTCTATTAGCGACACATGCGATCAAAATGGTAATTACAATTATCGGCGTATGCAGGAATTGCAGAGAGGTAGGATCAAGGAAGCTCCTTTTATGCATATCTCCTGCGGTAGCAAGAACGTGCCTAAACTGTTTAGAAGCTCCGCAATTTAAGAAGCTTGAAGAAGCCGCAGCGAATGGGCCTTCAATCTCAACTCAAGTTCGCCAAAGGCTTTGCCGTCCTAAATGATGTCTACTACTGATCCACTTGAGGATAGCTCCATTTGGTATCCAGCGATCCAGCCTTATTGGAATTTTTCAAAATGGGCAAACAAAAAATTCTAAACTGCAACAAAAATTTGCCTGTAAATTCCCAACATTTTTTTTTTTCAAAACCTTAATCAAACTAAGCATTATATTAAAATGTTCACTGGATACGCGAAAAACTAACTCTTTCTATATCTAACGACCTTGGATCGTCTTAATACTCATCGCCAAGTAAGCTTGGCATTTCAAAATACTTAAGTAGAAGGTAAAGTAGTAGAAGACAAAGCTGTTTTTTTAAGTCAAGCTGAGATTTATTTCATGTGTGTTCGTATTGGCTTCGACTTCCCACAGCTTTTCTTTTGGCTTTTTTTTTTTTGTTAAAATATTTTACCAAACAATTACCAGTTTATTACATTGCCCTGTTGTAAAATATATTACATTTATGCGCCAATAACAACTTTGTGATTTACCGCAGTCTTATTATACAAAGGTAAGCAGTACTAAAGTCAAGCTTAACGATGGGCCAAGAGTTCATCCCCAAGCGGTACACATTCGCTGCGGTTGAAACGTCGCGTTTTTAGGTGTAAATAATGTGGAAACGTTTTTTTTTTTTTTAATTTTTTTTTTTTTGCTTGTATTTAACTAGCAGAGCGCGTGAACAATTAAAACAAGTGTAAGTATGTCGGTATAAAACACACATTAAATCGGCCACCTTGGTGCGTGTGATGTAGACTCTGATCCCCCCCTCTCAACTTTGTACTGCTCCCCAAAGCAAGACAGTAGCTTCGTTTGGTATCAAAGACTTCATGTGTCTTGCGTCTCGAATTTAGGGCAAACTGACCTGCGCCACAGCGTCGCAAAGTCTACGAAATGTGCTACATTTCTCACTCTTACGTACGTATGTATATACTCGTACTTGTATGTATGTATGTATATGATAAATCACTAACTAAATTAAAAACTTTAACTGTAGTTGCTGGTTATAAATTACCTTTTCACATGGGTTAAGCGACTTAGTTTTGAGCTTTGACCTAAAATTGCTCTTCAGATATTTTTAGGTAAGCATTCAAAAACCATTTTTTGCATAATTTTTAAGCTCTTTCATTGCAATTTCAACACCAAATTCTTCAAATTAAAACGAGTAGATGTGTAAACATAATGTTTATATAACATAATTGAGCTCATTAATTCAAGCTTTTTATGATTCAACAATAAATATTGCTTCGTGGGTTTCTTAAAATTAATTATTTGAGTAGCTAAAATTGTTCGTAGAAGAAAGCAAAATACTTATGCAGGTGTTATGTCTAGAATTCATAGCTTCTTGGATGTGGTTATTAATAAAAGGATGGACAGCTATTTTTTTCTTTACTTTTGATTCAAGGAACAAATGCATAGTTGTCTAACTCAATGCGGAGATCTCTGCTGAAGTCGCCTCACCGCTTGAAGAATTGAAACGTAAAGTTGATATTCTTGCGACAAATTTCAAGAAAATAAAACAAAAAACACAATCACATTTTCGTTATTCAAGCGAAATTTCCTTCAATATTCACGGATCGGTTGCAGTTAAGTGGTGATATTTTCTGCCGGGCACTCTCCCTCCGCCAGCCTTAGTTTTAAAATCAAAGATCACTTCAATAGAGATGATTTCAAACGGTTGATGTGTAATGTAATACCTTTTAAGGCGGTATCTACCTACTCGTATAGTCAACGCAGTCCCTTGGGTGTTTGTGTTTTGTTTTTTGAAAGTTTAAAGCCCATCATAATAATAATTGAATGCAAATTTATTTGGTCTCTCTGATCACTACTCGAACGGGAAGTTTCTAACATTCATAGAGTTGTAACTCTAGTAACTGGTGGGAATTTAATTGGTCACTGTCCGGTAGGAATTCAAGAAGTCATCCAAATAAATATTTATAAATGACCCCTAGATAAACCCCATTTCTTTTTTCAGTGCCTTATTACTATACTGTATAAAACTAAGGTCCTCTTGTAAAATAATTTTATTAACAACCTCGTCCAAAGTTGTCATTTTCGAGTAGTCCACTGCCTCTCGAATTCTCTCATGCTTTCTTAAGGCTCTTTCTAGCTATGAAACTATGCCGAAACACCAAACACCAATTTCATAATTTTTCTTGGACAACCTTTTGTGGTATACTCACGACCTACAGAAATCCATGAATCACATACTCTACATAATTTCATGTACTTTAATACCACAGGTCTTCCGGCGACCTTTGAACATATGTATACATACATTGGATATACATACATATGTTTTTTGTCTAACACGATGCCTTCCCCTAACTTGCAACTAATTATACGCACTTAAAAGCTTAGCCGACAATCAACTGCGATGGACTGCGGATAGTTAAAGCAAAATAATCATTTATCAAAAACGTGAATGATGAGCACCTCAACATTAATTTACTTAAATCACAGCTTACCGCAATGTGAGTAATGTATGTTTTTTGCTAGGAAAAGATAGAGTTTAAACAAATTTCGAAAATAAATAAGCCGCCTACTCCAACAAAGCCAAGCAATAAACACAGAAAGCACCTGCAGTGTATTATTTAAAAAAAAAAAACTAAGTTTTTGAAGCCAACAATACTACTATTGTAAATTTGTTTAAAGCGACACAAAGAAAATGTTTGTAGGTTACGAAAACAAAAGTCTTAAGTTCAAGTGCATGACCTGGATTAGCGCCAAAAAAGCGCACATACTCAACTATACGAGTAGCAAAACACAATGAACACAAACGGCTGAGTTAAAAAAAAAATTTTGGAAGGAATTTATGCATGGCTGCATAACCTTCGTAAAGCGAAAGCATTGCAGATTATGACGTCAACTAGAAAATGGTGTCAAAAGCCAAAGAAGTTGAATAACTCAAATGGTGAGTATGAAAAAGTTATGGGCGGAAATGAATAGAACTTTACGGCGACAGTAAATAATGTCGGGTGCCTTCAAAAGTTCGAAGCACTTAGTTTTAATTACAATTTTCATACCAATAAAATAAAACAAAATTTTAAATTACGAAAAGAGCTGATTAAGAACGAAATTTTGTCTGTTTTATTAATCGGCCAAGGATAGTCGTCGCCAAAAATGAGTATTTAACTCTAGATAAAAAAGAAACCAATTATCGTGTCATTTATCCTTCCACAGCGGTCATTTTCTTTGTTGATATCAATGCCCATCTTTTTAACTTCTTTAGAATTTTGTCGCAGCTCGAAATGATTATTTTCAATCAAAAACAATGTTTTGCTTCAGTGCGTGTATCACAACCAGAAGCGTCGATGTATTCCACAACTTTTTTAAAACATGATAAACTATGAACCAATGTCTTCCGTTTACTCAACTGTAGATCGACAACGTCTGTCGCAACTGAACAAGATTGTATATTAGTAAGTATAATTAGGAGCGTTACCCATTCAAAGTCCTAGACTTTCAATTAAGGGGCTTTACCAGTGTGACACTTTCAAAAAATCGAAATTCTGTGAAAGCGGCAAGTTCGTACTTTGAATAGTTTTTGAATGTCAGCGTTCTAAAGAGCGACCGCTCGCAGGTATAAACCGCTCCACCTGCCTATAGAAAACTTTAAACGCACTTTTCTCGAAACGACATCAAAATTGCAGACATCATAACTCAACGAGAGATTGACAGATCGATTTCAAATTGAACCTGAATATTCTTGAATATATTTACTAACAATGATCTTTTTGATTCGTTGAAAATTGTCAATTTGGCATTAAAAAAACGACCATTTTTCCCCCCAAAAAACGACACTTTTTTCAGAACTACACCATTTTGTTAATTTTTGATATTTTTCAAAAATTTTAGATCATTTTATAGGAAATGCATTTAACTTTAATACACTTTTTGAATTTTTTTCGGTTTCAGCTACCCATTCGGCCGGAATCATGTCAGCAGTTGGGAAACTTTTTTTTGGGCACCTTCGAAGACAGCACATAACTTCGTTGTTTTTCTAAATTTTTTTAAAAAAGAAAAATTAAAATTTAGCTGAAAATATACCGTATTATGTCCAAAAAACTTCAAAACATTCGAGTACTTTTCCTTAAACAAAATTCCGGAAAATCGTCTAATTTTTCATGGGTTACACTGGTATAACCCCTTAAGCTGGGAACTGAAACGACCATGCTAGAATATTTTCAAAAGCTTTCTTCTATATAAAAATTCGACTAAAAAAAAATTAAATCACTTTTCGTCCCTTCACTAACAAAATACCTTTCAAGTAATACGTACATATATGTATGTATATCTTTTAATACATTAGAAGTATAGTTTTGTGCTAAGATGGATGCAAAAGAAAAGTGTTAAGATCAGTTTTCAACATTTTTAGTGATGACGAAAATGTAAGTATGCTAAGAAAAATAACTAGGCAATTGGTGTTTCGATTTCATAAAGACATAGTTAATAAAAGACAAAGGTTAGTTTGTGACAGGCAGTCACGAGTAGTGACGAGCTTATCGATCCGCCACGGCTTTTTTGGATAATTGCTTACTATTTAGTCTAAAAACTGCCACTATGAGAGCGACGTCGCACCTGAATCGGCCTATTCTGGGAGGCTGCTGATCAGCTGATTTGAATTTATTTGAATTCCTTACATAAATTGTTGGTAAACCTTGACCTAAATCAGTCTAAATTATATACATACATATGTATGTAAGTTCAAAAATATTTTATGAACACAAAGTTCTCATAAGTTGGATAAAATAAAAGTGCTCAGATAAAAGTTCAGTACCGAGCCCAGCCGAATTTCAATTTAAGTTCCGACGCCGCTCATCCCGACGCTTTGGAAATTTTTTCAGCGTATCACGTTAATTTCAATGTTATTTATTTTATATGCATTTGAAATTTGGTTAAAATAATATATTTTATATAACAAACTGGCAGATAAATATATTATGCATTTTTGAAATTTTTATTTAATGTTTTTTTTTCAAAGTTTCGTCAAAATGTGTAAATGTGGTTGGACGCTTAGACTTTTTATTTTGCCGAAGTGAAATATATGTATTTGCTTACTGGGTACATTTTTAGCAAAAATCAAGTACCTATGATACTTAAGTAAATTATTGCTTTGTCATTCACATACCAGCACATGTCCTGCCCAACGTCATAACTAATATCTGTGGCAAGGCCAAAGTTTCGAAAATTGTTATGAAATTTTTTGAGAAAATATTTTTGGGTAGCGTTAGGAAATAATTTATTGTTCCGATGCCCCGCGTTCGTTTCTGTTGATCACATTAATTACTCAAATGTTTCAAGAGTAAAACCACTTAAAAGGTTTAAATATAGTAACTAACTATGAAAAGTGTACAATTCAGTGTACAAGCATTTAATTAAATATTACCCATTAGGCCACTAAATCATCACTTAAACTGAATTGTATTTTTGCTCGGCGGCAAAAAACAAATTATCATTTACCACCTCTTCTTCAAAACACTTTCATTGCAACAAATGTGAAATTGCCGACAGAAAATACTTATTAAAAATCATTTCGCATTTAAATATTTATACCGATTAATTGTCGGTTACAAAATTGCATCGCTTTGCTTTGTGTGGTTAACCGGCAATTATTAAGTGTCGATTATCGATTGACCTAAACCGCAAATGGTTTTTAAGCAAAGCCGCCGCCGAATTCCACTAGCCAATCGATGGGCTATTTGTGGTTTTACCAGTCCCTTGCAACAATTATACATAAACGTTAGCTGGCGGAGATGAGCTTGGCATTTAGAAGTAAAAGAAATTAAAACAAAAAATCAGCTGCAAATTGTCGATGAAAGAGGGGGAGACAGACGAAATAATTTTGTATGTGCATAATTGCGTTTTCTTAAGTTTCAAAATTTTCACTGCCCACCAAATTTGGTAGTTCCGAATTTTTTTTTAATTATTACTGCACAAGTGCATGAAAATGATAAATAAATTGTCAAATATTTTTGCGCAAATTAAACATTATGTAAAACAAAATGACTTACCTATAATTTCGCTTACACAACAACACCAATGAGCGCTACAAAAAAGTGTTAACAAATAAAAAGCAATAAAAATATTGGAAATTGTATAGTTTATAAATAAAAAGCAAATTAATTGCTGGTCTGGCAAATTAAAAAAAAACAAATTAAATAAATTGACGCTCAAGCAACAAAAAACAACAATCACTCAATTCAACTCAGCGCCACACTCGGAACAAAAAATATCAATGCGATATCAATGCCTCAGGCCCTTCCGAACAATGTTTTAGACCTCATTTTGTCTTTATCGTTGCTGTCATCGTAGTTACATGAAGACGGTGCCTCAAACGGTTTTTAAGTATTTTGTATATCATCGCATTTGTGTCAATTGCACTTAGGACGTTTTTGTTTCGAATTTTTGCCGACATTTTAATTCCAATGAAACTGCGAATATCAGCGTTTAAAGTGGCGAAAAAGTGTGAAGCAAATTTTTATCGCGCGTATCTTCTTACTTGGTTAGCTGCTGTGAGCAAGGTAAAACTGCAAATAATGGCACTAAATATCGTAATGATTTTTACACCCGCCTTATCTAAGCACTTCACCACTTTTATGAGTACAAGTAACTACTACATATACGACACGCAATTAATGAGGACCATGGATGTTCGTAATGACGAAAATTTGAAAAGAGATATAAGAAACGATCATTACATGGAAATAATAAGAAAGCATTCGATGTTAATTGATGTGATTAGTTGCACAAAAAGGAATGGACAGCTACCAGAAAATAGTTAAATGAAGTAGTAGAATCGCCCCAGCGAAAGTGAACAAAAGAATAAAAATTCGCAAGGCGAAAAAATTATGAAAAAGTAGTTTTTTATTCTTATCATACTCTTTCTCAAGCACTAGCAATACGTCACACATTTCATTTGCAGTTGATTGCAAATCAAAGGATATGTTTGTATCCTTACACAATTTCATGATTGCTTTTATAATCAAATACCAATCTACATCAAAGCAAAATCTACACAAAAAAATTTGAAATTTAATAAATCTTATTTAATTTAAAATAAAATAATCGGACTTTTTATTTTTTTTAGTCCATTTATAACAGTTAAACTTGGCCATATATTTTTTACGGCAGAAATAAAAATCCTTTGCTAATGTAAACAAGCCGCTTAAATTAAACAAAACAAGGATCGACGTAAAATCGTTCCAAAATACATAATCAAATTTGGTATAATTTTGGTTATCATTATTTATTAACTATTAGGAAAGGGCTTTTATTTCGGCTTTGCAAAGTCTTCTTTGACCAAGTTTAAGTACTATTATTGAACTTAAAAAATAAGAGTCCGAATTATCAGTGATTATTTGACTCTTTCTTAAAAAGCTAAATAAATGAAAAGAAAACAAGATATCTTGTCCAAGGGGTCCTGAGATCAAAGGAACATTGACAACTTTTTTTCTCCGGACTTTTGTAACATAGTAAAAGGTACAGGTGTCCAAAGCTCACTAACCAATATTGAATTTAACTGTCTGGAATTGGTTCTGAAACTTCGAGCTCTACTGCCTCAGGTCTTGTAGAACGGAAGAAGCTTAGCAACGCTGTCAATTGGATGATATACACCCTTAAGTATTTTAGTTTACATAATTTGAAAATCAAAAATTTCATCTCGAAACTTAACTTTTCGCTTATTGATTTAAGAATTCGTACTTTCAATATTATATTTGAGTGATTCACAAGGTGTCATAAAGAGTCATATCGTCATAATATCATAAATTTTATGATGGTTTAAAAAAATTTGTTTTTGCTTGCTTCATGAATTGAGTAGTAATGAAATACAATTTTGCACGGTATGTTTTTATTTTGTCGTATTTTATAAGCTGTCATTTGTTTTGGTTTTCATTTCAAATTTTACTTTGGGATTTTTATTCTGCGGCTTTGGAATTCCCAAGTGAATGCGGTTGCACAAAGGCTTAACATGTTCATCATAAAAAGTTCGTCGGATTCATCTTGCTCCTCCTCATCGCCTTAAAGGGAATAATGTACGAATGCCAAAAAGATATACAAGGATGTATGTATGTTTATATCTTACTTGAATCTGCAAAACCCATGTCCACAACCTGATTTATGCAGAGTTCAGTAATTATTTTATTTTTCACACTTTCCCGCGGCATATTTTTTTTATATTCGAAATAAGACAAAAAACAAGAAGTTTGCTCATACGAGTTATGTATATATCCACACAAATTTATTATATGACATATGACTTTATGACACCTTGTGAATCACTTAATTATTATTTTTTTTAATTTCCAAATTGAAGAAAGACACTTTTGATGAAGGTGAGACCATTGTTCTCTCAGCTCATAAAATTGCAGGTATATTTAAGATTAAAATATTATTATAATCTTAATAAGAGAAGCCTTTAAATAGAAAGGAAACCCCATTTATAGTTAAAAAGGTACTGCATATTAAATATTTTTTATTGAAAGAAAACTGTACATTCCCTTTGTTATTAACCACCATCTAGATATTTAATTTAATTTCTAAAAGTAAATTTTCATTTTCATTAAGTGAAGTACCCGCAATTATTGAAGGCTGGTAAAGGGCTCTGTGCTCGTACCTTAATAAATAATAGGTGTGTTTGTTTCCTATTTTTAATATATTATAGAGGATTCTCTTAAAGCAATTTTAACAGTGAATAGTTAACAAGTGTTTGATTACTAGTTTATGTAACCAAGAGCTTAAGTTAACTAAGCAATTTATTTCACAGTGCTTAGTTATAAAAATAAATATTCTGCAAGTAAGTCCACTGCATATTTCTCTTTCAATACAAGTAAACAGTTTGACATTCAAACAGCGGTTTGTAAACTAATCATCAGCAATTGCCCGATAGGAGAGTTAACAAATGGTTGACAATTCACTGTGAAATGAAAATCAATTAGTAATCGTCAACAAATTTTTAAACTATTCACCATGAAAATGGCTCTAAGTCATGCAAAACCTCAGAACGAACTTGACGTTCGTTGATAGATATACTCGTAAATATAAAAATCAGTCAACATAATTGGTATTCGGTGCAGTGAAATAGCTAGGACAAGTTATCGTAGCACAGGGAACGATATGCCATGAAAGTTTTTTTTTATTCATGTTCTTTGCTACTGTTTATGAAATGAAGAGGAGAGATGGTTTCGTTTTTCTCTAAAATTTTCTTTTAATAAAACTCATTCAAATTTGTTTGTTTTACTTGGAAAAAAGTTAGGTTTTACCTCTTTTGCATTTTTTCTGTATTTTCAAGCATTTTCCTACCTTTTTTGCTTTTTGAATTATTTCTCTTTTACATAACATCCATTCTTTTCCTATAACTTAAACCAGTTCGCCCGTACCTTAAAAATAATAATGCATCCAATTAATTGCTGGTGTAATTTATGACTTTTAATATCTAAAACAAAAATGTTACTATAAAGTGAAATTGTTCAGTAAACCATTAAAATAACAAAAATTTGCATAGCACGTTTTGGTATAACAACATAAGTAGTATATGTACGTCGAATCGATACCCTTTACGAAACTCAAAAATTCATAATTAATGTGGAATTTAATTTCTTTTGTTTTTCACTCCTCATCACATATTACAAGTACATACATATTGTTTTGATTATGAGCAATACGTCACCACTTTGCCACTAAATTGAAAGCCATTTGTCGACGTCTTTGCGAGCACATCAATTGTTGGGATTTGTGATTTGTGAATTTTCACTTTAATTTAATTTAAATATGGTTACTTTATATGCAGTTTAAGTGAATGAAGATTGCCGTTTCGCAATTTTTAAGACGAACAGATTTATTTACGAAAAGTTTCTTCTTTGTAATACGTATCGAAGTATCTATTCTTATTCCTTTTCAACCTGTGACAGTATTTTTTGACTTCATCCTTCTTGATTCGATCAATACATTTTTTTTATCTAAAACAACATTTTTCGATTTTATCCTAAGTTCCAGCGAAGTTGTGGCCTTGTATATATATTTTTTGCTCCTTCATTCCAAAATGTAAGCTAAAGTTCAATTTTGTAACAGGGTTTAAGTGTCAAAGAATCTCATTGGATACAATTTTTGACCGAATTTCCAAGATGAATACAAACTTATTACTTTCAAATAGTATTTAAGTAAGATGGAAAGTAATTGCAAAAGAAAAAGCAAAAACTATCAAAATACTATACGCAAAACACTTTCTTGCGAAATAACTATGCCACCAATTGTATAAACGAATACTTACAAGTTGCCTGTAATAGCTTTCTTCTTCAAAGTTATTAACACAGTCTTTATGTAAGATTTATGAGTCAATTAAAAAATGAAGATCCATTGCAACGCAAATGCTAGAAACTCAAACAATGAGTAATGAGACAAATATAAATTGCAATCCACTCGAGCAGGAAAAGGCAGCATCAAAATTTCAAACACAAAAAAGTAAATAACTATAAAATTTGCTAGATCAAAGCAATGCCGCCATTATGTATGTATGTATGTATATGTGTATAAGTGAGTGGGTCAAATTTTATTGTCTGTAAATTTGACTGGATTATGTTTTTAAAGTTTTTACCATTTGAGGAAATGGTTAAAATGTAATGAATGGTGAACTGTAATAAGGATTTTTATATATTTGTAGCTCATACTTCGTTCAAATAATTTTTTCGTAAACATATTTCTTAAGCACCAAACAATTTGTAACAAAACTAAATTTTGATAAAACATTTCATTAAATTCTTAATGTCATAAAATGTGAAAACTTAATAAAATTAAAAGTTAAGATATATTGACGCTAGAATTTTTTATTTTTTTATTTCTTTTAAAGTGAATTATATAATTTCGTCTAACACTGTTTAAAGTGGATTTATAGTTGAGTGGTAATGATATTGGAAACATACCTCAGACATGGAGGTATTTACAACGATTTTAATAAAACTCGGTATCGACATAAAAATTTATCGATTTTGGACATAGTTTTCGCAAAAATTTTTATCATACAAAAATATTTAGTTAATCGAGTGGGTGAAACAAAATAGTAAGAAAGTTTCATTTAGCTCAAGCAGAGTAAACTGCAAATTTTTTGTGTGCACATTTGTAAACTTGCCATCGAATACAAATTAAAAAAAAAACTCACAGCACCCGAGTATTCTAGATCTTCCCCAGGGTAACGATCTTACAAGTGTCTTTAAGTATTCTCAGTCATTAACGTATGCCGATGACGTTAAGATTTTTAAGTCCATTAAAACAGACGACGATAGATAGAAACCATCTTCAAGCTGACATTTATAAACTGATCGTACGGTGTGACGCTACACGAATGGAGTTTAATCTCAAAAAAGTGCAAACAAATGTGTTTTCAGTCACATAACTCGAGGAAAATCTCTAGAACCGATCATTTATGTATATTATTGATTTAGGTGTCACGATGGTTCTTAAACTAAATTTCAACACACACAGTTACATATAAATTTGGTCTATGGAATTCAATGGCCGTCACATTACCAAAAGTATTTACATATGTTTCTTTGAAAGACCGATTTTAGCAATATGGCGCTCTCAGTGTCACACTCGCTGTACTAAATTTGAATTATGGGAACCTTCAAAGTGTTTGTCCTCCTCCGCCACTAAAAACTCATAATTTTATTATTACCTTTGCATATTTGTAAAGATATTAAAAATTATGTGAGAAATAATCTTTCGTTAGGCTGAGTACAATTAAATTGGCATCAAAACTGTGCAATTTCAAACCGAAATATAATTTGAAATTTCAAGTACATAGAATACTTAGTTTGTTTTCAACAGATACAAAGGTTAGACGTCTTTTATTGTGCTCGGCGATTATTTTAAAAAATTTATTATAAAAATAAAGATTTTTGAACAATTTAAATATTTATTGAATAAATAAATATTATATGGCCAAGCAATAACAAAAAAAAACATTTTATAAAAACATAAATATTTTTTCATAAAAATATAAAGTCACCTTACTTTTTGAACACACCTTGTATAACAATGTAAAAATATTAACAAATAAATAAAACTAAAAAAAATAGTCAAAAATAGTGAATATGTTGGCGTCGTATAATTCTTTTAAGCAGTATATTTACTAAGGTGATTGACTCGGTTTTTTCATAAATTATTGTACGTTTTTTTTGAAATCTTGATTTTTCGGATTTCGAATAAATCGGTTTTTTTAAACTACAAAACCGGGTTTTAACCTAATTGTAAAAGATATAGCCTTTTATAAATAAAAAAAATACCGCAGCACATCGACTAATTTTACTTCCATTACATTTTTATTAAAATGGAAACTACATCAATCAATTTGATAAGACGCAGCAAATGTATTTTAGAAGTTTTTATTTATTTAGATAAATGTCATAGGAGGACGTTTTATTGACAATAAGTTCTTCTAGCTCGCACAATTTACTCAATGTGAAATTCAGTAATTTGGTATAAACTCAAGTTTTTTGTGAACTGCTTATCACCTGGTGACAATTGAGAGACTTTGTTTTGGGAGTAGAGGACTTGAGACCAATTAATGCCAACTCGTCTGCTTACTACATTTTATTTTGAAAAGATTTCTTTCATAGAAATAATTGCATTTAGTGACATGCATGTACATTGATCTAGTTTTTCCTTACTACGCGGTATTTTCATGATTTGAAAATTAGGTACCGGTTTTTTTTTAAATGCCATTCGAATAATCGAACACCCTAATATTTAATTTATTTTGAATTAAATAAACAATGGTTTTACTTAAATTAAAACGGGAGCCTTTTATTAATGTTCTGAGAAAACAAGTTTGTCAAATAAAATATTCAGCTGGCGTTGTTAGTTAGTAGTTTAATTTTTTTTTGTCATCCGTAGCGCACTCACTTACTAGCAATTTGTTCCGCAATGAAATAACTAAATTTTGGAAATAAATTAAAGATAAGTTGAATTGCCTAAATATTACCCAATTATGAGTGGACGCCAGCCATCGAAAAATTGTGCCTGTCTTGCGCCAAATCATCCTTGTGCTGTGCAACATAAAAAAAGACGAATATTTAATTGAAGAACCACTTCGCAGAGAATAAACCAGTCGCAAGCGAATAACTTTATTTGTGGACGCTTAATCGTTGGTATTTCAAATACTGGCGCATCACTGTAGAGCTTTTGGCCGCTTTAAATGATTAACAATTCCACTTCAATAGCAAACTATCAATTTGGCATTGCAACACGCAGTCAAGTGTAGCCAGCAATTGCTCACACAAAGTAAAACTGATTGCGCAGAATGCACCAAAAATGGTTGTCCACTGGCACATTTAGCTGGTTCAATACTGGCGTGGCTTAATTATAGCAATTTCATGTGGTGGCGCAGCTTATAAAAGCTTCTAATATTTTGATAATTTTTTTTTTTGCTCTTTTTTTTTTTTGACATGAAAACCACATTTTTTTCGCGCAAAAATACGATTACGAAAATAAACAGGAAATTCTGCAAGCGTTTCGCGCACACGTGCAACTGGTCGTAAGTGGTGAAGTGACACGATATGGCGAATAAAGGCGTGCAACTGGGAAGAAGCGAAAGAAGTGGATAAAATGTGAAGGAAGACATGCAAGTCGGCGCACCTGTTCTTCGCGTATTGTTGTTGCTGCTGCATTAAGTGCAATTTGAGCGCATCATTATTATTGCAATTGCATTGTAAAATAACAAAAGCAAACGGACCACCGCCGATCCCGCAACAACAATACATAGTTGGCAATAAGGATGCGTACGAGTAAGTGGCAACAATCTACTCCACTGACTCGAGATGCATATTCGATGGCCATTCTCTTCACTTGCACCGCTGTGGCCAATTAGCAAAATTTTGCACGCATTTTTTAAACATTTTCTTCGATGTTTATGTGACTACCACAAGAAGTGGTATTGCGTCGTTTTTGTGGTAATTGAATTTTTTGTTTGTTTGTTTTTTTTTTTGTGTTCACTTCTGCAGTTGCAGTTGATTTCGTGTTTTTTATGTCACTTATTGTAGCGAATATGTAAGTGTGTATATTTTTGTTATTTATTTTGCGGCAATTTTATGGTTGTTGTCTCTATTTGTTACGCCTCTTTTGTTGTTCTTTTGTTTTGCTGGCGCTTACCGCCGTGATGTAATTGCTATTTTTATGATTTTTTCATGACTGGTTTGTCATCAATATTTTAATGTATAAACTTATGTATGAATGTATACTTCAAAAACGTTGCTTCGTTTATCATTTGTCCATTTTTGGGCTATTGTTTTGACAAATAGGAAAGTTTCACGGTATAAGGAACAGTACGGTTCAGTTTTCAAGGAGAAAATTGTTAAAGAGCGTCTGATCGATGTCATAAGCTCCACCTGTCTAGCAAATATTTATTGGTTCAAATGTTCAAGGGTAGCCCATAGGGACACCCAAGGGACTTGCAAAATAGTTTCTGCTGTTATATCCCGGCAGTAAATAGAACTCACGCCTGCTTAGCTCTCCGAAAGTCACCAATGTCCTCAGCTGCCATTTTTAATATAGACTTTTCATTGCAAAAGGACATGTCCAATCAACTACTCTATTTTTTCTAACTGGGTTTTAAGGTACTGGCCTGAGACCAACATTTTCGTTGCAAACAATATCTAACTGGATTACATTTTTACCCATGAAGAAATGGGCCTGTTCGGCAAAGGGAGCAGGT
Organism: Philophylla caesio; assembly: GCA_963971545.1. Classification (NCBI taxonomy): domain Eukaryota; kingdom Metazoa; phylum Arthropoda; class Insecta; order Diptera; family Tephritidae; genus Philophylla; species Philophylla caesio. Next base: position 96,457,924 of record OZ020609.1, read on the forward strand.
GACTACTACAGGGAAGTTTTTAAATACAACCATAAAAAGTTTGACGATGTATTATGTTTATAAAAGTATAGTATGCGCTGTTTATACACAATAAACGCAATCAATTCAACATCATTAAATGTGTTGTAATTCTTTTTTTTTTTTCAATATTGATACGAGCAAAAAAATAAAATAATTGCTTCGAACTATTCTTAAAATTTTAATGATTTGATCCTTTTTTTTTGAATATTGTATGAAGAAAACTGGATTTCTAAGGGGGAAAATCACTAAGGCGAAATGCAGTGCCAAAAGTAAATAGTAGTTTATTTGTAAGCAATTTGGATATGCCGATGAATATATTTAATGCCCCTGCTTAATACGAGTGGACTGTCTCTTCTGCGGATTCATTAGAAAATTATCGACCTAACCAATACCGAATTTCCGTATAAGGTCATCTGAATGGCAACCCAGACGAAAACAATATTCATTGAGTCGGCCATCGAGCCTAACATGCCACGAATTTACATTCTCTGATTAGATACTATAAACTTTGTAGTGGGTAAGCATGTGCCAAAAGTTCCAATTACGCGGCTCTACAAAAAAATATTCGTTCTTCGTCCTAAAGTTTATTTTATGATTTTCTGGTTAATTAGGAACAAAAACGAAAAGAAAATAGAATAGAGAACGTGTTCATCAGGACATTTTGAGCTTCGAACAACGATATCAAGGCCAATACAATGAAAACATGATAGATACAAAAGCAAACTTTTTCATGCTAAATATTTTTTTTTTCGTCTAATTGCGAACTAAAGAATCGAAATTTAATACTTTTGAGTCTAGGTAAAATTTCGTGTTGACCCGTATTATCTATCCAGCAGCAGTTTCTTTCCTGTTTCTTTCTGTCCCTCTACATTTCAAGCAATTTCGATAAGAAGGCACAAAAGCATGAACGCTATCAAAATCAAATGAGAGTTTTCGAGAGAGAGATTCTTTGAACGATTTATAAATTTTTACGCATTAGCGACGAGAACGATGAAACTATGAGATATTCGACTTTTACACAGCCGCTGGTTGGGTGATATCGTAGGAATGAATACAGTGTTCGAAGTTTGGTAACAATGCATGAGGTATGGGCTCTTTTGCTGGTTCGCTAAACTAAAAGACATGCATTGCCATTTTGAAAAGACTTCAAGAATAGGTAATAACTTTTCGAAAAATTAGATCAAAGAAATATAAAAGTTAAAAAAGCCTCATGTGTGTTGAGAGTGGGGTTTTTTTTTAAGGAGATAAAGAAAAAGCTGTACCAAAAAATTTAGAAACATGATTCAATGTTCCTAAAGGTATTTATAGTAATTAAAAATAAAAGGCAACTACAACCATGAAAGATAAATTAAATAAAAAAATATCTCCTAAAACTGCGAACAATGGATGAATAAATTTATAAACCCTATGTTGACGCAACACGAGACAACCGTTGTAGTAACATGTTGAGGGAACCTCTATTTTTTTCTTAGCAGACTCTGTGAGCGACCGTTGCAGCATTCTAAAGGTTGTTTTCACTTTTTCCTTCATTCCATAAGCAGCAACGCTAGTTTCTCAAGTACAACTCTCCTCAAGGTGCACTATTCAGGTATATGAATAAAAATAATGAAATTAAAGTTGGTTTTGGAACGAATTTTTGTGATCCCTTGTCAAGTTTGGTTTTAAGACAAACCGGTTTCGGCGTTGTGCCATTAAAGTTAGTTGCTTCAACGATATTCTCGTATGTATTCATGATATATAAATAAGTATATTAAAATATAAGCATTTGTATTTTTCGAATCAATCGAATAGTGATTTAAACTTTTTTGATATTGTTTAATCACTAAAGTGATTATTTTTCTTTTTATTTTGTTTCAGATCGAGTCAATAATCGTTGATTGGCATTTATTTATATAGGATTCCTAGGCGTCTAGTTAACCCAATTTTAATTTTGATCGATATTTAAGACTTTGCAAATATTTATTAAATGTCATCAAAGAAAATCTTATATAAAAAAAATATTTTAAAATGATATTTAGTACGAAATATGTACAAAGCATTAATATGTTATTGAAATGCAATAACGTAGAGAAACTGTCAAAAAAGAGCTTCATCATGGGAATTCTGGAGGTATTGATTTCTTTTATTAAACCTAAAGCTGGTTTCTATATTTGAGAGAACTCTCTTTAAAAAAAAAAAAAAACAGTAGTTATTCAAGTTGACCAAACACTCAAATTTTAAACAAAATTTGTAGTGAATAAATATGTAACTAAAAGAATTAATAACACAAGGAATTTATACACAAATTGGTTAATACTGACAGTAGAACCGTGCGAAGGAGCTGTGATGGTGATTCTAAATCTGACTACCCTCTTCTAAAGTCAAAATAATTTTGTAAAAATTGCATTTAAGCAATCTTTCGTTTGTCCATTAATGTCCACATGTGACATAATTTCGCTTTCATATGTTTTAACAAGTCAATTCATTCTTCTTTTGTTTATTGGATTCCGCATATTTTTTCTACTTTACTGTCGCTTGACCGGAATGCGTGTGTGTGCGCGTATAATTGAAATTTAAGTGGCTCGCGCATGCGCGTCACACTCGATTGATATTGCCATTTATTTCGTTTCGACTGATTAATACTTGATTTATTTTTATTTGTAAATTTTTTTACATATTCACTGGCATTTCTGGTAGCAGCTCGTCGATGCTACTACTTTATTGCATCAATTACGCCCCACTCATGTCCGTATGCAATTCGATATGGACGAGAAAAAATAGCTGCTGGCGAACAATAAAAAAAAAACTCTCGCTGGCCAAGCACTTCAGGTGGCATTTCCAGAGTCAATAAGCAGCGCAAAATAAATACGAGTTGGGTGTAAGAAAAAGTGCATAAAGTTAAAGGGGGCGAGAGGATTTAAATTACTGCGCGATTGCAGTGTGCGAAGTGAATTTTTGGCAAAACTTTTTTATTATTATTTTTTTTTTTTTTGCCTGTGACTTTCCCACATTCCGCCACTCATTTTGCTCAGTTTTGACGCAGACATTTATTTGGTATTATTTTCGTTTGCATTTCTCTTTTTCTTTTGCATTTTTGCTGTGTGTTTTATTTTTTATTTTTCACTCTTTGCACTCACCTGCAACATTAACTCGCGCAATTTATCCAAATCGTCGCCATGTGACCTTGTCGGCAGATAACGTCCCTCACATGGCTGCTGCTGCCACGCCAACAACACCAACAACACTGGCAATAGCCAAAGGCCGAGACTGAGTGATGGCGCTGAGGCGACGCGGACGCCACCGCCACTGCGGCGACATTTCAGTTGGGCGTTGTTGCTGCTGGCGGTGCTCCTGTTGATGTTGCTGCACATTGTTAAACTCTGTTTCTTGTTGACGCCGGTGTTGTTATTGATTTTGTTACTAGTGTTGTTGTTGTTGTTGTTGCGCCGAATTGCCAATTGGGCTGTTACCATTGTGTTTCCGGTTGTTTGCTTCTTTTTGTGGGCGGCGTGCAGCAAAAATTTCACTTTTATTGGGATACTCTCTGTTCACGTTTGTGTTGGTGCTGGTGCGTATCGGATTTGGTTCGATGGTTATTTTGTTGTTTTTTTTGGTGATTTGCTTACTGCTGCTGCTGCTGCTGTTGTTGTTGTTCTTGTTGGTGGTGGTGGTCTGTCGTCGTTGGTTTACCCAAATGGCGCCGAATTTTTGCTAAAATTCAATTGCTGCTCTGCTTCTTCGTTGTTGTTTGCTTTCTTTGCCTGTTTGTATGCTCGGCTGACGATTTTTTGCTGCATTTGGTTTTCAAGTCGATTTAAGGCAGTAAATGTAAAATGTTGAAAACATTACGAAAAATTACAATAACATGGAAATATGTGCGTCCAACGTGGAAGTAAAGAGGAAGCAGAAGAAAAAGAGAAAAGGAAGAAAAAAGGGAAATTAATTATCAACCGTAAAATTCACTATATGTTAGGGCAAATAAGCTTATGTAAATACTTAAATTTATTTAAAACTAATTACAATTTAGCAAGAATTAAAAAAAAAATAATAATTTGATGAATTTGATTTTCCAATTTTTTTTTAATTTTTTTTAAAAATATTGTTATTTTGTCATTCACTTAAACTTGCTTCTTAAAAATTTTCTGATTTTTTATACTGTTGTTCTTGTGCTTTTTCGTCTCTTAAAAATTCACCCAAATTCTACAAAGTTTTAAACTTTATTTTATATGGCTTATATAATGAACTGAATTTTAATTGAAAATTCATAAAAAATTAAATGAATCTTTTGTGCTCAAAGTGTTTCTTAGAGCTTTGAAGCTTTTACTTTTCAATTTGTCCAACATTTTTACATAATAACCTTTCTCTCCTTCCTGATCGGTTGTATAAGCTCTCTTGGTATACGAAAACCCGAAAAAAGTTAAAAAAAAAATCAAAGCAACAAATTTTATAAATTATTTAAATCTACAAATATTGTATACTTTAAAGAAAAGTATGTAGATTACAGGTTCAATGTTCTGAACACATTCAATGTTCTGAACACATTTTTATATAATCGATATATACTGCGTTTTAAAGATAAACTTAAATCGAACCACAAAGCTTTTTGATCTAAAAAATATTCCAGCTTGTATGATTTACAATGTGAAACGCACAGAAACCTTAATAAATGCTTCCATTTCACTAATTCTAAATCCCTAAATTATATTCCATCTTCATACACATTATCCGATGCCACTAATTCCAATGTTAGAGAGTTTTCTGACTTCGGGGTAGTATTCCAAAGGCTTATGCTGCTTTTCTGCGACGTTATGCGATGGGTTTTTAAGACCCATTCACTAGGAATATTTTGTATAACTCCTTAGTCCGCTCCAAACTCGAATATGCCTCTCTGATTTGGAACCCTATTTGTGCATCTCACTCCAATATAAATGAAAGAGTACAACGAAATTTCATTCGTTTCGCGCTGCAACATCTTCACTTTGTTAATTCTTTACCATCCTATAGTGTGTGTTGCATGCTTTTAAATTTTAAGACCCTATCAAATAGGTGTACCGTCCAGTCTTTGAGGTTTATTTCTAAAATTTTTTGTGGTTATATTGACTGTCCGGGAAATTCTTGACCATATAAGCTTCAATGTCCCTCACAGAACCTTCACTTTTATTATCCGTTTAAAGTCAGTACAGGAAAATCGAAAAACTATAATTTTGCTACCATTTCACGAGCACTTACTGAACTAAATAGCATATATAGATCACTTTATCTAGTTTTTACTATGCCCAGATGCATTTTCCGCTCTAGACTTGAGTCTCACTACACATAATATATGTATGTTTGTATTAAGTATGTAAGAACTTTTCATAAGTACTTTTTCTTTTATCTAGTCTGTAAGGTTTTTGTAACCATTGACTTAAATAAATGAAATGAACTACATTTATATTTTCATTAATAACATGGATTAATTTAAATCCGCACTTCCAATTAAATTTTTTTTTTAATGTGCAACAGCTCCCCACTCACAGCAATTGCACCTAGTGAGTGACGTTTTCCTGCAGACAAGTTTTCTATTTTGTCCATACAAAATATCTTTATTACTTTTTTTTATTATTAAAAATATTATAAAATTGAATGCAATGACATTCATGTTTTTTGGTCAGTGTTCAAACGTCCTCCATCGTTGGGGCGTTACGCCACAAAACGCTGCTATCGACTGCAGTTATGTCGCGACGTGTTGGCCACTCTTTGGTTGCCGCGCGCCATAAAACTGCAATGAAAATGTCATTTTTATGACTCGTAAAGTTTGTTACAAACACTAACCTTTTACATACTTACATGCGAGTGTGTGCTACATACAGTGACTCAAACAATTGACCACAAGATGACAAAAATTATTCTTTTGAAAAAAAAATGTTTCAAAGAACAATTTCAAAATAAATAAAAATATTCAAATATTCGTTGCAAAATTTGAGCCACGTGAATGGATCCTGATACGTATTTATTGAAGTTCAAAATATCAAGTTCAATTAATTTTTATTATTAAAGTTTGATATTTTAATTAAATTTTTGTTGAATTGTTAACTACGTATATTTCATAAAAAACTTACGAAAGCACTTTTTCATGAAAAGCAGAAAATGTCAATGGTTTGAGTAACTGTATAATGCATACTTTACCGGAATTGTAGTTAGTGTTATTGTTGTGAAAAAGATGAATTGACACGGATTACTATTTTTGCTATTTAATATTTCGCAAACAGGGTGATATTCAATATATAGGTTATGGTTTGGCCTCTTTTATAGAGGAAGTCAATTTGCTTTATGTAATTGCTTAACTACTCGAAAATAACCCGAAATAGATTTAAAGATTTTGTATACATATCTTATGTTACCACCAGCATTGAGTGATGTTGGTTGTAAAATTTGGGAATTGTTATTATCTTCATCTGAGACTAAGTTACGTTAAACCACAAGGTTTAAAGTGTTACTCAAACAAAATGTATATATTACTTTTTCAAGATGATCTCAGACTGATCTTCGATTTTGGATTAAATTGTGGCGTCCAGCAACGTATGCAGATTCTCTCAAAAAGGGTAATTTAAAAATATTAAAAGAGTTCTAAAAAATGTACTACAATTGCCCTATTCCTAAATGCTGAATGAATTTAATTTTGCGAATGTCATTTCAGCAATGATCCCATACTTTTTTTAAACTTACTTTATTAAATATGCATTTTATTTATGAAAATTATCTAAAGCAAAAATACCGCTGCCTACACTCTGTAGATGTCCGGATATTCAATTTATTTTTTGTTCTTTTATCCCTACATTAATTTTCTTGTTTATAAATCTAATTTACAATCGGCAAACGCAGCTTATTCTAAACTTCGTTTACAAAAAATTAGTTGCAGCTGCAACTCATCGGCCAGCGGCCAGATAAAAGTATACAGTGACGAGTTAGAACGATACCACCAAAAAATTTGGTAAGTGGTTTGAACTAAAATGCTCACTTCACTAAATTCAGCGACCATGACTTTAAAATGAACGCAAATTCACCGGTCTCTGAAGAGAATGATTTATAAAAATATTTATCTTAGATAAAAGAGCGGCAGTTTTTGCGGCGGATGTAGCAGGATGTATGCTCCGGGTCCTGGAACAAAAATCACTCAAGGCCTGTTAAAAGTAAATCGTAAATACAATTTTCTAGTAGCAATGGCATCTCGGCCGCCAATGGCAAAGCTTCGAGTGCAATTAAAAAGTGTATACTCAAATACATTTGCCTTTCAAAGTCAACATTAAACTGTAAGAAGCTCGGCTGTTTATGGTAAAAACGCCAATTACGAAAAAAAGCCACTTTACGATGGAAAAGTATTCTAACATCTACCATATGTAAATTTTTAATATATTTATTCCTTTCATAGAAATGGTATATTAACTTTGGTCCGATGTTTGTAAGTACCAAAACGATAAGAGTTGGACCCATCAAAAAGTATACCGACATGATCAGGGTGACGAGCTGGCCGTCTGTCCGTCTGTTTTAACGCAAACTAGTCCTTCAGATTTTGAGATATTTGAATGCACCTTGGCAGTCGGGTGCCCTTTTAGAATTTATTAAACATTTGTCGGAACCGGCTACATACATAACTCCATCATTTAAGCAGCTGGACGTTTTATATTTTGCCACAAGGTCCACTATTCTAACCTCTATAGAAGCAGTGAAAATCATTTAGATCAAAGATATATAACATATGTAAAGCTCCCATTCAACTGATTCTTCAGATATTTAATTTAGCACGAAAACACATCCATTTAAGCAGCTAAAGCCTTGGCATTTTGCACAAAGAATAGCTATTATGAGAACTACATATTTTAGTAGTGAAAACCATTAAGATCGGTAAGTATCACACTTAGCTGTCATACAACCGATAGTTCAGATATTGCATTTTTGGTCAAAGCTCCTTCATTTAATAAGCTAAATACTTAAAACTTTCCCCAAATATTAAATACTATTGGGACTATTATAACATTCAAAATTACTAATATTGAATTAATATTATATATGGTTCTCATGCAATTCTTCCATTCATGAAAGGTATGAAGCCTTAGGCATAGCATAAAATGGCGTATTATTCATCCCATGGTTAATTTAAAATTTTTTTGATCAAAACGAGAGATCCCTTTTTTTATGCCAAGCTTTAAATTCAATCAAGAAAGCCAAAAGTGTTAACCCAAGTAGTAGAAGCTATTAGGTTATATCTTTTAACCACAGCTATTACAAGTGTGTGCATTTCCCTTTGAAATCGTTTAGATACAAATTTCCACTTGATGCACACACAACTCTTCTGCGTCAACTCAATTTATCAATGTTTAACAGGAGTCGCACGGGGAGCTGCTCTCAATCTCCGTTTGCAATTTGGTGGCAAAAAAGAAAAAACTTAACAACAATTTTTGCGCAATTTTACACACATAGCCAGACGCATATGAATGTATGTAAGCATTTTACCAGCGCACATTTGTGCCTTTGGTCGCCCCGATGGTATCATAAAATGCTGAGTTATTATTGCAATTCAAGTTATTGCAAATTTTCCACTCAATGCTTTTTTCTGTTTTTAAATTGATTACAGCAGGCATTCACTAACCTTAACATTCGCGCTATGGCCTCACTAGATTTGTATGTACAAGTACATATGAGTAAAATTTTTACACATTTTTACAAACATGCATGTGATACACTTGCCTTCCATGACCTCCCTTCCCTTGCTGTTTTGATTGAATTCAATTTTTATTAAACACTTTTTACGATACATTTCCGGCCACGCGTGCGTATCAACTATAAGCGAGAGCAAATAATGGTGGAAATGTTAAATTAACTACTAATATTTATGCTTCTTCTGAAATTGACTTCCTTCAAGCCAATATTGAAAACCATGGTGTAAACTATTGTAGGGCACTAGAGGTTGCGCGACTTTTTGGCAGTACACAGTAACCGTGATTTAATTGCCATAAATGAAGTCAATTCAAAAAAAAATTTCATTGCATTTTAGAGGTAAATCAATCAAGCCAACAGACTCTGAATTCAAAAAAATTTTTATTAAATTTTGAAATGTATAAAAGAATGCTAGCATCTGTCCAATGCCTTCGTCTTAACCTGCGAGTTTTGTCAGAACTTCTGCCAGTAAACTTAAATTGCAGCACATATAACTCAATAAAAGAATATTCCGTTACATTTTTTAATGAAATGAATTTTAAAATTGCATTACTGTAGGACTTTTACTCAGTTTCGTATAATCCGTTTCATTAATGATTCAACGAATAGTTTAAGGTTTTACAACGTTTTATTAACGAATAAAAGTTATATTGAAAGATTAAAAAATTTAATTTGTATTTTAAAGAAAAGTTAAAAGATTTGTATTCGCGTCTTTACGTCGAGCTGCTTATTTACTTCGCTGTTAATTCAAATCTCGTAGGTCTTTTGTCGGCAAATAGACAATGTGTGGTTTGAAGTAAAGGGTTACCAATTATGTTGGGGTTTCCTCAATCCCAATGTAGTTGTGCATCTTTTGACAGTTACTGAAATTTAAAAAAAATTTGGTATCGGGATTTTAATAAATTTTTATTTTGGAAAGGCAATACGCCAACGCAAAGCAAAGAAGAGTTGGACTATGTGTAGTTCCCATACAATCCATGCACCACCATTTATCACAGTGAAATTTTGGGCAACTGAATTTAAGCGTGGCCGTTAGCGTGTGGGTGACGGTGAACGTTTAGAGCGTCCAAAAACTGCAACTTACTCGTGATTACATCGCTAAAGTTCCCCAAATGGTGCTACAAACCCGTCGAATTAAATATATAAAGTTAGCAGAGGTTATACAAATGTCCAAAGAAGTTGTTTGTCACATATTAAATCAAGATTTTGGCATGAGAAAGCTGTCCGCGCATTGATTGCTGCGCTTGATTATGTTAGGACAAAAGGCGCCGCCTAACACCTCAGCAATTGCCATGTCGGAAATGAAAATTAACGAATTACGGTTTGAACTGCTTAACCATTCGCCCCAGGTATATCCATAAGAACAAAGATTTTCGTCAAATGAGGATGCAATCACCTTCGTTGAGAATTATTTTGTAGAGAAAAATAACGTCGGGTACTATTTGGGCGGGTTAGAGAGAGGAGAGTATCACTTTTCTGACCACCCTTGTAGACTCCGAGCGGCAGATACTATATTTACACATGGACCTATTTCATTGCATACCGATGGGTGACTGCTTTTAGAAAAACTTGGATTTTACATGCCCCGGGTAGGCTTTGAACCAGGACATAGCGAGTCATAGACCATGTTGATGGGGATCCACTATATTTAGCGTTACCACACTTTAGATGACTTTATGAAAGGATATTACGTTAATAATACCGATTTTGCCAATTAGATTTAAAGTGCTCAGTGCACTTGTACATATTACCTTCTATGAGTTGAAATTTTAAATGCTTCAATTTGAGTATTCTTCAAAAGTATCTTAAGTCTTAGTATTTCAAACAAACGAGTCGTCTCGTGACAAAAATAAAAAGTAATAAATATAAGTTGAGAACAAAATTTTTTTAAAACATTCAATTTTTAAATTCTGAGTTAATGCATATTTGCATATGTGCGTTATATTAATAAATTACATCTTAACTACCAATCTGATATGAAATGGGGAAAACTTTTACTTACTTTTGTAAGGCAAAGCAACAACTATTTTTCTCTTCTCTTTATGTAATTGTACATAGATAACTTTTGTAAGCAAGTTAATTTTGTCAAATATGGCATGCGATAACATAACAAAATTATAGCACACGCACGTATTGACAAATTCGGAATTTTTATTTTTATTTAAGTACAGCGTGTTAAAAAAATCAATCTTCATGCGGGATTTATTATAATTGCAACTTGCTAAACTAAAATTTAATTAGCTACAAAAGACCACACTCAAAAAAATTTTAATTTAAAAAAATTATGTGTTTATCAGCCGTGCTCCCAGTTTCATATTTCAATTCCACAATGTGATTTTAAAAATTTCCTGTGAAAGTGAATTAGCGTGCTCCCAATTTCACACATATCGGTTATCGTTGTGGCAATTCACAAACAACTGTTGTTGAAATTTCCCTTTCGGATTCAGCTTTGTATGCTTTTTTGGGGAGTCATCAGCAAAACACTTAAGAATGCGCTTATTTCAATGAATAACTATTACAGAAATGTCATAAATGTCTACGAAAATCAAAGAATATTTTAAAAATTATTCCAATCAAAAATATTTAAACATTCGCATTATCATTTACTTTTCATTTCACATACAACCAAGCATTCGGATTCAATTCACAAAAATGTATGTGAATGAGAAATTCTGAGCACCAAACATGTAATTTCAAACCGAATTCACAGGGAAGTTTGTGTTTTTTAAACTGTGAGCACGGCTGTATTTGTTAAATTATCATAAATTGCGTATACAGTTTGAAACTTGCGTTTTTAGGGGGTTTGCTTGCTGAAACTCTAAACTTTAATTGCAAAACGGAAAAATAAAATTTAGTTACCTAAATTTGTCAATTTATGAATGTGCTATTTATATTTTGGTCGTAGACTGTAGGTATACGTTAATATCCACCCACCATGCCGTTTTTCTATTTGCAATTTTTGCAATCAAAAATAAAAGAAACATTGCCTACTTTCGTCTCCTCAAATTAAGTTTTCATTTCCAATTTTTTTTTTTTTTTTTATTTGACTTATCTTTTGTATTTCACGCTTTCATTTGCATTTGAATTTTTCGTGAAAAATTAACGAGCCATTGCGAGACAGATGAAATTAAAAGTATGTAGTGTATATTTATTTATCTCTATTTCGTAATTGTAACATTTTCGAAATTTTCTGCATATGTACGTATATAAGCTTATTAATGACTTTCTACAAATTTGTAGTGCATATGTCGTTGTTGTTGTTGCCGTTGTGTGCCTATTTTCAATGGAAATCACAGCCCTCTATTTGGCATTACGAAAGGAGAGCTTCTTCTTTTTACTTTTATTTTCTTAATTTTTTGTGCTGTTTTCTGTTTTTTTTTTTTGTTTCTTTTTTTTTGAATGAGGCAACATAATTAAAACATAATATTTGCATTCGCATGCTTTTTTGTTGAGAGCAAATCACAAAAATGTCTACATTTGTATCTACATATTGCAAGCATTGCAGTTGAGCAGAGAGAGTGATGTGTGTTAGCAGTTGATGCTGAGTTGAGCAAGTTGCTGCTTTGCACTACAGCAACTTCAATCAGTTGCCCATCCATATGCATTTATGCAGATGCCGCCCCCCATGATTGTGTGTACTTAGACTCTTAATTAGCGTGGTAATCATAACTACTACAGCGAGTACAAATTAGTACGAATTTTTTTCTATTTATGTGAGTCGTGGAATCTATTTACAAAAATAGTTTATTTCTTCACTTTTGCTGTTGAATGTTGGCAAAAATGCTGCTTGATAAATTTTAATACTTTTTTTTTTTTGTTATTTTATTGTTTCTTCTAATACAAAAGTATATTTACACAATTGCGTCTCGACTATTTCATTCCAAAAACTTTGATTTAGGGTGACAGCTAAGGAGATTGTTGGTACGAAATGGAAATGGTCACGAACTTAGGGGAACTTTTAAATGCAACTCCAATTCAGTAGCTGCAAAGCATATGCGCATAGATTTTTATTTAAGTGGAGTTTTTGTTTAAGTGAAAATTTTCAGCAATTTTCAGCAGGTGGCGGGGACATAGTCGCAAATCAGCGCAAAAAAAATGTAAATCGCTTTGGGGGGGAAATGAGTTATCCCTCTGCGGAAAGCAATGGCTTAGACATCTAGCTGACACTGGTTGCTACTCACAAAACAGGGCTACCTTGTTTAACAAGATATCTTTTATATTATATTAAAGTATTGCTAGAGAAGTCATAGAGCGGAAAACAATATAAAAAATGTATTTCCAAAGAACTAAGTTACTTAAGTTTGGTGATGCCCTTTTGGTATTGTTATTCATTTTTTTTTTTCAGTCTATGATTGGCAATCGTACAGACTAGAAATAAGGCTAAAAGAATAACAACATGAATACTATTTAGATAAAATTATGATAAATAAGTTTCAAGAGATGACTTAATAAAACTTCTAGCAAACGAAGAGTCGATATTTAAACTCATTGAGATGTTATTTTATTCCGCAAGGCCTCACCAACAAATAGTGAGAAAATTAATTTACAAACAACAAAACTATCATTAACATACTTTTTTCAAATGATCCCGGACTTATCTGAGCTACATAGCTAATGTTTAAAAATCTGCTCGTTATTTGTGCTGCGGAGTTCAATGGGTGATGCACCAACTTTAAAACGAGTTTGCAACTGCTATCTTTTTCAATTCTGCCTTTTCGGAATGCAAGAGGAAGTTTGCAATTTCATCAACACAAATGCTTTAGCGCCTAGGCAATGTTGAAATTTAAGAAAAGTACATAGAGGATATGGGAATAATGGGTCTGGCTGTTTCCACCAGTTAAGTGCTTATCCAGAATGTTTTACCGTGAGTTTATTTTTAAGTAAAAAAAAAACCATATAAAAAGTATATAAAATCTCCACTGGTGTTTTTAAGCATATAATTAATTAGGGGTAAAAATATCGGCTTTTAAATCAATGAAATTATATCTCAAGTGCTGCTACGGACTGGGTAACTTCTCCCTTCCGTTGCACTATGGTTTTTTTTTCACGGAAGTTGGGATAGCGCGCTATCCATCAAGAGGCCCGTATGAATCTTCGGTGAAGCCACCGCCCCGGGACCACTCACGCATTTCACTATGGTCTGCGAACCAATATTTGCTGGGCAAAAAGTTCACCAGAGGAAACAAGTGCATGCTCAGTTTTTTCTTAAACTATTTTCCCGTTATGAAATTAGTTGTTAAATTTGGCATTTCTATAAAAATTTTACATATTTTATTTGTTCGTACTTAGTCAGCATCTTCGTAATTTGAATTTCAATAATTCTTCGAGTAATAAAGTTAACAAAAAAAAGAATGGAAATTATTAACAAAAGTTATTTCTTTTTCTAAATGAATTGTAATTTATATAATAATATCTCTCTATAAGTGGAGCTATACAAAATTTACGTCGTTTGGTGGTTGTCAAACTTCTGGGACATTGAAAAGGTTCCATATGAAGTTTTTGGGCTGAGGATCATTTTGCTCTCTTTTGCACTTTTTGAATAATAATTTATTTTCTTAGAAAACTGCTACGTGAGTTTTGTCGTGCTTTTTCAACGTTTGGAGCGTAGCAGACAACAAAGATGCAAAAGAGGCCGCCGATTTAAACATTACACTGCAATATCTGACATCAGATTCCAAATCGACTACCTCGAAAACCCCCAAGCACCAAGTTTCAAACAATTATTTATTTATTGACTTTTGGCAAGCAAATATTATTTGCCCGAAAATTATATGCACTTGAAATTTCAAATTTGTGCTAGAGGAGGGTTTTAAACTATCATTTTACCAGTACTTGACATATATCATTTTGACAATTAAAGAGAAAAAAATCACGCCCATCTACTTTATAATTTAATATATTTTTCTGTCCGCCGGTTCTCTGCTATAACTATGTGCTGCTCGAGGAGTTGTTGAAACAATAAAATATGATGTCTCCAAGAAAATTGGCAATTAAACTAAAAAAATACATCCCTGTTTTTAAGAAAATGTTGAAATTTGGTTAATATATGAGTATGTGTTACTTAAACCACTTTTCCTGACTTTGTACTAGTTTCTGCTTAAGTTCTGAATGCAATAATTTTTTATAGATTTTTTTTTGATATTAAATACATAATCATTGCCACAGCAACCTGACGTTCCTTTGTCCAAACCTGGCAAGCGGTGTTGACGAATTAATAAAAAGAAGTCTGATGAGCAGAACTCAGAAATAGCATCTTAATTTAATTTACAAGCACAAAAATCGTTTACATAAATATCATTTGTTTACAAAGTAAAACTTGTTAAGGTCAAATAGGTTCTTCTATTGAAAATCCACAGTGATATTTTGTGTGTATGTATGTATGTACAGTGTTGTAAAGAATTTCAACAAATTTTTCAACAAATTAACAAAATTTATATTTATATGGAAGACAGTCGCAACACCCTTGACACAAGAAATTCGAATATACCAACGGTAACACTTAGTTGTACTAAAATTTAATGAGCTATAAACGTGGCCGCTGTGATTGAGTTGGTAGCGGTGCGTGCTATAACTCGATATGCCGCTGAGTTCGAGGTTCGAATCTCAGTCAGTGCAAATAAAATCTTAAACATAGAAAAGTTTTTTTCTAATAGCGATCACCCCTCGGCAGGCAATGGCAAACCTCCGAGGGTATATCTGCCAGGAAAAAGCTTCTCATAAATACAACTGCCGTTCGGAGTTGGCACAAAATTGTAGGTGCCTCCATTTGGTGGTAGAATATAAAAACGGACACTACAAATGAATGTTAGGAGAAGCTCGGCCAAGCACTGAACTATATAGTGTAAATGCCAAAATTATATTATATTATATAAAACGGCAAACGCAAAAAAAAATTTAACACTTCTGAGAAAAAAGTTGAAGATCTATATACAAATTTGTCGAATTTTGTTTTACTTTTCTACAAAGTTTAAAAGTTTGTTTTTTTGGTTTTTGTAAGAGAACGTACTTTATTTTAATTGAAAATTCTTAAAAGTAAATAAATGAATATAAGTGGCAAGCTATGTCATTTTGAATATTGTTGCTTTTGATATGCACAACACTGTACATATGTGCGCTTCTTTACCAAATAGTTTATGCAAAAACAGGCGTCGGCTTAAAAAAATCAAAACTTATAAAACTTCATTAAATTGTTGACTTTATTTGCCTTAACCTGCAGTAGGGATTGAATTAAAAACAAATTCAACTAAAGCAAAAGCTTTTACTTATTTCAATTCGATAATTCGACAAAATAGGAGAGCAAAATAACTGAAACTTATTAATTTATGCCTTAAACTCAAATTTCCCATATCATTTAACAGTTACATATTTATTGTATGTATGTTTTTACATAAGCAAATATCTGTGGTGTCATATATAAAACTGATAACTGCATTTCTAATAACAATCGAGATGGTTTAGTTGTTTAATTTTTATAAAAACATTTGGTGCTTGCTTTTACACTAGTACTATAATCTCTAATTTTAATATTACAAATTTGGTTTTCAAAAGTTATGGATATTTACTCAGAAGGTGATTATTAAATTTTCTAAAATGTGACATGGATTTCTTATGACATATAAATATTTCACTTATGCCCGAATTCAATAACTTGGTGTCATCTCAAGTCTCAAAATGAACTAGAGATTATTGCTTTTACTCGCTTTCACGTTTTTTTCCTTTTATTTTTATTTCAATTTTTTTGGGACCTGCTCATCACCAGGTCACAATTTAGAGAGTTGTGACTTTTACCTGTATTAGAGACTGTGACAGCTTACTGAATTCGGGAGTAAAACTATATTTTCGACACTTTTAAATATCAAAATAAACAAACATGCTCGAGCAGTTTAAAATAGTTGTTGTTGCTATTCACCTTTCAATTTCAATTTCAAATCACCGCACAATGACACACTGCCCGTTAATTGAATTTCCGTTTCACTTGCTGTGCCACTACACTTAAATCGTTCAGAGTTAATTCGTTTATTCACAAGCAAATTTATGCTTTCAATTTAATTGCAAATGTTAAATGCGTAGCACACAAAATTTCCCTTCGTAATTACTACTTTTAAAACGTAAATATTTTATTTTCTCAAATTAATTCTCACTGATCGCTTGACTGTTTAGTGCACTGCTCTCGCTCGCGGCGTTACTACGGCTAGAATTACTGTGGCGCTTTAAGCCACATTCTGGCCAGAACATTTGTATTTATAGCCAGAAATTCGAGGCGAGCACAGCGACGACAGGGGCAACAAAAACGACAATGGCAGCGGCAACAGTGGCGACAGTGACGACAGCAATGTTAATACATAGCAAGCTTGGGTGGGTCACATAAGAAGGCCGAGCGAGGGGGGATAGCGCCAGTGATGGTCGGCTTCTGAAAGCAAACGAGGCAATGAGGCAAGAAGCCAAGCCAAAGGATATGTGTGGCGTAGCGGCGTTGGTACACCAACACAAACAAAACAAAGCACAACACTTTCGCTCACAAGAATCATTTCGCTTTCGACATAAAAGTTTGTTTGTATGAGCTCTAGCGTACACACACACACATATATACTATATATATATATATACCCTGTCGGAAAAAAGCAGACAGTCTGAAAAATTAACCAATTTTATGGTAGTCGGAAATCAACTACTTTGAAACAAATGCAGCGTGCGAGTCTTTAATTCTTCGTACTCGTATATTTATAAGAGCGTAATACAGAATAATTAAAAATAATTTTTAGTGAAGAGAAACTAGGAAGTTATTTAATTTAATCCATATGTATACACTGTACTCACAAAAACTCTCATTCGACAGCAGAAGGTTGTTGTGTCATTCACTTACAATTTCCAATAAAAACAAATGACGAATTGACAGCCGTTGTCGAAAATATTTACGAAGAAAACAAAACAATTTACGTGAGAAGCTAATATATTTATAAAATTCTAAATATTTATCTAAAGCTTTTCCCCATATATTACATAGCTTAATGGAATGAAGTGCCTAATGAAAGGAAAATCTAAAGAGATGGTTTTCGCTCTTTTGTCCAATGACGTTGTAATGAATTTCAACCTTAAACTCACGGAAAAAAAAGATTAAAAGATTTTGCTAATTTCTATCTGCTTTTGAAAGGTAAGAGAGTCGGTGAGCCCATAAAATGCGTGATTCTTAAAATATTTCAATTTTTTCTTTTCATTATTAACATAGATGCCTTTTGCATCGAAAATCTTGACCCAGAGGAAGTTACTCGCAAGGCCATTCAGGCGGTAAAAAAAACCATGTATTTACGAAGTATGTATGCAGAAGAAACTAAATTGAATTTTAATTAAAACGTGCAAATGAACTGAATTCCTTACTTAGTTTAAACAAAAATACATATGTAAATATATTTAATAAAAACTAAACTAAAATGCGTTTTTTTTAATTTAGAAAAGAGTAGGTATAAAATAAAGAAGTTTAAAAACAAATCGAGTTTAAAATTGTTGTAAAAAATGTAGATTTAATGTAGCTGGAAATACATAAATTTTATTGCAGTTGCAAAAAAAGTAATTTTAATGTTCTTTCTTTCAAATATATTTGAAAGGGGTTAAAATCAAATGCAGAGTCGGATAATTGACTTGCTCCTAGGGCATCGCCATGTTAAAAAAGTTAGTTGATGACAAGAAAATAGAATGAATTTAAACCACATGTGGTTAGAAAAAAAGTACTTTTTATACTGCTTTTAAAGTACTTTGATTTCCGACAGGGTATGTATAAAAGTGTGCGTGTGTGTGTGTGTGTGTGTGTGAGTGTCCTGTCCAACAGTCATTTAAGCAACAGCAGCAACTATAAAATGCCAACACAAAAAGTGACGCACACTCCGCACTCGCCGCAAAGCACTAAGAGTGTAAGAAGAACAAGCAGCGTTGGTGTGAAATAACAGCAAACGAGCAGAAGTCAACGCGCAGCAACAGCAACAGCAGCAAAATGTATTCTACAACAGCGCAACCGAGAAGCTGTGTTGTTTGTGTGTGGATAGGGGCGATAGTACAAGAAAAGCGATGTAAGCGATGGAAAATTTGCCAGCGAATGTTGGTCAAAACCACAAAAAGTGGTGACATAGTAAAGGAAAATAAAAACTCGAAAACAAATAAACACCCAAACACAACTTTACACAAAGCACTCACAGCAAATTGTTATTTATTTTTGTTGCTTTAAATGTACATACAATCTGCTCGTTCGCCTGCCAGTCTATGGTCCATTGGTGTGCTGCGCCATTCGGCAGGACATGCGCGCTATGTCCACTAAATAACTAGCTAGCGACAACAACAACAGCAACAGCAATACGCTGTTCATAACTATTAACTTGTTTGTATTAGTTGGCTTGGATAGTCCAACGCTCGAACTTATTGGGCGGCTGAAGCTTTGGTGGCTTTTGTGTCAATTGCGCGGATATTAGCAATACGCTTGTGGCCTGTTAACACCAAAGCTGATGACTAGCTGCCATCCATAATAATTAGCAGCGAGTGTTTTTTGTTGCTAGGATGCTTGCATGTATGTAAGTGTTGGTGTGCGCTTGTTGCGGGTAATCGGAGGCTTAGCGCCCTCTGAACTCGTGTGAAGCATCTTTTACAAAGTCACTTTTTTGTTGGTTTGATTATTTAAAGCGCTGGCTATTATCTCTAGCGCACATCTATTACAAGCTAATGTGTGGGCGTTTCAGAATATTTTTCTAAGCGGATCACGTTCGTAGTTTCAAGCAGAAGTCGAGCAGAGCGCTCTAAATCAAATGGGAATATTCTTAAGTTAGCAAATGCATGGAGGTAGCAACTTGGTTGGATATCCAAAAAAGGCGTTTTTTTTTTTGGTCGTAGCTTTTTATGCTCATAAAAATATAATTCAAAAATGTAGATCAAACAATACATTCTGCTAAAGTGCTTCTAAATTTGTTGTCAACTGGAGCTGGTGATGCCCAAGGACATTTTACGGCCCATATGGGTTAAGATTATGCTAACATGAATGTCGGTGAGCGTGCAAGCATCCTCTGCTCCCTTTTGTACTGTATTTTTACAGTCGGTGTATTATTGAAAATCGTCAAGCACGGAGCATCATTGACTGCTGAGGCAGTTTATACCAATTAATACCAATAAACTTAAGCAACAAATCAGATCAGTTTATAGAGACATTTTCGCTTTATACGAGTATCTGGAAATCGAAGCATCACACATCCAAAATAGAGTTGAAATCTTAAGATTTAGTATTGTCATAATTACAATGGTCCAGTTATCATTAAAGCGCTTAACTCTTTTTTTCCTTTTTCCGAAGTAGAGCATCAACATCCGGACTCCCAAAACTATAGCGTGTGGTACTTAAAACCTCATTCGTCAAATATTTCATCATGAGATGGTTTGACCATACAATATATACAACATATATCTTCGTCACGATCTGTGGAAATTGACTGAACGTCAATTTTCGGGCAAACAATTTTCGCTCCTCTTAATAATCTCGTCTTTGTTTTCCTTGCATTTCCACAAATCGGCCACTTTTATTTGGCAAGCAGAGCTGTTTTCGCAATATCAGTTTTGATTATCAGGATGCCAGTAAACTGCATACGGGATTTTGTGATATTCAGATGCAGCACTTCCTATATTCAGCATTTCTAGTTGCTATAATAGACGAAAGTTTGATGATTTAGCTCAAACGTAATACGCAACAGGTTGTCTAATTTAACGGCTTCTGTCATAACTTATTTGAAAACTAGCACATATGCTTTACCTCGATAACAGAGTTCATTTTTTATTCTCATGTGTACATAGTTTGGAACATAGTAATATATCTGGCAACGTGGGGTCACGAGAGCTTCCAAGAAATCGTATTTCCGTACCACTTTCTCCAACCACAAAGATTCCAGACACGTTGTTTACTTCCTACAGCCTTTGGATCGGAGAACTTTTCTTGAAGAAGTTGGCTCGTCGTAGAAACGCAGCAGTACTTGTGAAACAACCAAATACATGACGCCGTAAAACTGCTCTTATTAAGCACGAGAGAAATATCTTCAGCCGTAGCACTGTTTACTGGACACTAAAGAAATAATTATCAAAAGTCCTGTGCCAGCCACACAACATTAGAAAACCTTATTCAGCAAGTCTGTTGTCCCATGATGAATGTAAGTTTTAATCCAATGACTGTAAGTCTCCCATTATGCCCGTCCTATTGTATGGCGCAGAAGCATGGACGTCGATAACATCAGATGAGAGGGCTCTTGGTGTGTTCGAAAGAAAGATTCTCCGAAAGATTTATAGACCTTTGAGACTTTGCGACGGCGATTACCGCGTACGATGGAGCGATGAGACATACAGACAACGTAATTTTGGTCTTCGCGCAAGACCGTTGCTTCGTCCAACTTGCAACCGACGACTAAACCTTTGCGCAATTCGCGTTTTTGTGTAACCTCTGCTCGGTTGTAGTTAGTTATGTAACTTAAATTTCTTAGAGGTTTTTTTAGGGTCCCATTCAACGCCACTTAGTTCGTTACTGAACAAAAGTACCAAACAGGTTTCACTTTCAAAGGTCTATCGATGAGATCGCACATTATCTAGGAATAAGTTGCACATCCCCCTCGCTCCAAGTGACTCCTGCAAAGCTCAAAAGCTTGAAAAAATCGTCAATAACTTATTTTCATGTATGTATTTATTTTAGCAGGGTAGAGGTCTGGTTACAAATTGAAATGCACATCCAAGCATTTATTCTCATAAAAGACCCAAAGTGAATTTGCAGCTCCATCTCCATTGCTGTGTCATGTCCAATATCCGCTGGCATTTAAGTACATAAATATTCATTGCATTTCTCATCATCTACGCTTCGCTTTATTGCAATATAGTGGAACTCATATTTTTATTGGTTAACTCATATCATAACCACAAATTGCTCACACTACTCGCACTTCGCTTGCGGTCCTTTACTGCACTGGTCTGGTCAGATATTTATTAGTTTATCGCCTTCTTGTTTTCATTGCTTTCAACATGTTTTTATTACTCACACACATGTGTTGTTGTGCTTACGTGGCATATATGCATGTGTGTGTATGTAAATTTAAGCCACAGGCGGCTTTTAGCTTCGGTTATTAGTTATTTTCTAAGTAGTTCCTGGTGCAGAATCTGTTGCTGGTTTCCATGTTCACATATGTTTTTTGTTTTGTTTTTCTTTATTGTTGTTTATGCGACTTTTACAACTATTATTATGTTTAGTATATATGTTTGCCTTGTAAAATAGGCATTCTCTGGAAGGTTTATTTTTGTTGTTTTGATCTGTTAATAATTTTGCTGTAACTGATTCATGAATTTGTGTTATGCCATTGTGTGAATTAAGATTTATTTATGTGAGTTATCGCTCGCAAAAAACGTGCTGCACAAGAACTTTCTTTGTAGATATCCGGAAAGTTTGATTCTTTCTGTTTGGGAACAATATGGAAATGTTCTCGAGTACAGTTGAAAGATATCTAAATATGCTCGAACTTTTTCTACAAGCTCTTTGTATATTTATTTTTGTGTAAAATTATTCATAGGAGTTTAATAAAATAAATTGCATGCCCAATAAATGGTTAAGACAAAAAATCTGAAAATGGTATATAGCGAATATCCTTTAATAGACGTTTGACGTAGCTTCAAGATACAACCCTGATTACCTTTTCGTATTTTTCATCAATCAACTATGAAATAAAACCGCCCGTTCTCATGAGGTTTGTTGAGTAAATATTAAGTTGCCTAATACCTTCCAATATTTTTTTCGCGAAACAAGGTGCTCGAATGCTAAGGAAGAAGCGCAAGCATAATAGGACTAGCAAATAAAAGTCAAAATAGTAAGACAAATTTTCTGACGAAAGGTAGTTCGCATCATCTTCAGCAAGAATTTGGGGGCAAAATTTTAACACATTCACACAGAGCCTGTAGTGCTATTTTAATATTCTACATGGTATTGTGTCTTTTATACTTCAATATGGCCACTGTGGTCGAGTATGTAGCGGTGCTTGCTATAACTCGACATGCCGGTGAGTTCGAGCTTCAAATCTCAACAAATGCAAGTAACATTCTAATCTAATAGCGGTCACGTTTCGTCAGGCAATGGCAAAACTCAGATGCTATTTCAACCATGAAGAAGTTTTCATAAAAAACTGCTGTCGTATAGAATCGGCACAAAACTTAAGGTCCCTCCATTTGTGCTACAACATAAAAATGACGAACTACACAAATGTTAGGAGAAGCTCGGCCAAACACTGAGTTAAATAGTGTGAGCGCCAAATTATTATAAAATTGTTATGCGAATGGATGGGTATGGTAACCAAGTTAGAACGTTAGATGGTCCTCAGTTGATGAGTTTCGACAATATAAGACCTGTGATGGAGTACCTTACTCTCTGTCTTGCCAAGGTCAGATATGAGATATTGAAGCGTTCAGCTTCCTCAATTTGGGGTATATGTGTATGTAGACAAATGAAGCCGATGGCCCTCACCTCCTTTAACACTTCTAGTCAAGGCTCGCAGAAATTAATCCTTTCGGTTCAGCGGTTGCCGATCCTTCAATTCCAGTCGTAATACTGCTTAACCAGCTTCCATCTCTTCAGCTTCTAAGAGACGACTTAAAGTGGCCGCTTAAGTGTATTAAAAAGGGCGCATTACTAAACTTTTTTGCGACTTTGCTAGGCGCAAGCCGATTTGCGAAGACCTCCGCTTGAGGCAGTGTGATCGCTTTGTCAATAGAAATAGAAATCGTAGTCCAGTTCCCTATATTCTTGCACACAACCTTTTTTACATCTTTGATCGTGTATGACTAATCTTTTCGGACAGCATTTTTGATTGAAAACTTTTTTCGATGTAGAGTTCCATAATCAGAAAGTCTAATATTTTACATTTTTACATCCTGGTATCCAAAAGATCTCTGGATGAGATTGGAGATTAAGCAAAGTTCTGTTTGATATGCAAAAATCTGTTCAAAATGCTGCGAGGGGATTCGAAAATCACAGTTTAAAATTTTCACACAGTTCCGGGGCCAAATAAAACCAAAAAAGTATATTCAGTTTGTTCTATTGAAATAAGATGTCTTTCTGACTGTGTTTCTTGTAACCAGAACACCGAAGCATAGGTAACTAATTGCTAAACATTCTTATTCTAAAGTCAAGCTTTAATATTTTCGATCAGTTGGGAATCGAAAAAGATAACGATTATAGATGACGTTCCGTCAATTATATCCGAACAACTTCTTACCACAGAAAGTGCGAGTGACGTCATTTGAAAGTATGAAACAAAAGCTTCAGTCGAAATGAGTTACAGAACCTCGCGATCCGGTCAAAGAGACTCCTTTAGGCTCACATGAGCCGTGCGACCTAAGAGTAGAAACATTTTCTTACGAACGAGTGCTTGATGGCAACTTTTTACTATCGCAATTAAAGATGGTCGAGTGTATTCATTTACATTATTCATACAATGTTTGAAAATAATAATAACTAGTTGTGTAGTGTACATACTTGCATTGTTTTACTCTTCAATTTTCCCACGAGAAACTCCCTTCCAAAATGCACTTGCTATGATCCTTCGAATATGCTTTTGGCATAAGTGTGGTATGAGATGTTTTTGTTAAATGGGATTTAAGTTTTCGCAACACCCACACTCTGACTAGTGAAAATGAGATTCACTTAAGAGAATTAAAAAGGCGGATTTGTGCTACTCTGAGGACACACACATACATACATTTCAACACATAGCCATGTAAGTCGTGTTTTCACACTCAACACACTCACCTCTGAACTTTTCAGAATGAATCATTGAAAATTTGTGTACACCAAAAAGATATCAACAACAAAGGCGAAGCTATTAAAAACTAGTGTATTTAGTCTATAAAATGTAAAAAGAAGAAAGAAAAAACTGAAAGAAAGAGAAAACAAGGACATTTTGGAAAATAGTTTTAGCTGTGTTGGTGTTTTGTGTCTGTGTGGGTGGCGGCTGCAGCGAGCGAGCGTATTTATGAGTGTCAGCCAGGCAGCAGCCTTGTTATATGATAATGAAATAATGATGACGACATTAGCCAATTAAAAACAAAAAAAACATAAATCGAAATGAAAGCGATGCCCTCGCTTGCGGCAAGCATGCATCAGTTTAGTATACGACTAAGCGTGTGTGGGCGTTGGCGAGTTCATATCAAAATGCACTTTCTGGCTTGAATTTCCTCAGCAGTATGTTTGCATTGTATTCATATGTGTATGTGTGTGTACACCAACTGTCTATGACGTAGATTTCGAAAAACGAATTACTATAAGTTTCTTAAGATTTCATTTTGTAGTTTCACTGTCTTTCTCGGCAAACGCCCTGATTCGGAGGCGAAAGTAGAAAGCTTTTTTTTTTCTATTTCAATCATAAATCGTATACATTAATACGAGTATGTACCCTGTCGGAAAAAAGCAGACAGTCTGAAAAATTAACCAATTTTAAAGTAGTCGGAAATCAACTGCTTTGAAACAAATGCAGCGTGCGGGTCTTTAATTCTTCGTACTCGTATATTTATAAGAGCGTAATACAAAATAATTAAAAATAATTTTTAGTGAAGCGAAACTAGGAAGTTATTTAATTGAATCCATATGTATACACTGTACTCACAAAAACTCTCATTCGACAGCAGAAGGCTCTTGTGTCATTCACTTACAATTTCCAATAAAAACAGATGACGAATTGACAGCCCTTGTCGAACATAGCTGAGAAGCTAATATATTCAAAAAATTCGAAATATCTATCTAAAGCTTTTTCCCATATATTCCATAGCTTAATGGAATGCAGTGCCTAATGAAAGGAAAACCTAAAAAGATGCTTTTGGCTCTTTTGTCCAAGGACGTTGTAATGAATTTCAAGCTCGATGGAACTCACGGAAAAACATATTAAAAGCTTTTGCTAATTTCTATCTGCTTTCGAAAGGTAAGAGAGTCGGCAAACCCATAAAATGCGTGATTCTTAAAATATTTCAATTTTTTCTTTATCATTATTAACATAGATGCCTTTTGTATCGAAAATCGTGACCCATAGGAAGTTACTCGCAAGGCCATTCAGGCGGTAAAAAAAACGATGTATTTACGAAGTATGTATGCAGAAGAAACTAAATTAAATTTTATTTAAAACGTGTAAATGAACTGAATTCCTTACTTAGTTTAAACAAAAATACATATGTAAATATATTTAATAAAAACTAAACTAAAATGCGTTTTTTTTAATTTAGAAAAGAGTAGGTATAAAATAAAGAAGTTTAAAAACAAATCGAGTTTAAAATAGTTGTAAAAAAAACAGTTTTAAAGTAGCTGGAAATAAATACATTCTATTGCGGTTGCAAAAAAAGTAATTTTAAAGTTCTTTCTTTCAAATATATTTGTAAGTGGTTGAAATCAAATGCAGAGTCGGATAATTGACTTGCTGCTAGGACATCGCCATGTTAAAAAAGTTAGTTGATGACAAGAAAATAGAATGAATTTAACCCACTTGTGGTTAGAAAAAAAGTACTTTTTAAATTGCTTTTAAAGTACTTTGACTTCCGACAGGGTATGTATGGTATATCAGCGTATCATGTTGGCATATTCGGCTATACATGGCCGCGCTCTTTCTTGTGTTAATTTTGAGGACCCTTTAGAATATATCTTTGTGCGCATATATTTTTAGATATCGCACATTTCTTTGCTTTGCAAATTCTTTCACTGATGTTTGCATTGTTATTTTTTGTTATCGATGGCTTTTAACATAATGATTTAATGTGGCAAATAATGATGAAAATGACAAAATAATACGGCAAAAGTAATAAAGTGCTATATATGTATGTATGTGTGTATGTGTGTGTAAAAGCCAAAGTGTCTTATAAGTAAACGCTCAAAGTATGTGCGCTGTTTTATAGGTACAGTGTTGTGCATATCAAAAGCAACAGCATTCAAAATGACATAGCTTGCCATACCTTATGTTAAAGAATTTTCACTTAAAATTCCGTTCATTCTTTAATATAAAACATAAAAATCAGAGTTTTAAACTTTATAGAAAACTAAAAAAAAAAATTCAACATATTTGTAAATAGATTTGAAAACATTTTTCTCAGACGTGTTAAATTATTTCGTGTGTGCAGTTTTATAGCACATTAAATTTTAGTCCAAAAATGTGAAAGTTTCAAATGGCTAGGTGTTACCGTTGATTTATTCGAATTTTTTTCATCAAAGGTATTGCGACTTTCTTCCATTTAAAAATAAATGTTGCTTATTCGTTATATGGAAGAATGTCGCAACAACCTTGACAAAAAAAAAATTCTAAAAAATTCCTCATTTAAATTCCAAGTTTAAATGTTTGATTTTTATTATTTATGTTAGAGAATAAATTTGAATTGAAAATTCTAAAATAAATAAATATACGTGGCAAGCTATGTCATTTTGATTGCTGTTGCTTTTAATATGCACAACACTGTATTTATAATCGGGCATTTTAGTATTGGAAAATTTAATCGCATCAAATACAGCAATGAACATAAAAATAAAAACGGATTAAACACTTTGCAGTCTTTAAGGCTAATGTGACCTAATTTGAATTCTCTAATTGTATTAAATATAATTCCGCAGAATATTGAATAAGAAGCAAGAATGCGAGTACATAAATATCTGAACGACGAGAAATATGTGTCGTTCAAGTTTCCATATATATAAGACAGATATGTGCAAATGTATATTCAAACAGCAGATATCCCGAGTAAGAGCTTTTTCGCATGTCATTCACAAAACTTGTTGCTTAACAATTAAAAAATTTCAATTTACTGCAAAAATGTTACTCACTCTTTAAACGATTAAAATCAAACTTTTGTGGCATAATTTTAGGCGCAATGGATTGACAATTGTCACTCTGTCATCTACATGAGAATATGCCTCTATAATGTTATTTTCGTTGTTATGAAAATATTTTGTAAACTTTACTCATTTTGTCTCGTTGTTTTTTTTTTGCTATCTTGCTTTTAATTTCTTCCTTCAAATAAATATTGGGGCATCTTTCACGTGTCTTTGGTGATTATATTTGACCTCGATAAAAGCTGACTTATGACTCATTAATGCTATTGTTATGTATTGGTATTGCATACTTCAATGGCGAAATCAGCCTAATTTTACTTCCTCAATAACTACATTTATACACATAAACACAATCGTTCGATCATTAGCAGCTGCCAGCAGTAATTCGTACTAGCTCAGGACTAACTCAAAGCTACTATCTCTTCAACGCCGTTATTGTACTATATCTTTGAAGATGTTGATTTTCTCGACAGTAAATAGAATAAAACATCAAACCAAAGCATATGAGTAAGACATATTTTTCAAAAAATCACATTTTTCATAATTTATTAATTCAAATTAGTAAACATCTGGGATCTAGAGTATATCCGCGTTGAACTATTTTAGAAACCACCTAAAGGTAGCACTTAAAGACATTACCACTCTTCTTCATTGCTTGGTGGTATTTCGTACTATGATATGCGGAGCATGTACTTCGCCTTAAGAATAAGTCTCCCCCACATACTCATACGTTAAGAGTTCTGTCAATTTGTTGTAAGCTTACCAAAAACCTTCCTAAGTAATTGAAAAAAAAAACAGATTAATAAAACAAACCACTTTATTAGCACGTCCCACGCAAAATTAATTATAAACTTTTTGCATAGCAAGTTGTATAGATAATAGCATTGTCAAACAATTGCTACACCAATTCCATTTTTCGACCAGTTCATTGGAAACGAAAGAAGGCGAAAGCATGCCGAAGGATGCTTAATCAGTTGTATGGCAAGACTTTTGTATGTACTGCGCATTTGCGCCAAGAGAAACCGAATGTTTAAAAAAAGTCAAAACCAGCAATATCGGCTATAATTATGTAGTTAAGCTAAACTTTAGTTGGAGTAAGAGAGAGACCGAAACATTATTGTCGTATAAGTGTCTCAAGACGCTATTTCTACCTAAAAGGTAAATCATGGAAACACTGCACAAGACCGAGGACGGATTATATGATATTGGATACCCCAGACCAATTATTTTTAAACACTAATTCCGTTGACAAGAATTATGTGGAAAGGATAAGGGAAAATGTCTCTTTGACTGAAACTGCGCTTCTATATAAATACACATTTAAA
Organism: Philophylla caesio; assembly: GCA_963971545.1. NCBI lineage: Eukaryota > Metazoa > Arthropoda > Insecta > Diptera > Tephritidae > Philophylla > Philophylla caesio. The sequence goes on from OZ020609.1 coordinate 96,486,790, forward strand.
TATTTAAATAAATAAATTTATTTACATTATATTTCAGACCGATTTTAGCAACTATTTTGTGTCTGAAAGGATGACCTAATTAAAATTTACGAAAGAAAATTTTCCAGAATTTAAAATTATCCATCATATATATTGTAAAATTTCATTAAACTGAAAATAAACAAAAGTAGAACATTTGTAGACATTTTTAAAAAATCAACATCGAAAGCAAATCTGCGAAACGGTCAGTGTGGGCCTTGAAGGCGGATAAAATCTACTACCCTCTGAGTACCAATATCGAATAACTTTTTAGAGCTTTCTTGGGTATAAACTCTGCGAGAATGTTGCCTGATAGGTCAGTTGAAATGTTACTTCTTCGAATGGCTTCTGGATCCTTTACAACTAAGCAAATCTGCCACTTCTGTTATTTCAATATACCGCAAGTTTTTAAGAGATTGGCAGTGGACAAATTTAGAGCCGTTTGGTTGCTAGTTTTCATGAGAGGCAGGCAGTCCGAGGTGACAACTTCCAAGCCACCCTGCCTGGGCGGATGGAAAGAAGCTGACTGCACCACGTTAAAAGCCTTGAAAGCTCTTCATAATTTTCATCTCTGACGTCGGTCTTTTTAAACAAACTACAGAACAACAAATTTCATACAATTCTCCATCTACTCATAAAGCATAAAATTTTAACAGGCTTCACACCCTTAAGGGCTCTTCATACCATAATTCTACTGACAAATCTTTTAAAGCCAAAAATCAAGACGCGAAAAGCAAAATCGTGAATTGGTTCCCTGTCTAGAATATGCAAAAAGTATCATCGCGTGAGTATTTGGTTTAAGCGTCAATCCATAAACAGGCAAAATCCACGGTATTGTCATCGTTGAAAAAAATTTTTCATTTATTCTTCGCGGTTTGCTATAAAAGAATGTAGGTGAGTTTCATTTAATTAAAATTCATTTGAGAAGTTTTTGTTCTTATTGTCAAATCAATGCCGCTCTCAAACTCTACAATAGCTTGAGAGATCGGTGTTTTTGTCAGATATAGGAAAAAAGCAACCACACAATTCAAGATATGATTTATCTTAGCTTAGAAAACAGCCCTCAAGAAAAATTTCAAGAAAAATATTTCATTATTTCTATAGCCTGAAAATAAGTACTTTACTGTTGTAAATTTCCTTGAAGAAATAAATATTGGAGTATTATTTTCTTGAGAGCTTTAGACCGACATACAAAATTTTGATATAAGACAATATATTTTTTCATTTGTTGAGTGTCATTTCGTATGACTTATTCGATCTTCCTGAGAGCTGTATACTAAGTTTAAAACGGTCATAAAACTTGTCGATGGCATTTCAAACAAGCCCGGGGAGGATGATCTCATTTTCTAATAATTTCCTAATGAACAGCTGTTGGTCGTGGTTTTGGTAGGTTTTAGGAACATTTTTTAATGAAATTTTCTTCCATTGAATGCTGGAGAAATCCAAACCCTTCCTCTTCTAAATACTTACAGTTAGCTTACATCATAAAGTAGTAAAAATGAAATCAAGTCACGTCTTAACTTCTTAACTTTATAAAGTTTACACAGTAGCTTCCCACGCTTTGGACTACATACTTACATACATACACATACATATGTACATTGTACTTAACATACTCTCCATATTCGTAATCGCTTTTATTCAAACATACATACATTTGTGAGATCAAAGCAGCTTCGTAGTATAGACCAAACTTTACGTCATAGTTTCTAGCTATTTTTATACGAATTGTGAAATTTTTGTTTTTCTCCCTGCCGCATCGAATTTCCGTTGAAGTAATATTTTGGCCAGCGAGCCAAAAACACGCGCACCACGCAACCAGTCAACTATGTACGAGTATGTATGAGATATGTATGTATGTAGATAGAGCGCGCCACAAAGTGCCAATGTCAATGTCGCCAACGCAATGAAATTTGCAGAAGGCGAGCCAATAAATTCCAGCAACAATGAGTTTCGGCTAGAATTGTCGTCGTTCGGCACTCGCAGGCTAGTTGCTTGCTTTGATTTTCTCCACTTCTAACCATTCATTGCTTCAAGATTCGTTACGCAATTTTTAATACGAGTAGTTATAGAATTTCCATTCATTTACCATTTCATTCCATTCACTTGACTCACACTCCATTTACTGGTTGCCTTTTATTTTTCATAGATTTTCGCCATCGTCAATTTTCATATTTTCATTGAGAAATTCCATTCTTTGCATATCCCACACTGCTTGCCGATGGCACTGGTAGTGTTGGCGTCAGACGCTGCCAGACGATTTGCCTCCAATTTGTTATACGCCTTCGTCCTTCACGCTACGACCCAGCGCTGCTCACGCTTACGATTTCCCATTTTCAAATGTATGTACATATGTGCAGAGCTTTTGTAATAGTTTTACTTTGATGGTCTCTAAATTTTTGTTAAAATTGAATTGTGTTGCCCTTTTCCACTGCTAGTCTTTCGAATCACGCCACCACTGCCTCCTACTGCAATCCAATATGCATCACGTGCCTGGCGCTCAGTGTTGCGATAAAAGACATGAATTTTATTTGATTTTCAAGGACAAATTAAATGGTCAATTTACTTTACTGATTTATAATTTATTTCTTTAGAAATCTGCGCACTGTTTGCGCTGATAAAACAGGAAACTCATCAAAATATTTATGCATTGCAAAGTGCTGAAGTCATGAATATTTAGCAGATCAGCGGGACTGCCGAGAAAGATTGAAAATTGATATGCATAGACTTTTGTTCAGGTATTGCAGTACTATTATGCGAGTATGCAGTGTGTTTTTGTGCAAAAATGCAAGACACCTCGGTGAGCGATGATTTGTTTGCTATCGATTACGTTTTGTAACTTGTGAGGTTATGTTTACCAGAAATAATTAAAAAAAAAATATTTTCCACTATGCTTGGCAGATAGTTTCCTTTGCACACCGCTATTTAGAATACTCGAACCTGGTATCGGCTCAATTATGGCCACTCAGTTGACCAGGTCTATAGGAAGCCGTAAAAATACGCAGATAAAAGCTTAGTTGCTTTAAATTAACCAGTCAACTTCAGCGCTGCTTTGTAAATACGAATTAATGTATTTGGAGAGAAGTTTTTTATCAGAGCTAGTACCTAGAAATCTTTAAAATTTATATACGAAAGCTTTGTTAAAAAAGTAAAATAAAATATTTTTGGTGGTATTACCGTAAAAATTGTATGGAAATATTTATGTAACCTAACTACAATTAAATATTAAATAAAAATCAAAATAAAACAGCTTAAAACCAAAACTATTTTTTATAAATTTCTCCCTAAGACTATTTTTTTCTTTCAGGTGGTATATTCTCATCAGCTAATTGCTTGTTATATATTCGCCTTGCAATGAAATGTATTGAAGATCACAAATTTCGTAAACAGTTTGAAACTTAGATTTATAAGGTTTTCATCATAATTTGATTGATAAGCTATTTAAAACACACTACATACATACATACATATGTATGTGCATATATGCACACACCCATACACACCCCACAAGCTACCCAGTCGGACCATGCAGACGTCTTTCAGCCTACAGATTTGTTTCATTTGAAATTCGAATTACATTTAATTTCCGTATGATAAGTTATTCACTTAAAAAAAATATTTAAAGCCTTTTTAACTACTAAACATAAAAATCTACAGATACTGATAACCTCGCTGCTGAAAGCGTTCCTTGGACATGCTCAATCTTCGGCTAACTCTCAAAAACTATCTACAAAAGGTTCCAAATTTTTGGAACTAATTCCGTGTGCAGCGGCAACTAAATCCGACTGGGTAATATCGTATGTACATATGTATATATGTGTGTAAGTATATGTTTAGGTAGGCAAACAACGGCACAAAAGCACTCGCCTGACCGCTTGACAAGTTATTTTTAGCTAAGACCACATTTTTTAATCAGCTTAAGACCACTTGCCGACCACTATGGGACGAGTGTGTGCCGGGTGAGCGAAACACGAAACGAAAGTAAAAGTTGCATGCATAGGAGCTTATACGTACATATTAGGGTGTTCGATTATTCGACTTTTTTGTAAAACCGGTATTCGAATTATTTGAAAAATGGCAAACAAAAAAACCTGTTCCTCATTTTTAAATCAAGAAAAACCCGAGTAAACAGGTTCTTGTTCCAAGTAAAAAACATTTATTATTTCTTTGAATGCAATCTTTGAAAAATTAAACGTAGTTTAATGTCCGAGTTAAGTACGCAGTATCAGTCTCTATTAGACAAAAGTTACAAATTTTGACCAGTTGGCATAAATTGGTCTCAAAATAAAGCCCTTTAGTCTTATAATAAAGTTTCTCAATCATGACCAGGTAATAAGCAGGTCACAAAAATTAAAACAAAACATAAAAAATAAAATCGTAGAAGCGAGGAGAGGCAATAATCTGCAACTCATACATAGTCTTAAATTTTAAAACTTGAGATTATACCAATATGCTTAATATTACATTGAGCAAATTGTGCGAGCTAGAAAGACTTGTTGTCAAAAATAAGTTGTACAATTTTTCAAGGTTTTCGCTTTCGCTTATGACATTTGTTTAAATATATAAAATCTAAAACACATTTGCTGCGTTCATTCTAAAAATTATTTGAATTTCGAATATTTAAGACCATTGTCTTATTTAATTGCCATATTTCTATCAAAGGCTATATCTTCCCAACTACAAAAAAAACCGGTTTTGGAGATTAAAAAAAAAGATTTATTCGATATTCGAAAAATCCAGATATCAAAAAAACCGTACAATAATTTATTAAAAATCCGGGGAAACCCGGTTTGAAAAAACCGAGTCAAACACCCTAGTACATACTAACGAACATATACTTCTTGAACTATATAAATTTTTTTAATAGCAATTACAAATGTATGTATGTATGGTATGTATGTATGTATGTATATCGAATATAAAACGTACAAAATGTTCATATTCTATATTTCAAATTTGTTACATTTATTTGCATTTGAAAGTAGTTGAAATATTTTTTTATTTTTTTCATTGTTCATGCTACACCAATAAGTCAACTGTTTCCGTGGTGTAGTGGTTATCACATCCGCCTAACACGCGGAAGGCCCCCGGTTCGATCCCGGGCGGAAACAGAAAATAAATTTTTTAATAAAAGTATTTTTTTTTTTACAATATGAAAATCGAATGCTAAAAATAATAATAAGTTTTTCTTTTTTATTATAAATAGGTACTCTACATACTACAAGGGAAACCTATATTTGCTAAAGCAATTGACATTTTATGATTTTTTGCAGTAGCGGAAAGGTTTTTCTAAACTTTTAAAACATTCAAAAAATTCGAAAAATTGTCTGTAAAATTCGGAAATTTTAATTATAATTAAAAAAATCTGTGAATGTAGTTTGAAGGTATTTTCACACACTTCAGTTACGGCACGTAACAGTTCGTTATTTTTGAGGTACATCAGCCAATTGACAAATTTCTGTGAAGTCATCCGTATGGTCCATTCAATTTCAGTACAATGAAGAGAAAATTTTAAGTGACTAAAATTGTATGCTGATTTTTGACAATATTTAAAAATTAATTTCTTTCCTGCCGATGGTCTTACGCATTTTCTGCTGCATACAATATTTGCCTTAAATGAAAAAAAGTTTGAAAAATAAAATTTTCAAAAAATTAAAAAATTAAATTAAATTATTATTCTTTTTTTAAGTTAAAATACTCGTATTGATTTTTTTTTTTAATTACGAATTTTTGTAAAATTTGGTGATCTTTGAGTTACACGATTTTTGTTGACTTGATGAAAAACATTTCTTCTATTGCAGACAATTATCATGAAGTCAAATGTTTGAGTCACTGCATCAATTTATTTCTTGAATAAAAGTAGCGCGAAACCATTTCTTCATTGAAATTTCTTGAACGAGAGAAATTGTGTCGTCAATCTGCAATTTTTTACATTTAAAAAAATTTCGAGCATGTGTTTTAAGGAAAATAATATTAAAATATATTCAAAAAAGAATCGTACATTTTAGCGACTTGTAACTTAAACATTACAAAATTGCAACTTCGAAAATTTGGGTATTTTTAAATATTTTTTCTTACTAGGGTTTCATTTTCTAACGATTGTTTATTTATAAACCTATATAATACAATTTTTACATACATATGTATGTACATACAAAACTGAATTTTATAATACGGCATTTCACTTCGATGTCTGCATTTTAAATAGAAAAAATGCAAATGTGCTTTTGCTCTTAATCGCTTGATAGTTCTGCAAAAACATATAAACGCACATATGTACATAAAAACCTAAACAAGCAAACATACATACATATGAGTATATATACAGACAATGGTTAGACATAAGAAAGTCGCAAGAAAAAATGTCAGTGCACCCTTTGAAAGCAATTCTCGGTAATTTAATATCTGTTTCGGTTGGTTCTTCATCTGTCAAATTTCGCACAAATAGATTTTGGAATACATTAACTGGTTGTCTGCTTGAATTACTGTATGTCTCAGCTGTCAATCAGATCAAAATCTGCGCACTGCATCATTCATAAATTCAAATGTGGGACGCAATTTGGTATATCTTTATTTAAAAAAATTATGTTCTCCTTTTGTATAGTTCACTTTTTTTCTTTGATTCTATTTTTCAAGGGTTGCAGGTTTGTAAAGGAAGGGGTTTGATGATAGAAAAGTTGCAAATTGGTTAACAAAGTGAAGTAGAAATATGTACATTTGTACATGTATATGTCTGTGCATATGTACATATATGCTTCCAGGTCGTGGTCATGGAAGGCTACGCGCACACTCATTAATTATAAATATGCATATTAATTTAATGAAACACATACTAAAAGGAAATCGTACGAAAATTATGCAATTTTTCATGCAAAATCTTCAAATCGAAATAGAATAACAACTACCGATATTGACTGTAAGTACTAATGTTGATGATCATCCAATTTTAGTACGAATTGAAAAAAGTCCTGCACAAAACCGTTAACTGGTATGAAAAAACTACGGTTATTTTATATTTGCTGCAAAAATAACAGGAGTGTAACATTTTGCCAACTTTTGTCAATTTATTAATCTTTTATTCACTTTTGATTATTTTTTAATTTAAATTCATTTATTTCTCGTTATATTTTATGCGTTATATCGTTATTTATTATGCGTTATATCAAAGAAAATGCGCAGCACTTTCGAAAAAAAAATTAGAAATCAACCAGGAATATCCGGGAAAGTGGATTGGACGTTCAGACACTATCTCGTGGCTAGCCCGTTCCCCAGATTAAAATCCCCTGGATTTTTTTTTATTCTCAAAGAAAAAGTTTATTTAAAGCCTATTGAGAGCGTAGCTGAGCTGCGTGAACGAATTTCTCAAGCTGCTGAGGACATCAGCTCTCAAGGATATGCCCGGCTAATAAGTAGATCTTTTTTAAGAAGATGTAGGGCGTATATTGAGACTGATGGTAAAAAATTTGAACGTTTATTGTAATAAAAAATGTTTTTTCTCTATCTGACTTTTATTCCAATAAACCTTAACTAAACTAGGTCAAGATTTTTCATTATTTTATTAATTTTTCTTACTTTTGTTGACTTTGGTAAAGTGGCGTCACTACCTGTCTAACTCGCTCATGGCAAACAAGTCCACTATCCATGTCTCTCATAATTTTGCCGTAAAATTAAGAACCTACCAAGAGCTTGTGCGAATAAAAAACATTTGAACTGAGTAAAATGGGTTAGCAAAAATCGGGTTACTTGAGGTTTTTATTTTTTTACTCGTTTTTTTTTTAGTATGAAACTAACAAGTATTGTACCATTTTATGTACAATCCTGATTAAATATGCGAACTTTTAATGGCACTTTCCAAGGCACTTTAGTACGTTTTTTTTTAAAGGAGGTTGAAAGGCCGACAAATTATAAAAATTGTAAATTCATAGTGTAACAAATAGTCTTAATTCTAGAAAACTTGGGGCAATTGTGTCGTTATTTTTGACAAAAATAATAAAAATTAACCACAATAACCGAAAAATGGTTACAGTTTGACCAAACTTCTAGGTTTTTCTTAAATGCCCATAATTTTCAAACTGCAAGGGAGAGATTTTTTTCTGATTTTTCTCATGATGGTTACAATCAATCCTGTCACCCCGTTTCGGCTTGACGTTGAGTTTTGTGACATCCTGTATAATTAAAAAATAATCCTTCTGTAGCCAGGGATTTAAATAAATCAATACAAAATTTTAAATATATTCTTTGTGGAAAAATTTGGTATTATGTTTTTAAAGACCATAAAATGAAAACTTGACCAAATCCAAATCAAAACTCCGAGGCAAGTTTTGTAAGAGAGGATTATTGACTGCTCTTATTGTTGTTATATGCTTTTAAATATATTAAATAGTTTTTGCAAAAGCTTATCAATATAAGGTAATCAAGTTGATCCAAAATGAAAATAATAACATCGATATTGACCTCGACTGAATATATAAAAGCAATATAACAATTTTCTAAGCAGACAAATTTTTGCGATATTTGTGGTTAGTGGTGATAAGTGGTCAAAATCTTCATTCTAAAAGGAACACAAAATATTTTTTTTAAGTTAAAGTTTTGGAAATTAATACAAAGCTCTCCAGTAACGACCTTAAAATAATAGTACTGCATCATTTTTCCTTGCCAAAATTGTTGCTGAAGTAATTAAAAATGACATTATGTAAGTGTGGATTCCAATCCATATTATTAAAATCAACAACAAATATTGCAAAACTACAAAATTTTATGAGCATAAAACTATTAAACCGTTTATAAACGTGATTGAAATAAATTTTCTTAATTTTCATTGATATCTCCAACACAATTTTATAGCTATGAAAAAAAATCAACATAAGTTAATCGGATATAATTTTTACGATTTTACGAGCAACCAACGAGTATCATATAAATTGCTAACTGAAAGAAATAAAAATGCTCATATGGAAACTGATATATGTATAAGCTTATGGGTTTCATAAAAACGCGCTTACAAACATGCATGCACACATTCCACATAAGAATATTTTTAATCATAAAAATACGTTGCGAATTAAATTCTTCAAGAGGGTCAATGATGATATTATTTCTAGAGCAAAGTTAAATTAAAATACAGAATATTAGGTTGGCGAGATATACGAGGTTCAAAGAGAGGAAGTAGCATAAAGAAGAAGTAAAACTAGTATTACAGAATTGAACTATTCAAAGCACGTTCGAAATCACAACAATTTAGCACGAAAGTGAAGTAGCGGCGAGCAGATAGCCAACGAACTTTTCCAGCATAACAATGCAATGAAGCAGAGGAAATGGTAGTTATGATGTAAAAGACGCTGAAAAGTGAAGGAGTCGGAGTCAGCATTTGTTAGTGTATATAGTTTAATATGTACGCAATAGGAATGTAAATTCCGGGATTCCAAAATGAAAACAATTAATTAAATAGAAATTTAAATTTATAAAAGCATTATTTATAACGGTATTTGATAAAACAGTTACTATTGAAGCTTAATGTGCTCGCATCACTTATTTAAACGTGGCATCGCTTTAAATTTTCTGCTGAGGAAATAAAATTTATGAAATCTATGTATGTACTTTGAGTAATAATTTTTTTAATAAGATCGTTTCAAGAATCAAACAACAGAACACAAGCCATTCAGATGTATACACTTTTTAATTAATCTAAATAATATATATGATCTTAACTATGGCTATTCTGAAGCTTCTAATTTTACAGTCATTATAAAAAAGTGTGTCGGAAATGAGCCTTACCATGAAAGCGATGTTAAGAACACCAACGAGGAAGTGGTTGAGGTGGATAAGGCAATTAGGCTCAAAAATAAATTTCATAAAGTTTTAACGAGCCAGTGTCCAACAATATAATGCCAAATAATTTATCAGAAGGTTTGGTAAATGAAATGATTATAATGGGGGCCATACAGGTTTTATACGCTTTAATGCTTTAATTTATGTAAGATCGCATTTTGTTCAAAAGAAGTAATAATTCTGCCTCACTCAAAATGGAATGGCTGATGCATTTAATTTTTACTTGATTTTTGTATTAAATTTACTCTACGATTCTATGTTCTTCTTAGATTATCACAGGTATACAAATGTACAAAAGTTTATAATTTGTCAATAACATTTTTTATATAAATAATTAAAAAAATAAAAAACCGTTTTATTTTTGATTAGAATACATTAAACTTGTCAAATTTTTCAATTTTGAATATGTGTAAATAAATGATGATTTATCAAGAGCTAGAATCGGGCTGTTAATATTGATCTTAAACAGTAATTAAAAATAATTTTACGGTATATGCATCGTATATTTGTACTTCAAGAATAAATTACTTTGTATGTTGGTCAAACTTTATGTTTATTTTTTTTGGGATTAAAAAGACCAATAATAATATATGTATGTACATAAATCACAACAAAGTGTTATTTTCTGTTATACTCGTATTAATGCTATTTTTAATAATACTATAATAGGACGATTACGGAAGTGTTAAATTTTGTTTGGAAAATTAAAAATTACGAATCAAAAGTCCTTGAAATTATGGATCCTGGGATTGTCCCGGGATTTTGTTTTCAGATCTCGAAAATCCTGGGATCAATAAAATGCCAAAAATTTACATCCCTAATACACACATATGACAATAAGTCACCCTGACCAAAGCTAACTCAACTATTAAGTGTGAATCATGATCTAAACCAAAAACAAACTGCAGCTACTCAAAATGTTGGTCGCAGCATATTGTAGAAGCAAAAAAAGAGAGAGAGAGAGAAATATGAATAAAAGTACTGTGAAAGCATCTTAACAGTGATGCCACTCTAGTACAAGTTCTTTACCGATTTAAATTAGTTTAAAAAATTTTGTTGAAAAATTCCTACAATACGTAAAGCTATTGTCCATAAAATTACTCGCTAATACAAACTCCGAATTGCGATGTTGCTCTGGAATGCTCGTGACAGCAAAATGCTTTCGTTTGTTATCACGTACTTAGCTAATATATTGTTGACAATTCATATGCAGCGAGTGAAGAACATACCAATGGATTAAAAAATAAATGAAATGAAGTAGAATAATAAAATTTAGTTGCATGCAACGTTTCACGAGTATGTAGAAATTGTCTGAAGGAGCAACATAGCAGTTGGGGTGCAAGTTTGTGAAAGATAATGAACAAGAAGTAGGAATTTTTTGGGGGAAAAAGCTAGTATGTTTGTATGAATAAATTTGTATGTGCAAAATGTGTTGACTGTCATAAAAGTGACAATTTCGAAAAAAAAAACTCACGCTTCTAAGGAAACAGGAATGTTAGCAAAATAAACGCAATTAGCTCCTTTCATATTCTCGTGCGCTTGTATGTAAGTCTGCAACTAATTAAATAATAAGACGCTGGGGTGGGATATTGGAGCCAAATATTAAATAGAAAATAGTGAAATATTAAATTAAATTCAAAAATTAGCATGAAGAAAATTGAAATTGGCATCACCAATCATTTGGTTGGAGAGAAAGTGGCATGAAATAACGCTCAAAACTACGAAATAAATAAAAAAAAATTCTTCGACTTTGCCTTTTCTAGGCTTTCAGGATATCCATTATCCTGCTCGTTATCGGATTTTTTCCAAGTTGCTATTAAAAGTTGTCCAATGGTTGATTTTTATCGTCGACAGCTTCAACAGATGTCATGATGTGGTGATAGTATTAGAATATGGCGTCACGATCAGCTGATCGAAGAAATACGAATAACGGTATCATGTATTTTTAAAAGATTTAATATTAGTACACATCTGGTTTGTTCAGCTCGACGAAATTGAATTTTTAAGCCTTCGTTTTTTACTTATTGAACTTATTCGGTAGTTCTATTTTACCCAGAGAACAAGATGTAAATAAAGCAAATAAACTATTATGTGACTTAAGAAGTGGATTTTTGTTTTTTTAAAAGAAGTAATTTTACTATTTCATGTTTTTTCACAAAAATCTTTCTTAAAAACTGGCCTTGAGCTCAATAAAATTCTAAATTATTAACATCTACTTGTATGTATACAAATCGGCGAATTCTTAGCATAACCTTACACGGATTTTTCAAGCGAGTTTTTTTTTATTGACAACGCTCAATCAAGCCTGCTGACTGAAAATATTGAAAGCCTAACTAACAGGTTTATAGACAACTCCCGTAAAAAAATACCTCCACTGAACCTTACATCAAGCTTTGAGAGAGAAATTGTGAAAGAGTAGCAGGTCGGAGTCGGATAACACGGAAATCTGTCGATTAAGTTCTAGTTAAGTAACAGTCAATCGTTGAGCAAACGGCCTTGCTACCTCTTTATGACTTCATTTGTAGGGACGATTGCGTCATTTCCGGTTTGATCCTAATCGAAACCAAGAACGCCCGTTTAGGCCATTTTGTCAAATAAGTAAGAACTATAGTTTTGCTAACCGCATTGAGAGGTTATGTACATATATATATTTTCCTATTGAAAATTGTATTGCTGTTGATGTATTAAAAAATCTCTGTTATTTATATACTTGTACGAGTATCATAAAGAGATAATGTGTCACCAAGGACGACAAGAGTTGCGAAACTTTTGTTAGACCATTTGGCTGTCACTCAAAATTCTATACAGGAAACAATGACCTACGATATTAACATATGTATATAAATAAAAATAAAAACATTTGTAAAAACTATTATATTAAACACACTCGCTTACAAATCTAGCTAATACATATTAAATTTCAGTACAATACAGCGTTGGGGAAAAAAGAAGTGAGAGATATATGTAGAGAGTGAAAGCTAAACAAGTTGACTGCAAGTGTTGAGAACTTTGATCATTCGGCGACTTTTGTGTACTTGGCGCCACAAATCCTTCAAACTCCAACTAACCAAAAGAAGAAGAATATAATGGAAATAGTTTTTGTGGCCACTCTGGCTTAATTTAGACGATGTTTGTGGGGAGGAGTGTAACTGATATGAACATGTAATGCATAGATAATGTAGTTGGTACATACATTGTATATTTGTAGCTATTTATGACTCTTGACCCTTGTTGCTTTGCATTTTTATGCGTTTCTTTGTTGTCGCCTCTTCTTTCTATTTTTCTTCTTTTCGCGTGAGTGTGTTAATTGGACATGGAGTTGACGTTTGGGGGAACAACATATTCGTGTTCTTTAGCTTTAATTGAATTAAAGAGTCAATATTCGCAAAGAGAGCATAGAGGAGGGAAAGAGCAGAGTTGGTATGTGAGAATAGAATGAGAGTGCAAAGGATGCACACGAATTATGATGGAATTTTCGCACGTCAGCAACGAAAAGTACTTTTTTGGTGAGAAAGAAAAGTTAAAAAAAAATATAAATAAATTGATTTTAATATTAAGAAATTGTCAGTGTTGCATATAAAATTCATTATAAAAATTTCTTTTAGAATAATGCCCAGTATTACTGAAATTCGACGCTTGGTGGAATAGCCAGCAATAAATCTGTTGAACAGATCATATTATATCAGTCATCACATTTCAAAAATAGAAGAATTTGGTGAACAAACCATGATTCTTAATAAAATCGATTACAAGCTTTCTAAATTGCGAAAATAGGTTTTTTTCAATAGCGCCGTTTGTATATGTCTTTCAACTTTTATTAAAACTTGAGCAAATTTTCGATATTAGAAATGCATATCTGGCTTTACATATTTCTTTAAACATCCGCCAAAGTGCGCAATATAGAACACTGTTCACATTTTCTTACGTTTAAAAAAAAATCGTGTATTTTATCATATAAACTTATTGTATTGAATCAATATAAACTTATTATATTTTTTACAGCTTTCCATATTAATAGAAATTCATTTGCAACTTATTACAATGGAGTATAAGAACGCAAAACCAGTAAAAACTTGCAAATTTGACGAACAGCTGATTGAATTTTTGTCCGCATCCAAATATACAAAATGAAAAACGTTGCATTAGTGATTTCCTGAACATTTCACTAACGAAGCTTAACCAAAGCAACTTGTACCTGCTTATTGCATGTTTGATACTCACATTTTATAATTTTCACCTTTTAAACTCTTAAACAAAAATTTCGTATTTATCCAAATTGCAATCAGCTGCTTTTGATCAGCTGTTTTTCCTACTTGCAAGTTTTTACTGGCAAAAATGTGTCCAGTAAAAATTATCAACTTCCCCTCAAAATGAAATATGAATTCGCTCTCTCGATGTCCCCTACTTTGCAAGTTTCTAACAATTGTTACAAACTATTGACTTCGAGAACACTACTTTTATCGGGTGCTTTTGGATATTTCTCTGGTGTTTGAAATATTTAATAAAAAATAACACACCAGCTCTGTAGTCTTATTTATAGAAAAAAACATTTTTTTTATTATAATATGTTTTTTTATCTTTTCTCTCTATTTTCGCTCAGATTTGTTTAATTAGTCTCCCAATATTTTAGTTGACAAAAAATTTGTTTAAATTTGAATAAAAACATTTCAATACATACATACATATGTAAGTATTTAACATTCATTCAAAACTTTCTTCTTATTCAAGTGAGCTGTGCTACTTCTAAATAAAAGCAATATTTGTTTATTTCAATAGTTTCTCTCCTCTACTCGCCAAGCAAGTTTACTTGTGGCGAATAAAAGTCATTAGTGGAACATATGTTAAAATATTTAGTTTATTTTATTTGTAGACAAAATTTTTAAATAAACAATAAGTATTACGTCTAAAACAAAATATAAAACATTACGAATGCAAAAAAGAATTAGTTTCGAATGATATAAATGCTCAGCTTGAGTTTACAAAAGAATGCTCGCAAAGTTTAATAGTAACTAAACGTAAAAAGGAGAAGATAGAGGAGAGAGCTAGATAAGAGTTATATATTTGTGTAATCAACTCTGAAACGAAAAATGTTCTCATCAGCCAGTAAACAAAGGTTAAACAAATAAAGAATAGAGAAGGATATGAATTTGGAGTTACCGTTTATTGATTCGATTATGATTGAATAATTGAGGCTTTCGGATTTTAGCGATATGTATTAATTTTTTTTAGTGCCAAGTGGATTCGTAAATCGAAGTACTAAAATTGAGTATTGAAATTTATTTTTTATAGAGTTTTCCTTATCAAAAAACTACTCCAATGCCAAAAATTCATCCAAAGAGAAAATTTTACCTTTTAAAGGTTTTATTAAAAAAAATTTGATATTTTTAAGCAAAAGACATTAATTATGACTTTAATTCAAGTGCCTATCGATTATGTGAAATTTCTTATACAATTTTTTAAAATTTTTTTATGCTTTGTTTTAACACATCGAGCCATAACCGCCAAAATGACGTAACCGACAAATAAAAAATTTTAGAGAAGAAGGCTGATTCTCTATAATTTCTCGGCAGTAGCAAAGCACATTTTAATAAATATAGTCGCGTTTTGTAGAAAAAACAACGTAAATCTTGAATACAAAGCAGTATTCAAATTTGAAGCTTAACTGGAGAGAAAATTTGCTAAAAAGCACCTTTTGATTAAAAAAATGTATTTGTTGCTTACGTCCTTTTGGCGGTTGTGGATCGATATGTTCACATGTTTTCCTTTTTCAAATCATTTATGCCTACCACACACTGTATTCTTTTTTTTTAAGGTGATTTATTTTTTGACACTTTTTCAAAACACTCTGTTTTATGTCCATTAAAATCAATCCTGCCATTTGCCCCATCTTTTTCTGAATTGGCGATGAGCAAATAGAACTAAAAGCCTCAACCCAGGTACATACATATGTATATTCGGGGAACTTACTGAATATTTGACTCTGATAGTCTTAGTAAAATTATCAAAATGTTTTTGCTTACAATTACCAAAATTTTGTTGTCCACACTTCACTCATGCAGGTATGGTACATATCCCAAGTAAATTAAATCGCTATTTAAATTTAAAACTCATTTTTTGCTTGTTTTATAATCATAATATAATAATTTTCCTAATGCAAAAATCGTCTAACTGCCTTTATTTGAAAAACAATTACTACCAGTTACATATCTGTATGAATTTATATTTTTTTTACAACTTCCACTAATTGAAATATTTTTCAATCACTATTTTTCTCTTAATTACCAAATAAAATACTTTGGTAATTTAGTTGCCCGAATTGTGTGGAAATTTTGCAAAAGTAATGATTAGTTTATTTAAATTGAATTTCTTGCCAATTGTTTTTTACGAGTATACCAATTGTTTGCTTGCATTTACATATTTAGCTTTGCAAACATACTTGCATTCATATTTTTGTTTCTTGAAAGTAGGAAATATATTTTTCTACACTTGACTTTTGCGTAATGAGTACCATTTCCGATATCTTAGCGAAGTAAGTTTAAAGGGTGTCTGCAGAGGACTTAATATATTGATTTTTTGTTCTTGGCTATTAGTAGATGAAGCGAAACATTTTGAAGCATGAAATAGAAACCTTAAAAAATATGTATGAGCCTAAAGGCCAACTGTGTTACAAGCTGAACATCTCCATAGAAGAATTCGTTCAAACTTGCTATTAAAATCGGAGTCAAAGTCAAGATTTTCTACCAACATCGAGATTTTCCTTTTTATTTATCTAAAGAAAACTCGTTGGCATCAGTGCTTCATTCAAAGATTTTACAAATTTACTCGACGTGTTTTTTGTTCTGCAACATACCAAAGTAATATCGCATACACAGATGAATACATGCAAGTATTCTTAGTAAGCATA
The DNA here is from genome assembly GCA_963971545.1 of Philophylla caesio. Lineage (NCBI taxonomy): Eukaryota > Metazoa > Arthropoda > Insecta > Diptera > Tephritidae > Philophylla > Philophylla caesio. Next base: position 96,503,540 of record OZ020609.1, read on the forward strand.
TTTGAATTTGAAAAGTCTTAACTAATATTAAAATAAAATAATAAAAAATATATTTAAAATACATTTACTCCAATTAAATTATTTTAAGCATTTAAACGTTTATTTATGGTATTGTGTGAGAATTGTTTTCATCTTATTGGAACACCCTTAATAGCGAAGCACACTATACTCTGAAAACCACTTGTACAGGTGCATTTTTACAAAAGCTGCAAAGCAATCAACCACATCGAACTCACCAAAGAAATCAATTTGGGGGAATTATTTCGTGACTTAGTATACTTAAATATTGCATTTCATCTACAACGACGAAATGGCGAATTTCAATGCAATCGACTATGAAGAATTGAAGCTTTCTTTGTATTTCTCCAGCCGAAGTTTAAACTTTAGAGTGATAGATATTGACATACATAAATAAATATGTAAATACATAAAAAATCAAATGTATACAAACAGTTATGCAATTATTTAGGTGTAATTCGTATGTACAATGTATGTACAACCTATCAGAAAAAAGAAAAACGGAATTTGAATGCTCTTACCTCGCTAGGATTGCTCTTTGTCGAAAAAATATAACCCAGTATTTTTATTTTGAAATTTTTTTTAATTTAATAGGAAAAACACAAGTTTGTGTAGAAAGGTTTTTGAATAAATGTAAATAAATGTTTCCAAGCGGGATAGTCAATTTCTCCACATGCCACTTTAAAACCGATAACTTATTTAATATAAACCTAACATTTAATTTTATTTATGATTAACGACTACATATTTGTTTTTAAAACATTTGATAGAAGAAAATTTATTTTTCATATATTTATATGCATTTTTCGATTTTCTTGATAGCTTTAATAGGAAAAAATTATTTTTGTTTTTCAGATTATCTCCTGAGAAACGCAATTAGCCGAATGGAATTTTTTTTTCAACAACTCTTAACAATGTTTACGAAGTTTTTTTTCGCCATATAAAATTTAAAAAAATTAAAATTAATAAATAATACGAAGGAAACTTTGAGTATTTCGTTAGTAAATAGGTAAAAAATTAAAGCCTGTTTCCGCCCGGGATCGAACCGGGGGCCTTCCGCGTGTTAGGCGGATGTGATAACCACTACACCACGGAAACACTTGGCAACTCTATTCCAAAACGCTTATAAGTGTAGCTAGTCACTGTTTTCCTGTATACAGAATTATCTTAAACTTTATATATTAATTCAAAACATTTTTTTTTAGTAAATGAATAGAAGTGTAAAAAATTAATTTATATTTAAATTTACCACAATTATAAATTTTATTTATCGCTTTTCTTAAATTACATACCAATAAAATAATATCAGCTTTAATACGAAATGTAGGTAGTAGTATGTATGTTTGCAGAACTGCGTCAAAAAGCTGCTTCTAACTTAAGTCTACTTAACCTTGACTTGTGTGTTTTGATTTTCTTTAACTTCTCCAGAACTGAGTGTTCGGTATTTTTAGCTTCTTTACAGCCTAATTAAATGATTTCAGATTAAATATAAAAAGCTTAAAAAATAAAAAAAAATTAAATCTGTTTCCGCCCGGGATCGAACCGGGGGCCTTCCGCGTGTTAGGCGGATGTGATAACCACTACACCACGGAAACAGTTACGCAATTGTTGTCAAAGTCGCCATTTCAATTTAAGTAGTTTGCTAGCAGCTAGCGTGTGAAAAAAGCAAATGAAACTCACCAAATAGTGGAGCATATACTCATTTGCCTCACATCATACTTGCATGCATATAAATACGTAATATGTATATACATACATAATATATATGTATTTGAATTGTTGTTCATACAAACAAGTTTGGCTGTTGGCTTTTATAGTTTTCAAGCCAGCAGAATAATCAAAATTTTTTGTAACAGAAATGGAAATTTGCTAAAATGTAAATGTTAAAGTATACCCCTAGCTGACTGTACCAAATAAAACTGATATTTTTTTTTGATCAAATGAAATTTGTTTGACCTTTGCCAAAAACAAAAATACAACAAGATTTTATCGCACCTTATTTCAAGTTAGCTCAAAGAGAATATACGACTTTTTAATGAGAAAAATAAAATATAATGTTTGCGAGAGCAGTTTGTAGCCCATTAAAGTACATTAAAAATTTGTTTACAAAAATGTATTTGGTTGAAATTTCGGCACAGGCATTTGTTCATTTTATAGTAAACCTCACTTTATAACTTTATTATAAGAGGACCAAAATACATTGGTCTGTTCGTAACTATGTAGTTCTATATAAAGGCAGAACAAGTACATAAGTAAATGTTAAATCAAAAATAATTTCGCAATGAGTTGGCGGATAGTAAACTCTATAACATAAGTATAAAATCAGCCATTTATTTATTAGTCACAAATTAAAACAGGCGGGAACACCATATAATAGTGCAATTAGATCTGTAACTGCTGGTGTGTGGCTCTTCAAAGCGTACGGCAAGATTCTAATCGCTATAACTTCTACCGCTTTGTGCATAATTTTTTTTTTTCTTAGTAATTTTCCTATAACAATTATCTTTAGCTCAAAAACAATTTATCATAAAGTACTTCGTTTGTAAGTAATAGATCATCTAATTAATAGCTGAATACTTTAGTCGATGAACTTTAATCCTGAAAAAATCTTTAGACGGTCCCGAAATGATCCTGAACTATGCGGTTGCAAAATCTTTCCGAAAAAGTCCTTAGCTAGTACGTTAAGGCCAGGTTTTATAAATAAACGGTCTGTAAGTAGGCTTGCAATAGCTCCGAGATAGTTCGGAAATCATACCGAAATGATCAGGAAAAGTCACGGACTATTTCAAAGGGCAGTAAGGCGAGAACAACTGATTTATTTGTTTTCATTTGTACTATTGACTTTTGGACTTATGCGTTACGGTTTACGCAAATATTGTTCAAACGGGGAGCTAAGATTTTTATACATTAAAAATTTAACGAAAAACCACAGGTCTTTTGGACTAAATGTACAGATTTAATAGACTCACAACTCAATTGGGTTAAATGTATTTTTGAGTAAAAAAAAAAATATTGCAAACGACTGCGATTATTTCACGTTCCTAGCGAAAACGGAATTCACCCCAATGCAAGTTTTCTCGAAACAAAATTACCTGATAGCTTCTCATATTTTATTACTACAAATTGTATGTTAATTTAAATTATTGAATTATTTTAAACATTTTTGCTACTCAAATAATTTTTGAAATTATTTTCCAATATCATTCCATATTTTAACAATTCTTCTTATATTTTTGACGATTTTTTAATAAAGTCTATTTGTTTGTTTTTTCCGAAAACAAAACACATAGTTCCTTGCAAATTCAAAATTGAATGGACTACACAGTTATAAATTTTTAAGAAACTAGATCTAAATAGATTTTTAGCAGTAAAAGAAACACATAACCAAATTAAAAAAATTTAAATTGAAGACAAAAATTCTTCAAAATAGCAAATTATATTAAATTAAATTTGGCAAACTTTGTCATTCAATGAATCACTGGACATCCCTTCTCAATTCAAGCATACAAAACGACATGCTTAACAAAACCATTACAATTAGCATCAAAACTTATGCAGCTGAGACTAGAAATATATTTTTCACTTTGTCACCATTTAACTTCAAGTCATCACACCCCAGCAATGAATTATTGATTCCTGTGACTCAAGGTGCACTAAAGACAAGGGCGACTGTCAGCACCATATGTTATGCTTTTCTAATTTGCTTTAATCCCTTTGAGAAGAGTAAAATGAAAAGTAGCGTACGCATTAAAAACAGTGAAATTTGAATAGAAAATAAATTGGTTGGAAAAAAAAGCTGTGGCAATAGAAGAGTAGGGAAGATTTGTGTATTGCGTTGAAGCAATCAATGCGAAGGGTTAGGAATGCAAGCACGGAATTATTGAATATTTCTATGAAGACATATTTAATGCAAGTAGTTGATTGTGTTTTGAAACTCGAATTCCACAAAATATGTTTGTGTGTGTGCCTTTGTTTGCTAGTGCAAATATTGTAAGTAAGTGGAAAATTTCGCTGCACAATTAAAAACATCAAAGTTTACTTTTCGTAGACAGTTTAGCGATGGAGTGGGTAAATAAATGAAATGACATTGGCTCTGCAAAAGTTGGTGAGTAAGTTGAAGCTGCAGGAAATCGAACCAACACTGCTTGGAGCAGAAATTTGCGTAACAAGCCAAAAGTAAACAATGTGTGCGTTTGAAGAAGTGAAAACTCTAAGCAAAGAAATAGAAGATTAATACGAGCTTTTGTGCGTTTGTTGTCCTGGCAGCGAAAGAGTTAACACCCTCAAAATAAAATGTTCCTTAAAAACAGTTTCCCCCAAATTGTTATGATATTATACAAGAATATTGTTGTAGCCACACTTAGCTTCGTAGCTAAAGGATTAAAATAATATTTAAACAAACATTTTTTGGCAATGCAAATGAAATCAGCTTGGGGCGCATTTGAGTTTCTGTTGTTGCGCCCATACAAGTTTAAGTGTTGTTTGAAGATTTCGACCTCGGTTGAGGTTATTCAAACACTTTGTACCTTTAACGCATTTTTGTTATTCTCATTTTTCCTTGCCTGCTCTGCTAAATTCGCTGCTGAAAAAGCGGCAGCTGAGTTTGATTAAAATTTTAAAGCAGTGTCCGATCAGCTAGACAGTCATACTTCTAATGCTTCCTCCAATGAGTTATTTTGGTCTTTTCTGTTTTCGCTTTCGACTAGAAGTAGGTGGCAATGCTAATCCAAACTTTTTTTTATACTTAAATCCGCCGAACTCACTTCTCGCTTGCTATCCATATTTTAATTTGAAATTTATTTTTATTCACAACGGAAGACGGAAAATCGCTACAAAATATATCAGAATTAATTTTAAAATTATTTATGGCGGTATTTTCATTAAGACTTAAAATTTTCCAAAGTTTTTAAAAATTTTTTACCCACGTAAACTTAAAATAATTTTTTAATTTTTTTTGCTTAAAATGTGTGTTGAAAATTTGTCTCATTACTTGTATTCGACAAAAAAAAATTGCCAAAAGCTGGCGAGCCAATATCAGATCATAAATAGGACTTTGAGTTATACATTTCTAGCTTACGCAACCTCCTGACAACCTCAACAAAATCCAAAGAAGAAGAAGAAAAAAACAGCAAAATATAACACAGTTAGCTGATTCTCAAGTGCTGATGCAACATGCTAATGAACCTGAATCATATTTCATTATATATATAATAATAATAATGTCATAGTAGAGTTTTAAAAAGGTCATCAAAATTTCCGTAAGAATTTTAAAAGTCTTTTGATAATAATTACGAGTGAGGCAAATTTTTAAAGTCAACAATTATTATGATTTTGAGACTTATGTTATATTATATAAGTCTCTTTATAATAATTATCAGCAAGATACATATTTTTAAGACTTCTGAGACTTTTATTTTGAGACTTTTATTATAAAAGTCTTTTCATAATAATTATGCTCATAATAATTATAAGTGAGAAAAGTGTTAAAATCTTAAAGGACCAAACTTATTAAACCGAATTTCGGGATTAGTTGTAGACATAAATAATTTTTAAATTAGTTCGGGACCGGTCTCGACTTAAACACTTTTTTCTCACTAATAATTATTTTGTATTTTGCCACTGCAAAGCAATACACTTTTTTTTCGAACAAGTGATGTATTTCTCCAAAATTCAAATTGGTTTAAAAAACTTTTTTTTTTTAAATCTTTTTTTATCTGAGAAATAACCTCAAAAACATCGGTTGATCGATGTACATAGTTTCACCACTATCATTTGGAGTGCTGTATTTGGTCGATTTCTAATAAAGTTTTTCTAGTCGTGACAGCTTTTAATTTAAGTTATATCAGTTATAATGTTTATTGAATTTGTTTCCCTTTTTTAAATGTGTGCGTACTAAGTGCAAACAAATATTTCATAATGAATTCATTTTGTAGAGTATTTGTAAAGATAGTTTAACTAAAAATAAATCATACAATAAGAGTTTGTAAAACGTAATTCATTAAGTCAATATTTTCAGAAGACACGTGCCTAATAAAAGATGTAATTTTTTCGAGATCCGTTGAAAATTTGCTAAAAAACTGTGAGCAAACTAACTGCTTTTGTTTGCGAAAAGAAGTGTTTTTTTCGAATAGAATGACTGCGCATTTTGAGCATCTCGTCACAAATTGCTGCTTGAACAACAATAAAATCCCTAACTTCGATGTCCATGACCAAATTGAGACTGTTGTTGTAGTGCATTGTGGTCACGTGGCGCTTTTGGTGCCAAATACTGCCAACGCTCGCTGTCTTTTGTGCTTTAATTTACTCAAGTTGCAAGAGCTGAACAGTGGCGCGAAATGAGGGAAGTTGCAACGAAGGCAGTAAGTACACACGTTACGTTAAAATGAAGGGAGTAAAGTAGTGAAAGCAGTAAGAAAATTGTACGCCAATTTTTAAATTTAATTTCATTTTGCATCTTCCAAATTGTCAGTCAACTACAATAACTAAAGGATGAAGAGATTTAAATGGCTTAAATTCAAACAGTCAACTCTAATTAAAATTTAATCAACAGTATATCGTTGAAAGTAAGGAGCACGCTTTAGTTTTTGTTTTTTAATCTCTCTACTGCAACCACTCAACGTGACTGAGAGGAGTACGTACATATATACATGTCTGCAATCTCTGGAATGGCGCCGTCATCAGCTGCCAAGGACACACACAGGCGACAAGGTTGGTTAGTGAAACAAAAGGAGTCCTGCTTCAAGTGGCAAACTAATGACAGTTTTTCATACATTTTTTTCACTCTTTCACCATCACCCAACTCCCTTCACCCTTTCTCACTCTCTCGCTCGCTCTCTCTCTCTTCTTTCTTGTAGAAATTCTTTAGTGCAGCCCATTGACACCAACTTCATCGTCGTCATTAGTGTCAGTAACTTTAGCAACTGCAGAGCATCAATGCATTGCAACAACAACAACTACCTCCGATACTTGAGCGCCAACTTCAACTTTGAGTAGCTGAGATTATTGTTGTTGCATTGCTGGCGTTGCTGCTGTGGGGCTTGCAAAACAAGTAGTACACAACAAGGCGCGCGAGTGTAATAAGGAAAGAAAAAACGATATAAAAAGAAAAAAATGCAAGAAAAAAATGCAAACAATGCTCAAAGGGACAAAAAAAAAAAATAAAAATCCACAACAAATTGTTAAAGTTGCAGCGAAATTGCAACAATAGCGGTTATTTGCAGAGGTAAAAAGGTAAAAAAAAAACTATTTGACTGACACAAACAGAAACTACCGTCACGTTGAAGGTCATTAACATTTTCGCAGAATTCGCCACTTTTCTTGTTGATCTCAGCAATCTTTGTGGATGCCTTTTATATTTCGTTAATTGTAGTGATTTTTATTTTTATTTTTTTTTATTTTTATTTTTTTGGTTTTAATTTACAGTTCATTCATTTATTTTTACTTTGTCATTATTGCGCGATTGAGTAACGGCAACTGTTTTTGCTGGCTCATTGTAATCTGTTGAAATGGCGCAAATAAATTTTATGTAAATTTAAAATGTGTAAAAAAATCCTACTTATAATTACAAAATTTCACGCATATTTCTTAAGATTTGTTCAATCTACAGTCCTTCGAAAATTGCTCTTTATAGGTCGATTAGCACAATAGCAATTAAAATGCATTATTTTTATTGATCAATACCTGAATTTATAAACAAAACAATTATTTTTTAAACTTATTGTGGTTACCAGATATTTGTGTGCATTTAAAAATAACTGTTTCCGTGGTGTAGTGGTTATCACATCCGCCTAACACGCGGAAGGCCCCCGGTTCGATACCGGGCGGAAACAGATGATCAGTTTTTTTCTACCTAACTTACATTATTTGAATGAAATGTAACTTATTAGAATTAAAGTCCATTTTAATTAAAAGTTAGAAAGCGGTAGTTAGAAGAAGAAAATTTCATTTAAGTATTTTAATTTATTGCATGGTTAATAGGAGTTATTTCTTTTAGTTTTATTTTTGTTTCGAAAAGAAAAGTTAGTTTATAAGTTTTAGTTTTTATATAGAAAATTATTATTAATTTTACAATTTTTTTTTTTTTTATTGAGCTCAAGGCCAGTTTATGAAAGATTTTTGTGAACTTCTTTTTTATTAAATTAATTAAATTTATTTTTCCTAACCACTTCTCCCAGGCTTTGAACCCGTGCTAAGCTAAGCTAGCCGTGTTGGCTGTTTTGTTTAATTCATTACTATTAATATTATTAGTAATATTTTTTTGTAAATAAAACATAAAATTTTTTATTTTGTTTATTGTTTAAATAATAAAAGTAATTATCATTCGAAGTTTCACCTGAAATAAATTACTCTTCAACTCTGAAATGTGTAAACTTGAATTGTAAAATTATCAAATAATTTAAATTAAATAGAAATCTGACAAAATATATCAGTTTTTCAAATTTTTGATATTCCGCCAGTTGGGATACTATAAGGTAGAGGTAACAGTTTTGAAATTGGGCTTGCGCAATCGTCTTTTTGTCAGATCCCGTAAGAAATTGTCAAAATTAACGAGTCCATATTATTTCAGTAGTGGATAAAACGGCCTACCGCTTTTGGCCAGTCCAAGACTATTTTGCATACGAAAATTTTATTTATGCGCACATTTAATATAAATTGTTTACCCCTTTCAATTTGGACTCATTTTTCATTGCAGGCCGCAACTATTCAGGTCCATTCTTAACTGTTTTCATAACACAGTTACATTTTCCGTGTTTTCTTTGACAAATCCTCTTGCAATATCCGGCTTTTCCGGCATTCTACCTATGAATTTTGTTTACTTTTTTCTTTCTGAAATGGGCGATCTCAAGTAAAAAAATTCAAATAAATCGCCAACTATTTCCGCCCAAAATAAGTGTTGCTGATAAGGGGAAAAAATGTTCGAAAGCGGAAAATTTAATTCGAAATTTATAATAAACGAATAGTGAAAAGTGAACTATTTCGGGCGAAAACGAAACTCACAATAAGGGTGAATAATTTTTTGCTTAACAAAAATAATATTTTGAATTATTTTAATTTTAACTTTGTTAGAAATCTAATTTTGAAAAATTAATGATTGGTAAAAAAATTTCAGAAATCAGTGGTAATTTGTAGACCCTTGAAACTTGCACTTTATTGTACTAAAATTTAATGAGCTATGCATACACAAAAAACTAAATTTTTTTACAAAGTTTCAAATATTTTTAAAATGATTTTAAATTGGTATAAATTTCAAAAATGAATTTTATGAATTTTGTTAGAGAATGAATAAAACTTTTGATCATAAGAAGAAAATTAAATTGTCGAAATTTGACAATATGTGGTTGTGCTATAATTTGTGAGCAGCGCATAGAAACGCTGCTAGCTAACTATAAATTTTATACCGAAAATTTAAAAGTTTTGAGAGTTTATTTTTCTTTGCTTAATTTGAATAATTTTTTTTTAATATAATATCCTTAAACTAAAACTGTTTAAATCAAATTACATAAAGAACCAGCATCTTTTTCTGCAAATTTTTAACTTTTAATCGGAATTTTTAATCGTTTAATCTTTAATTTTTTAAAAATCTCTTCCATTTACTTAATTATTTTTATGAAAGGCACTAAGGGGATTTAAGTTAAGTGAATTTTGTATTGAAATCAAATACGAATTTGTCAAATTTTCTAACATGAAGAAGCAAAATCCATTTACATTTTCAACACTTTGTATAAACTAACCTTAGAATTTTTCCATTACTTGATATTCGAGGGGTTTGAAAGGAAAAATTTATTCGCAGATCGAAATAAAATTTTTTTGTGTGTTGAAGAAAATTTAATATATACATACATATTTGTTTTTTTACATATATTGGTATATAAAACTTAATACGAAAAAGGAGTATATATAAAAGTAAATATGTTTATGTATCGAAGAATTTATTCGCTTACTGTCTAAAAGGTATCGCCTTCAATACTTTCCATCTAGTTAATCAATGTAGCTATGTATGTATGTACATATATAATCAACTTACAGATGCAATCAAATTTATGTACTAAATGAATGGAGATTGAATTAAGCGCAAATATCGTCGTATAAAGTAGATTATTAAAGAAAACTGTCGCAATGAACTTGAAAACGAACTCACTTACCGTGCACAGATAATTCCATCAACACATGATTGCAAAGAGCAATAAAATCATATTGTTTATCACTTCGAAATTTCCAAGGTCGGCAACAAAAGAAAAAAATTAACGAAGTGCTGCGATTTTATTGCTGTAACTTTTTTATTAACTTAAGTACCCGCACATACATACATACACACATACATACAGAAGTGTACGTGTAAATAAGCACACACATAATAAAATATATTTGCATGTAGACCGTGATTTCGAAAAATATCTGAAGAGAAAAAGGAATCTAAATTTGTTAAAAAATAAAAATGTTTTTTAAACACAATTTTCATTCGCACAGGAAATGTTTTGCAAGTGCTTTCGAAAGAAAATCTTACAGAGTTCGAATTACACCGTCACTGTTCGTACATATAAAGGGTGTTTTTTTTTTAGACGTGTGGTTTTCAATAAGGCAATACTCTTTTCGGAGTTGGTCTTTCTGACAGCTGTTATTTGATTTATACTCAGTTTGGTTTGCCGTTTCAAAGTGCCTTGAAAGAGAATATTCGGCGCGTTATTGCTGACATATGACCCCAATTGCTGCTAAAAGTGATCGAAAATTGAAATTAAATATAATGGCAAAATCTTATATTTATAATAAAACTAAATTCTTGTCCATGGCATTAAATTATATGTGTTTTATTTCCTTTTAAAAATCACTTGTCTTAAAAAACACCATTTACGATGCTACTACTTTGCAATGAACACCGAGAATTCTCTAATAGAATCCATTTAATCGAAAGCTTTTGGCATTTTAATGAGCATTGTGTACTTCTAATATTTTTTCAAAATAATTTAAGAACTTTTTTATCAACGTAGACTTAGCTTTACAGTGCAGTTAATTTGGTATAATGAAAATGTCAGGCGACTAAAAATTATCTCTGATTTTTTATTAAAATTTTTTATATAAGGTATGGCAACATTTTTTTCCATGGAAGTAATTGCTGCACAACAGCAGTAAAAAAATTAAGTAAAATCAAAGGTTCATTTTAGTCACATGAAACTTATATTTTATTATGTTAATGTGAATAGGCTATAAAACTACAATACTCAGCAAGTCTAAAAAATATTTTTAATAAAATGTGTCCTTTTAACCAACGTCCGATACAATTTTTTTTATTACTTCAAAATCTGAAGCTTGTAATTAAATGGATTTTGTTATGGACTTTATACATAAGATTTTTTTTTAGTCTGATATTTTTATAGAATTTTGTTAAATTTTTACATATTTTAAAACATTGGTTAACAAAGTTTACTTCAGATTAGGAATTGTATTTTAATTAAAAAAATTGTAAAATTAAATAATAAGGAAAATCAATTTTGGTAAGCGAGTTTGACACAGATTTTGTGCCTCAGTGGAACTTAAAAAAACATTTTTTGTTAAAATCGTACATTCGTATCCAGTTCAATTGTACCTTTTTGGCAGACTTTCATGTCGACATAAAGTACCCTTTACAGTGAATAAAATTTAATAGGGGATGTAAAAATCTAAATTTATTTTCATTACCAAAAATACACATACATATATATGAACATAAATGTACATATAAGGAATGTCAATCCCGGGATCCTAGTGTTTTTTAAATCCCGAATATCCCAAGATTAGTCTCTTCAAATCCCATGATTGTTGAAACAATTAATTTAATAGAAAATCAGTCAGTCCTAAGTTTTAAAGAGCGAAGGTTTGGTAAAAGAAATTATTATAATATGCAACAAATTTAAGTCCAGGTTAAAGGATAACACACATAGTGCTTTAATTTAAGGTCGCACTTTGGTCAAAAGAAGTAATAATTCTGCCTCGCTCAAAATGGAATGGGTGATGCATTTTATTTTTACTTGATTTGTATATTATATTTACTGGCCGATTCTGTGTTCTTCTTAGGTTATCACACGCATACAAATATTCAAAAGTTTATAATTTGTCAATAACATTTTTTATATAAATAATAAAGCAAAGAAAAGTCCGTTTTATTTTTGATTAAAATAGGTACATAAAACTTAGTATTTAAATGAATTACAACAGTGTTCTTCTTTATTATACTCGTATTAATGTTATTTTGAATACTACTATAATAGGACGATTACAGAAGTGTTACACTCTTTTGACAAATTAAAAATTACGAATCAAAACTTCCAAAAATTCAGGATCCCGGGATTGCCCAGGGATTTTGTTTTCAGATCTCGAAAATTCCGGGATCAATTAAATGCCAAAAATTGGCATTCCTCATACGTTAAATAAAATAAAATCAAAAACAAAGCAGCATTGAAAAATTCGGATGCACAAAATCGATTGTTTATTGCGCAAAAATGCGAAATGTTCTTGAAATGAAGCTTGAAAAAAAAAACAATAAATTAATACGAATTGTATAGTAATTTTTATTTGTTGTGGCAGATATGCTGCGTTAGTAAAGAAATAAGCATCTAAGTAAGTAAGTTAGTAAGTGATTAAGTGAGCATTTAAATTTTTATCAGCGCTGCAGCAAGCGAATACAAAACTGTGCCACATCGCCAAAGCAGATGATGCAGTCCAATTACAACAGGGGCTTCTGGGTTCCGGATAATTTCAGACTTTCGATTATGCCAACAAAGTGAATTAAATGCACATATGTATGTATGTATGTACATAAATTGATTGTGGCTTGCATGTTTGCTTCTAGCGATCAGGTGGCCACACTGTGGCAGATTCCACGACTTCGACTTGCAATGCAGCAATTTCGGTTGTGGACGAACCGGCACCACGGCTATGTCTTCTATTTTGAAATACTTTAGAGTGAATGTTGCAAAAGTTGCAAGTATTTGTTTGCAGGTGGATAATGACTGGTCATTTATGGTAACACACAACTCGCTTTAGTCTGAGAGGCGAAGTTCGCGTATGCAAATGTCGGGCGACTGTCATAAGAATGTTGCAACGCACTTTTAAATGTGGAAATTGGATATATTTTTTTTAAGTTTAATGCCATAAATACCGCTGAGAAAACAATGATGACTACGAGTACTTGTTAGAGATGACTAAAAAAAATTTTGCAAAATTTAAACAATTTTTTTTTTTGTGGAACAACAAGTATTCGAAATAATTAAAGTGGATCAGTATATTTCTACAAAATCTGGGGCGGTATGCATTAACACAACGATAAGGGTTTGCATACAAATATTCATGATGAAATTTTATAAAACTTTTAGTTTATGAATATCGTATAGAGTCCTTAACGAATTCGTAATTGACTATTCCTTCCAAAAATAAAGTAAAGTTTGATATTGGGTTTCAAATGTGGATAGGTAAATCGAGTTGATGTCCTTAAAGAATGAACAAAATTTGAATTGCTGATGAAACCGGTTGTAAGTAAGCAATGCAATTTTTCATTTCAGAAGTTTTGAGAAAATTTGAAAATTATTTAGATTAAATATCATCAATATATTTAACAGTCGTTTCATTTGAAAGTACTTTTAGTGGGAATTGCCGCATAAGACATGAAATTTCTTTGATTTATTGTGAGAATACTTGGTGAGCCTTCAAACATTGCATTTGGCGCCTAATGCTGAGATATCAAACTTCCAGACATTTTCCTTTAGAATCCAGTAAAGATTGATGAATTGGAAGGCAACATTATTCGGGTTATACCGCGTGCCATCGAATGTAAAATTTTCGCTTTATAAAAATTACAATAATGTTTTATTTTATATATTCTTTAAATTAAAAAAAGGATGACCCCTAAATGAATAACCAAATATATCTAAACTTTAACTGACAGACACACCTTCGCTTTTGATTCTAATTTTGACAAGCAATCCAATCCAATATTTAGGTTAGAAATTTTGTCGAAGTTGTTAAAGAATGGCGTCTTTTGGAAGGCAATTTTGAATATTAAGTGGTAGTTAAATAATAGCTCAAAACTCCTCAAGTGCACTGAGAAGGACAGATCTATTCTGACATGCACTCCTCAAAACACTTCGAGGAAGCTCAATAGACTGTGATGTTTTTCCGGTCCTCTGGTTGTTGTTATTGTAGACTATCTAACGAGTGGTTCCATTCGTGTTCGTGTCCGTATATTTCGACAATTTTTCAGGGATCTGCAACAATTTGTGAATATACAAACCTAAAGCCTTAAAATATACAAGTACAAAGTAGTGCAGTCAGTAGTAGATTTTTTTTTCGATTTGTACAACACTGCACAGTTGCTTTGGCATTAAGATCTGCAAGAAATGTGAGTAATTTTGTTGCATTTAAGTAGTGAATTTCGTAAGGAAAAATGTACATTTAGAGTTGCATTAAGGGCTAAGAAAGCCTCCTTAGTTTCGCTTTTGAGAAGTTGATCAGTCAATTAAATAATTTTTCTTGTTATTGTCGTGACAAGGGCAATTAATTTTATTGACGGTCTCTCGTAATTAAATAATTCTTTGTTTTTATGGAATTTTGAAATAAATGTCGCTTCATATTTAATCAAAGATAGTAGAGTCATTAACAAAGCAATTCAAATACCAACTTACAGCCGGTACGCCCATAAACGCATGAAAATATGACTCGTGCAACTGTAAAATGATGCCACACATTTTACGTAAAACAAAAAATAAATAACGTTTCCAAGTATACGCTAGCAATCAATGCGAACAAAGTAAAACGCAATTAAAATATGAAATAGTCATAAAAACTGTGTATTACTGAAAAAGCCACCCACTAAATGCTTGCAATAATCAAACAAACCTCAAGTGCATAAATGTATGTATGTATTTATATGCAATACGCAATAAAATCGTTATCTTCCCTGTAGGAACCTACATATGTACTTAAGTAAATCTATATTTATTCAAAAAAAAAAAATGTATATATTTATTGAAATGCCCAACCAAAAATTTTCCATTTACTTATCCTCTATATACTGTTTTTAAATAGTTTAAATCAAAGTCTTCTTACTTGGTCTCTTCCATCAATTGAAATAAATCGATAAGACGTTGTCTTTTGGTTTATCTTAAAAATAAATAGAATTTTGTCCAAATGATAGCAATAAATAAAAGTAAAAATCTATTGCCATTTTTTAAATGTGTCAAATTGTGCCATGAGAGCTCATTTAGCTCACTATGGAATTCTTCTTGAACAATTACCCACTTAAAATTCTCTACCTTAATTCTAATTTCAGCATTAAAGATCTTAATACCCAAGCAACTCTGCATCGAACAAAAACTGTACTACTAACTGTTATACTCTAGACGTATCGAACAAATACTGTACTACTAACTGTACTACTTGCATACTTGTAGGTTTGTTTTTTTATCACAAATTGTTGCAAATCCCTGATAATTGTGCAAATATGTAATCACACAAACAGAAACTATTGACAAATAGTCTGCAATAACAACAAGCATTTCGCGTAATTGCCTGTATATTTCCTTACAGGGTATCTACTTTGTCCATAAGTAGTAGTCGTATACTTGGACCATCTGCCTCGAATAATCCACACAAAAAAATTGCTCGCAACACCCTCTAATGCAAATCATAAGCGACGAGTACGAATTATCCATTAATGTCATCGCCCAATGTTGACCATTCATAAATCAATGGAGAGTAGCTTGCACTTTTTACACAGCGTTAGCAATCTCGAATCCACTACCAACTCTTTATCTCTTTTGTTATTAACTACAAAAATTTTGCTCCACCAGACTTCTGCCTAATCGTTTCAACCTTATACGCGGTACAATGACTAAGCTGTACGAATTCAGCCCTGATGTTGCAGCAATAGGCCGTTAGATGCAGTGCAACTCTGTATAGAAAAGGGAGCATAATTGAAGTGCTGCAGGCAAGCTTTTCCAGCATAGAGTGTGAAGCTGAATCCTTAAGCTGCATTGTGAAGTGTTTCCACTTGTTGTGGTCTGGGCTATTGAATAAAGATATTTTACAGAATAGACGGTCATAAAATTTAATGATTATGTGACAACGACAACAGTGGAAAAAACAAAGGCACAACTGGCTAACTTCAGTTTAAGTGTCACTTACACAAAAAATTGAAAAACTGGACTGCAGAGAGTAACACTTGTCTTCTTAAATATTTTTTTAATAAAGTGGAGACTAAAAAATTTCTTTTAGAAGTTTTTCGAAGCAATAATTTTCTTTCAAAATACATCAGTTCAAAGCTTTAACCAAAGTAGCAAACTTTGTACTGTATTCATAAAAATTTTGAAATAAAAAAAAAGGTGTATAAAACTTCAAACTTTTTTCTTAAATTTTTAGAAAACTTTCGGTTATGCAGTTATGTAGCACATTCAAGTTTGGTATAATTATACGCAATTTTAAGTGGCTTTTATCATTCAACGAATGTACAAAGTCTCAAAAAATGCTTCACTCCGGCAAAAAAAATAACAGCACAAATTATTGGTGCTTTTTAGCCATTCGAACCTTGCACTATATTACTCTAAAATTGAAGATGCCACAAGACTGCGCACTCTGAAATTTTTCTTAATTTCTTAAAGAAAAGTTAAAAATTTTTTTGAAGTTTGCTTAATTTGTTTGAACTTGGTGCAGGCTTCTAAACTTGGACATAAACGGTTGCTGTTATACTGTTATAGATTTAACTGTTTTTTGATGAAAATTAAATAAATAAAAACCAACTTCAAACAATAACATTTTGAATTTTAATACCGATATTATTTTGCATAACTAATATAATATCTTAAAAATTTAGAAGGTCCAAGTTTTGATACAAAAATCTTTGTAGTATATTAACACTTCCCGTTTTTCTATGCCATATGGCATCGTCGCTTTTCAATGCCTGTTTGAAATCAAAAAAAAATTTTGAATGCATAAATTTTATATATTTCTTTGAAGTTTTTTGTATAGTTTTAAAGAAAAAATATTTTGATAAGTGTACCCAGTAAATTGTTAGCGTTTAGAAAGCGAGCGTCCCTCTCTGTTTTATATAGAAGATCACTTCATACATTTGTTCGTTTTATTACAAAAATTAGTGATTTGCTAATTTTGTGTAAATAATTTAAAAACAAAAAAAAAGTTCTCTTAAAATCTTAAAATTCAAATTTGTGTTTTTTTTTTTTAAAGCATTCTATGCCCATGTGGCCCAAAAACTACTTTCCAAAAGAAATAAATATTTTTTTTTTTATATTTGTCATTACAGTCTACGTAATGGTAAAAATATGTAAAATAGTGGTTTTTAAAGTCAAAAACTAAAAAGAAGTTTCGAAATGGTTAGCTACACACACTTGTAATAATTTCATTAAATAATAAAAAAAGAATGTGTTTTAATTCACCACACCTCTTTTGCTTTTAACAAAACCAAATATAAGTAATAGTGTCGATATCTGTTTCCGTGGTGTAGTGGTTATCACATCCGCCTAACACGCGGAAGGCCCCCGGTTCGATCCCGGGCGGAAACAGTTGAAAACTTTTTTATACATATATCCTTTTCATTTTAAATTCCAAAACATATGTACATTAATATCTTATAACTGCTGCATTATTAAGAAACAAGCTTTCCATTTGTATACATACATTTGTGTGTGTTTAAATAAAAGCCTATGATTTATGTTCATGAATAGCACGTAGAGCCTCAAAGTATGCCAGCCTTTTCACCGCTGTTTGGACACAGTTGGCGCTTAATGTATGCCGACATTTGGTATGCATTTTCTGCTTTTCTTTTTCATATCAACAATTTTTAATATTTTATTTTTTGTTAGATCACGAACATACTTACATTGTAAAAAAAAAGCTCCATTTGCTTTTAAGCAAATATTTTATAAATAATGAGCAATACTAAGTTAAATTCATTCTGCTAGATTCAAACAATTCCTTTCAAAGCATGACTGTAGATACATACATATGTATGTATGTATGTAGGTATGAGCAGTTAAGAGAGACATTAGGGTGCCTCATGAACATAATTTTTTTATTTTTCATGCCAACCAAGTTTTGTCTTGAGACTTCCTTGCTCTGAAATATTTCGGATAAATAGCAGGTCCATTGTAAGAACGTCAGTTCTACCACAGAAGGTACCTTACATTATTTGCTTCTACGTAAATTAAGTTGCTTTTTATTTTTTCAAAAGTAACCGCGTCAACTCGTTATTTATTTCTTTCACATATATAACGACCGCGAAACTTCTTAAATTTTTTAGATTGTAGTTTATAGTTCGCTTCCACATGTCAAACTTTAGAAAAAACATACAAGTTTGAAGTCTAAAATTTACCAAGTGTCTAAAATTTTGATAATTTTTAACTCAAGCTCTTGTGTAGTTTCTATCACGCAACCATTTATTTAGAGCAAACTTAAATTTACGGGCATACATACATAGTACATGCATATGTATTTGTTTTAATGGCATTTCAAATTAATTTTATGAATGCTCTGACACGTTTTCACAAATGCACAAATGCAAGTAAACTTATTAAACGTACGTATGTAAATACAATTTTGTTTGAATCTTTTCATTCAATTATTTCCTTTAAACGAGTCTAAAACTTCCTCTAGATTTAACCCTTTTTCATCTTAATACAAAGAAATATAAAGCATGAAAGGCTTTAATGGAGATTATTCAGACCCTTTCGTACGAGTATCATCCAAGGCATATTTAATAGGTAGACGCAGTAGAATAATTGAAAAAAAAACTTTTGAGCTCTGTGTATTTTGTTTTTGCTTTTAAAAGCTAAAATTTCAAAAACATTTTATCAACTACCTTGAATTGTACATAAAATATTCTTATCACAAGGAAATACAAAATTTGACAATTCAAACTAAAAAAAAAATTCAAAAAGTTAAAAAAAAAGTTTGTTGCGCTGCGCCTACCTATTTGATGTGTCTTGGTGTCATCTCGTTTTATTTGGTGTAAACTGGCTGCAAAAATAATTAAAATTCGATATATTGACTAAATTAACCTTCTTTTTATCATTTTCTCTTGTTTTTAATATTTTTATTTAAATGCCTCTTTCTATAACAAAAGCAAAATAAAAAAAATTTCAATTTCATACCAAATGTTTTAGAATTGTAAATATTTTTTTTTATTCAAACTTAAAATAAATAGCATTTTCGAGGGTGCAGTTTTATAGAAAAACAATTTTTATAAGATAGAGCAACATTTTTTTTTTGTCAAAGGTGTTGCTCTTATTTTTCATATAAATTTGAAGTTGATTCAAGCGTTACATTGTAGCAATGCGGTAAAAAACATATTAAACATTTTTAAAACATGCACTTTACTACAAAACTGAATACACAAAAAAATTAAATATAATAATAATTTTGAATAATTTTAAATTTTGATGTAAAGATATTAGAAATGATAGAAGGGCAAAATAATTGTCATACTTTAAAAATTTTTCGGTAATTAGTACATAGGTACATGAAAACTAAATAAAAATATACTTCGTGAAATCGATATTGAAATAAATTTGTTTCTATCAAGGGCAGCCTGTACTTACCTGTTTTGTAATTTCACCATGGTACATTAAAAATGCCCCTGTATTCAGCAAAGTCACATACCATTTTCTTATTTAAACATTTTAAGAAACACAAATTTGTAGTGTCCTGTGTTGCACATTTTCTACCCCAGCACGTACACTCTGTGCAGCAGGTATAGCTTACATAGAGCATGAGTCACATAAATATTCGCAGCATCGGTGGTTCAGTGGTAGAATGCTCGCCTGCCACGCGGGCGGCCCGGGTTCGATTCCCGGCCGATGCAAAATAATTTTTTTTAATTATGAAAATAAAAGAAATATCGTGTCGTCACGGTGGATTAGTGAAAATGGTAATATGAAAAATATTGTTTTGAGAAAAATGGATTTGAAGTTTTTACAAAACAATCGATCAGCTTTAAGCGGTAATCGTGCTCTTTTTATTCCAAATATTCATATTTTAAATACAAAACAATTGTTATTGATTCCTCAGCTGCTAATCCAAAAAAAAAATGTCTGAAAGCATCTTTTTTGACACTATTTCTTCTTTGAACATTTCTCTATGTATAGGATACAACATTTCATTTTTGAGTATACATACAAGAATAGTTTTTTTATTTCAATTTATAAAAAAAACGAACAATAAAAGAGTGTAAACGGCTCTATGTTATGTTCCCTTCACATATTGCTACTTAGATTAGTTGTTAGGTGATTAATTCGAAGCAATTTCTTTCCGAATAGTTGAATGATTATGGGGAGCTGAGACCAATATACTCTGAAGGTTATTAAATCATTGGTCAAACAATCGCAAATTGTATAGATAGACACTTACGGCCGTTTGCACCATCTCCGGTTAAAATTACCTGCGGTAAGCCACAATTCAGCACTTTCTTATCTGACGAAGGGTGCAAACGGCCCCCTATGCCTGACTGAGATAATGAAAAAGGTCTTCCGAACAATAAGAAAGATGAAGAAAGCTGGTTTGCTCTATTAGTGGCACGGCAAGTTTCCTGGTAGTGGCGTTAGTTAATTTCGATGAGAATGAGTGAAGCGGGACTAGGGAGGTCAGCACAACAACTTTAAAAATCGGAAAGCTCTACGTAAAGTCCTTTCACCGCTCTCTTTTTCTCTCTCTCTCTGCGTCTCGGAAGTTATCAAAAGTCATTCAGTACCTGATTCGGGTTCCTTTTATTGTTGTGTCGAAATTAAATAATTTATATTTTTACAAGTTTTGTATGTAGTTAATTTTATTAAATTTCAATGATTTGTTTAATTTTTTATTTGCAACTTTCTCTCCTAAATCGCATTTTCTGACATTTTTATTTTGAAAATGCGCTTTAAAATCTACATTGAAGTAAAATCGTTAAAAGTATGCAAATAAATTTTATAGTGAAATGAACACGTCACATATTTGGAAACGATTTTTAATACAAATGTCAATACTTAAAATCAGGAGCATAATATTGCGTGTGAATTCTTTTTTAATTAGAAACTTATACATTATAAGTACTACTTAATAAAATTCCAAATCTACGTCAGGTGCACGCTATGGAGCGTTCACTAAAACAAATAAATTCACTTATATCTAAAGTTTCTAACTTAAAAAATGTGTGCGAATTAAGTAAAATAAAAATTTCAAAATGATTGCCTAATTTTATAAAAACTTAAACTTGCGTGCTTAAGTTAGCCGCTTAAGTGCTTAATGCATACATTACTCGTACTTATTTGACTTAAGTTTAAAAATTATGTAAAAAAAAAAGGAAACAATTGGGTTTGGTGTCCAATAAAGTCAACCAATTCGCCGCTTAGGGCTTACACCTACATACACAACACGACGGAAAGAGGAACCAGTCCATGAAGATGCCCTTACAGTCATTGTCCGGATCATAGGCCAATAGGCGATGCCATTTGTACTTTTGCTCACAGCCGCAATCACGTTCACAACGCGATGTCGCTGGTGTGCTGAAAGTAAAAAAAAAAAAGAATTGTTTAAATTATTTAACAATTAAAATTCTATTTCCACTCACGAGCAAATCTCCTGATGTATGGCTTGTTCGAAGTGCTGAGTATTGACAATGGCGCGTATTTTACCCGCTGAATTGGAGGCCCAATATGGCGTAACAATCTCCACCTTTGACTCACAGGCATCCACCCTGTGGATATAGAAAAGAAATGTTTGATATTTAACAGGAAAAAAATACAAAATATCCAATCTACTCTTACCTTCCCGTATTTTGTCCCGCATTCGCAAATGTATTCATTTTTGCTTTGTTCGCATTCCGATTGGTTTGTCGTTTATTGCGCAGCTTGCCGAAATAACTTTCACCTGCCTCCTCGGCATGTGGCTGCGTCTGACCCTCGTCATCTGGCACGAACGCTGGATAGGCTCCAGGTGGTATGAAAATGTCGGGATCATCGATAAATCTTCGTTTGCGTTTCTTGGTTTGTGACTGTGGGCCACCCGGTTCGAGATTCATCTCAAAATCGCCATACATTCGTCGCATCAGCGCCTTGTTGTCGT
The DNA here is from genome assembly GCA_963971545.1 of Philophylla caesio. NCBI lineage: Eukaryota > Metazoa > Arthropoda > Insecta > Diptera > Tephritidae > Philophylla > Philophylla caesio. The sequence goes on from OZ020609.1 coordinate 96,525,632, forward strand.
CAATGAAGCGTTCGATTTTGTCACTGCAAATAGAAAACAAGCAAATATTAGGCAAGTGATAAAAAAATCTTTAAGGAATTATGTGATTAAAATCTGCCAGAGTGTACGCAAGTTTCTGCTAATTGGATTTTGAATGTACTCTGCATAATCCACAAGAAGAATGAATCTGGAAACGTTCTGCGAAATCATTCTGATTCCTCCAAAAAAACTGATTGGACCTTGGTCCCTGTAAGTCTACTATCGACCATATATAGAAAAAATAATCAACATTCACAATATTTGTATCGTTATACATATAGCCGCTTTCAGGGTTATTCCTTCTCGTGCGACTTCTTAAACCACATTTTTTAAGTATGCCTTCTCTAAACTAGTTTGGGAGGCTAGACGGTTGGATAGAGTGGAGAACGAAAGTCAGAGGAAGTATCTACCGTCATCAAATAAGCATCCATTGTATTGCAGTCAATAAGTCAATGTATGTAAAGTCTTCTCTCGATCTACTGCAATCAGTTCTTTAATAGGTATTTCATTACCGGAAATGAGGCGCTTGTGTACCTTTTTATGTAATTTTTTTTTTTACTTTTCTAGAACAGGGTCCCAAAATATTCATCCCCTGAGGATTTAGAGGGTTGAAATGTTCTACAATAATGTTCTCCGCAAAATTTTACATGGACTTAATCAATAAATCTTAAGTCTAAATCGTAAGTATAGCGTAGTTTCTTTCTATGATAACTCGCACAAGGTGGGTGGGTACCTTTGAAATGTGCTCTGACAAATATTGTGTGCTTAAATTTTTTGACCACCACTGTACATATTTGCACATACATACATATTCATAAGAAATCTAAAAATTAAGAGAAAAAAATCTCCTCCATTACCCTCCTATCACTGTGCAGTGACACCTGTCTAATGGGTATTGACAGCTTGAGTGTGGGTGTATGCTCACACCTTTCGATTCGCTCATCTGTCAGCTCGATACTTATGGACAGGCAATCTCTTTGCATATGCGCTAATATACTCGTATATGTCAAACACTATGGAATTTCATTGACGGCAAATGAATGTAACTTTATATACTCGTGCATATGTTTATTATTCAATTACTCACTCATTCATAAAAATTTGTAAGACACATTTTTTGCGCGGTTACAAGTTGTAACTAGTTATATTCGCCTGAAGTAGTAAAAATTACTAACCGTTTTCGACTTACTCGCCCAAAGAACGGCTGTAATATGCGCTACGCTAAGTTTTAAGGTATTCAAATATTCTTACTCATAAGTTGCTTGCTTCAAAATTCATACAATTCAAGTTGTTTCGGAAATTGAAGGCGGCAAAAATGCTTATATTTTTTCGTTGCATATTTCAATTACTTCCGAAGTTCATTAATTTATGGCAGTTTTTTATACTGTTAACAACACAATAACAATACAAGTGTATTAGCGATTTATGTCAATAAAGGGTGCCGCAATAAATTTGCATGTCTGAAAAATTTTGCTCTTTTAAATCAATTGACTCATCTGAATTGTCGCCTAGTTAAATTTCTATTTCTCCCGCAGACATCCCATTCAGTCGAAGCCACAAGAACAGAGTTGCAATGTTCTTTTCATTTGTACTGAAAAGAGGGCTTTTTTCACTTATCCATTGAAAGAAACATCTTATGAAGACAGTTCCTGAAATTCCAAAAAAAAAAATTCCTCTGTCTACCAATTATGCACAGATCCGTTTAATTAGTTCAGTTTGATTAGTTAATAAGAAGCAAGTTTTATAAAGAACTTTAGTGAAATTCTTATATAAAAACAAAAAAATTGTCAATGCTTGCGTGAACACGGTCGAGAGAAACAGAGTTTTCGCCTTCCGAGAACCGCTAATCCACTATTTTTCAAATGACAGCATCTACCCATTCGCTGACGTATTAAGTAGTAGACTTTTCTTGCAATAAGCGGCTTTCACACGATTACTCTTCTATACAAACATTTGTAACATGTCGAAAAGTATGAGCGTGTGATGGCTAAAAGTTAATGTACGTCTCTCATGTTCTACGTTTTTCAAAAATGTGTAACTGTACGAGCAGTAATAAATTTTGTATTACCTACTTTTGCATTGTAAAATGTTTGCAGACAAGTGTGATCGTGTAATGGTCGCTAAGCAATCGTTCACTTTTTTACGATTTCTGTTTTTATTGCTCTCCCATTCTCTGTATACTTCGTTTGGCGCAACCTGTGGTTCTATCAATGTTTCCATTTAATATTAGTAACGCTGGTTTTAAATCGTAAACATTTATCTTCCCGGCACGCGAATCTTCCCACTGATTCATGACGGTGGCGCTTGCGCACGTGAGGGTCGAAGAACGCACTCAACGAAAGCAAAATAAAAAAAATAAAAAAATTATCATATTAAATTTAAAAAAAACGGCAAACCCTTGCTTTTGAGTATTATATTTTTTATTTTAATTTTATTTTTTTAAACTTATTTTATATGCATATAATGTGCATTACCCATCACATTTTTTAAACCAGTTGTGACAGCACAAACAGATGACGAAATACTCGTAAATTTATTTTATTTTAATTCACCAAGAAAACAATAGGGAATGAATTAAAAGTAAACAGTAAAAAAGGAAAGCGAACAATTTTTAAAAGACGAGACGTAATGCATTAGCACTTTCCACCACGACCAAAAATGTTGTACGATAAAATGTTAATAAATATTTTTCAAATTTTATTTATAGTTTAGCAAATAAAAGTTATTTTTTGACATTAATTTCTTCCATAAATATTTTATTAAATTTTCAAAACATATTAACATATTCAAATTTGAAGAAAATACTTACTTACGTATTTAATTTTAATTGGAATTTAAGCGTTTATTTGTATTCGTAAAAAAACAAATAAAATTTTAAAAGTTATTTTGTAGTTGTCCGTCAATATGATAACATTAATATTTTAGCCTTTTTGCGAAAAATATATAACTTTTTAGTGTCAATATTCTTTAGCACACTACAGTTATAAAATTGAATTTTTTTTCCATTCGACTTTTCTGATTATCACCCCTTAGCAAATCAGTTTTATTAGCCCACAAAATAATGAAAAGAAAAAAATACTTTTGATTTAAAATAAAATAAATTTTTTTTTTCTAAGGCAAAAAATAAAATTAAATTTTGATTCAAAACTTATTTTCGGTTCCTTAATTTTTTATACATATGTAGATACGAGTATGAGTTGTATACTACCAAAAAAATATTTATTCTGTTTTTGCTGATCAGTTGTAAATTTATATGCTTTTTAAATAAATGTGCTAACGGAGTTTTGCGAATTAGCGGAACCTAAAATTTATAATTTTTTTTTTCACAACATCATCAAATTTTGTAGTGTCTATACATTAATTCTCTATGTTTCTTATGCTTTTTTATTGTTACATTTTTAGAATAAGGCGTGCGAATGGAGAGAATTAGTAGAAATACGCGAAAAAAGAATAAAAAATGTGATTTCAAATCATATAAGTAAAAAATCTTTGCAAATTCATTAATTTCGTCCAAAATCAGGTAATCGAGTCATAAATTGAACAGTTAATTGAGAAATACCCTTTTATGTGATATTTTATGTGATATATTATGATTTTTTGCTAATGACTTCAATGTAATTAATTTATATTTGATTTTAACAAGTGCAAGTTTTAGTTAGTATATTTAAGTAAAAATGGGTTTAACGCGATTAATTATATGTAACCCCAATAGTGACAAGTTTTAATAATTTTTTTTATAGAATGTAATTTTAATTTAAATGCAGTTCATTCTTTAAAGAAAACCATATAAAACTTCGTATGAAACCTGAAACAAAATTTACAATTATTTAACACATTTTTTTCAAAATAACAAGATTTGTAAAAAGTTTTGGAATATTTTTGAGTGTGCGCTTTTATTGCAAATTACCGTTGGTTTTAAATAAGCTCAAAAATTGTGCTCAAGCTTCGTTTATGAAAAACTTTAATTAAGAAAAACAACAACAGTTTTCTTGTTAAAAGTTATAGCTCCTTTTTTTTGCAAATCACCACATCTCCACATCACACTTTTTTATTTATTTTTCATCACCGCTTCCCTGGTATGAATAAAGGAAGCTCAGGTTAGTTCTTAATAAATTTATTTATTGACAAAGAATATTAGAAAATCTCTTACTTGTGCTGTATTGAATAAATTGTGAACAATCAATGACCGTTTGTAGTCATGAACTAAAACTAAAAATTACAAATACCGACTTTTCCAGAAAATAACTAAGAAAATTTCCAATTTTAAATGTTTTAAACTAGAAAATTTCCATTAACATTGACAAAAATGCCTTTGGACGGTATTAATAAAGCTTCAGTTGAGTTTCTAGGATTGATAACGATAACAAACCGGTAATCGCCAGAAATCATCCAAGTTAATAAAAACCAAAAACTCTGATTACATGGAATAAGTTTGCTTTATGCAAAGGGTGTTTTTTTTAGACGTGTGGTTTTCAATGAGGCAATACTTTTTTCGGAGCTGGTCTTTTTGACAGCTGTTACTCAGCTGATTTTTACTCACCTTGGTTTGCTATTTCAAGATTCCTTGGAAGATAATATTCGGCGCTTTATTCCTGACAAGCGACCACAAATTTCTGCAAAAAGTGGAATTTATTCGAGCCAGCTCCGGAGATCACTTGCCCGAAATCATTTTTAAAATATATTGGCAAAACCTTATCTTTATAATAAAGCTAAATTCTTGGCCATAACTTTAAATTATATGCGTTGTTTTATTTCTTCTTAAAAACCACATCTCCAAAAAAACAAAAGCACCCTTTACTTACATACAAACATAATTATTTTTTACTTACATTGGATAGCTATTGCCCGCTGTCGGACAGAATAATTGATGGAAGCGTTTGATGCATGGCACACCTTTGATTATATCACCGCGAACGTCCAGACCCAAGGCAACGGACAGTGCAGTCCACCAGATCTGAAATTTGAAAATGATAAAATTAATTACGTAATTAAAAATTAATTGCCTAATTAGAAAAATTAAATATAAAATAATATAAATACCTATATTTCATGGCTTAGTTACGCAAAACTTGAAAATAAATTTATTGATTTTTATACCCGATCCTACTTGTACACAAGGGTATATTAATTTTGTACGCATAGCGGTTGTTTGTAACAGCCAGAAATAATTGAGATAGATATATATGTACATATATGTATGTACCAAAAATATAAGAATGAAAATAGGAATTGATTTTGCTCTGACTGTCTTTCCGTCTGTCTGTCTGTCCGTGGTTACGATAACTTGAGTAAAAATTGAGATTTCTAATGAAATTTGGTACATAGTTTGCCCTTTGGCCGAGGTAGGATGTTATCAAAATGGTCCAGATCGGTCAAAAACCACGCCCAGCTCCACGGAAGTTTTGAAAAATTCAAAAATTTCGTTTTTTCGGTATCTATTAAAGCAAATTGAGTGAAATATATATGATATATAGAGCGAATGTAAAAGAAACCACGCCCACTTAATAATAATATGTTTGTATCTAAATAAAAGTGCTAGGTATAGTAACTAAATTTGGTAAATATATTTTGCTGGATATCACTAGTATCACCGTCAAAAATTTTATAAATCGGACCATAACCACTTTTTTCTAAGTTCAGTTTCTAAGCGCAAGGGAGCGACTGGATCATTGGTTTTCTGAAATTGAATTAAATTGCAAATGTGTTGTGTAAAAGTGATTAGTCTAGAATGAGTCCGAGAATAGTCGCAACGGAACAGGTGCCAAATAAAACATCTCATCTCTTTATATGAAATGAACTGTTCCCTTTTGTTCGAGCATGTCCTATGAAAGACTTATTGTATGGTCTATGACTAGTCTCTTTTTATGAAAACAAAAATAAAAATCAAAGCTTCGAGTGCTCTTCGAATCGGCTGCTCGAGGTATCCTAAGCTTACATGACAAAGTTTATTATTATTATTTTTTTTCATATTCTTTATTTACAATCTGTCTCAATTCAGGACAATAAGCAAATGTTCTAAAGTATACATAAGTTAATACTGTTTGACCCCAGTGGGCGCAAAAGTAATACTTTATTCTCTACTTAGCTCAAGCTATGAATACGGGAGGTCTAGAACATGAAACCGTTTCAGTTGAAACGTTTCATCTGTTTTATCCAATATCGCAATAGCTAAAGGGTTGGAATGATTTCTCAGCCTTTCAAAATATCTATAACTAAATTTTCTTATTTCGTCTTTAACACTTGGTATATTTAGATCCTTGTTAATTGTGTTGTTTGAAACAAACCAAGGAGTATTCAGGATCTTACTAAGAGTTATGTTCTGATAACGCTGTAAAATTTCAACATTTGAGTTGCTGCAAGTGCCCCAAAGCTGGATTCCATGGGTCCAAACAGGCTTCAGAATGGCATTATACAATAAAATTTTGTTTTCAAAGCTTAACTCAGATTTGGGTCTAATAAGCCAGTACATTTAATTTGTCTTTACTTTAAGCTCTTTTCGTTTTGCCTTAACGTGAATTTTCCACGTTAATCTCCTATCAAGGTGAAGGCATAAATAGTTAACTGCATGGGAGTTTGGAATGTCTGCATTATTCAAAATAATACTTGGACAGGAGTCTTTTTTCATTGTAAACGTGATATGTATAGATTTTTCTGTATTAATTGCCATGTTCCATTTTTTAAACCATGCCTCAGTGATTCGTACCGAATTCTGAATCATTTTCGACGCTTCAATTTTTGGAACTGCTTGACGCAAGCATCGCAATATCATCCGCATAGGTCGCGACCATGACATTTTCAAGGAGAGGCATATCTGACAACATGAAATGAAATAAATAAATACATAACAGAGAGAGATGAATACATGACAAATTTACAATTGTACCCGTTTCAGACTTGTTACGACTAATTATTGGCCAATTGTACGCCATTGAGACTAATCCCGGAATCCTCTTTTAAAGATTAGTTGCCAATTATTAGCTTTGAATATTAAAATAAAACGTCAAATAAATGTATAGACCGAACGACTGGTAAAGGTGTAGTTGAAATATTTAAAAATGCTGGCTAAATGACCAATGTTCGTCATTCGGTTATGAGTACGATGGAACAAAAAAGCTAACATGGTCTCTAAATTTTTAAACAACTGGATTAAAAAAATTTCAAACTTTTAAATAACCAATAAAATTCAAAACTAAGAGAAGTATGGCACATTGAGTAATGGGCTCTATGTTTCTATTTAAATTTTAGTGTTTTTATATGAAATAGATTATCTATTAAACTTTGAAAAAAAACACGCTTTTGTTGAGAAGTATGCGAATAATAAGTTAATTACAATTTTTTTTTAAAGAAACCTATTCGTAATCGCAAGACTGTTACTGAGCTAATATTTTATATATTATCGTTTTCGTTTTTTATACTCGTATGTATTAATTGTGGTTAAAGTTACAGCTATCGTAATAGTTGTCGTTATCGTTATAGTTATATTTAACTTTAATCGTTATTATTATCAAAATCAATATCGCCACGATCACTGCAATCATTAGCCGTGCTATAATTGATATTGCAATCGGCAATAGGTAAGCTGGCGTACGGATAATTATTGAAAGTTTTCGAAATCTATCAGCTTTTAGCGTTCGCATACGCAAAAAACTTACAAGGTAGGGGAAATTGAGAGAGCAAAGTGAGATTTCATTTTGAGGGGAAGCTGCTGGTTTATGCTGGAAAAAATATTTGCCAACAAGAAAACAGCTGATCAAAAACAGCTGAATGCAGTTTGGATAAATGAAAAAAAATGTTGTATAAGAATTTTAAAGGTGAAAATTATAAAATATTAGTATTTAGCAGGCAAGAAGCAAGTAAATGTTAGTTTGGTTAAGCTACCGCAGCAGAATGTTTCAAGAAAAATATAGTGCAATGTTTTTCATTTTACATATTTGGATGCGGACAAGAAGTCTATCAGCTGTTCGTTGAACTTGCGTTAGCGTACTATTTTCGATATTTTGCTCTTGCGAGAGAACAGAAGACATTTCCACGGAATTTTGCTGTTGGAGATTTTAAACGAACGTACCCAATGTTAAGTTTATAAACACCGCTATCGATTATTATTACTGTAAGCTCGTGAAAGTATGAACTAATTAAAGCCAAGTCCGCACACTTATGTATGCCAGATTCTTCATAATTACGAAATACGCTGGACTAAAAAATTGAGTTTAGTCAGTTTAACTTATACATTAGAATGTATGTACATATGTACATCGTATGTGATTCACAAATAAATAGACATAAACTGATACCAGAATTTGTTAGAAAGAAAACTAAACTAGATATTTATAAAAACAAAACAAAATTTTTTTCATACATATACTGAATGTGCAAACGAGTATAAATAAGTAAACATACTCATTTTTTCTTGTTAGTAGTGTTAGTTGATAACAAATTTAAATATAAATAGACATGTAGGTATTTATTTTTATTTATTTACCAGCAATATTTCAAATAAGCTTATTGTAAATTAGACACGATTTATAATACACAGCTCACCCCTGGTTTCCCTGCCTGGCCCAAAATTGGCTTGTGTACGCACTTTGACGGTAGTTTAGTAAGAGCATCGGTGGTTCAGTGGTAGAATGCTCGCCTGCCACGCGGGCGGCCCGGGTTCGATTCCCGGCCGATGCAAATTACTTTTTAACATTTCTTTTTATATAAAATATTGTTTTAAATTAATTATTAAGTATAATGTATTGAAGCAAAAATTTGGCAAAAAAGGTTTAGTTATGAAAAATATTAAATATTTTTTTTTATTTCTATGGTATTTTATGAAATCAACTTATCTCGAATTAGGCCATTTTCGCTTTGAAGCAATATATCATTGGGTTTTCGAACAACATTTTGAAAATAAATTCGCTGTTGAGATATTTTCTAATTATATTTTAATATATAAAGTTAATAAAAGTGTATACAATTGTTAAAGGGAAACTGAAAATTTTCTATCCAAATCTTAAATCTTAGAATGACCCAGGCTACAAATTCATTTTCCCTTATAGCGTGAATAATTGAAAAAAGGCCTTAAGGAAAAAAAAACAACAAATAACAATCGAATGTTTAGTATTTAAAAGTACTTTGTTAAAATTTTAATTTGCCTTTATGCATTCACATAAAACTGAAAAATTCTATGATTCTGACTACATCTTTTTTTGCTATTATGATTAATTTATCATATACCTAGGCACATATGTACATACGAGGGTAGTCGGAAAAGTTTCCGACCTCATAGCAGCACTCGTCAGTAAAAGCAAGTAAATGTAGTTGTGCATAATTCAACAGTTACTCATCAAAGTAATTGTTTGTCGCGCAGTTTTTAATTGACAGTCGTTTGAGTGAGTTGATGTGAGTGTTTTTATGAAAATAGAAACAATTGGGTATGGACAGTAATTCAATTTTTGTTTTGGAAAGGCAATACGCCTAGGCAAATCAACGATGAATTGGACTCTGTGTATGGGGATTCTCCACTATCATTTCCCACACAACTGAATTTAGACGTGGCCGTAAGAGCTTGGGTGGGAGAAGATGAAATTCCGTGATGTTCAAGAACAGCAAATACTGACGATAACATCCCTAAAGTACATTTTGTGGTGCTAGACAGCCATCGAATAAAAGCAAGAGAAATAGTAGAGTTTATACAAATATACAAAGAACTTGTTTGTCACATAGTAAATCAAGATTGAGGCATGTGAAAGCTGTCCCCTTTTGATCACGTTACACCAAAAACTCTCTCCTCTGTTGGCGCAGTTTAGATGCAATAAATCCGAGTTTTGACGCCGATTAAGTTCTGTAGATGAAACTTGGATACACAATTATACACCTGAAACAAAAATACAGTCAAAACAGTGGACTACGAGAGCTAACTGGCTCCAAAAAGGCAAAAACTGTTTTTTTCGGCTTTGTATCATTATTAGTTTGGAAACTTTGCTCACCACCCTCGTATTTATGTATGTATGTATGTTAATTTGTACTGATATAATGGAGAATAACCAATATAACGGAATTAGAAAAAGATTAGTTTTTGTTAAGTCTTTTAATGGCCTTTTAAATTATTAACAATAATTGAAATATTAAAATTTTAAAATATAGTTTTTGCATCGGCCGGGAATCGAACCCGGGCCGCCCGCGTGGCAGGCGAGCATTCTACCACTGAACCACCGATGCTTCATACAATAATTCCTAACATATTCAAGCCGTTAGCGCTTCCTCGAAGATTCACAATACAAATCGAAGATCAGCTAAGTTTGAAGCTAAGCTTGAGTAGTAAAACTGGATTTGGATGCTGGGTTGCATTGAAGATGAAGCGAATGTATGCAACGGCAAGCCACTGACAGCCAATAGATATTTGTATATAAGTACATATGTTTGTTCATACATACTCGTACATATACTGTGGCGAAAATTTGATGGAAATAATCGAAAATCAAAGAATGATAAGAATTCTGCACAGTAAATTAAGTACCTAAATATGTATGTATGTATATTTATAGAAAACTGTTTCAGCAATTTTAACACAAATCGATAAGTTTATATGCATGTGAGAGTTAAATAAATTTATACAAACTCTTTGCAATTATCGCAGGAATAAGTGGCCTTTCGTTTCTTTTGTTTTTTTTAACGTTTTGAACACCGAAAGATGGCCAATGAAATTACAAAAAAAAAATGGAAAACAGGAGGCCAGCTTTGGATATAAACACGGATAAAACTGATGGAGCTGGATATAGCGAAATGGAAACATTCGCCAACTCTAACTTCGAAATCGCACAGACGACGCAAAAGGCACTGACGGTGAAAATAAAAAAAAAATCCGTGTCATAGAAAAATAATTTAGAACGATTTTCCTGCGAGTTACTTTTACGTGTATGCACCCAGCAAAAACTTCGCTTACATTTAATGCAAAAAGTCAACGAGTAATTCACATTCATCGCCTACCTTTTAGATTACAGAACGCATTATTTTAACATACGAGTAGGCGTGTCGCCGATTTCCAGCTATTTGTAATGCGTTATTTAATTAAATACAAACCGAAGCACTTCGCAAAAGAGGAAACAATTTTGCTGGGCAGTAGCTCTTCATACATAAACCTTTTTTGTAAAATTAAACAACTTTAATAAATTGTCTTAGCAAGGGTATAAAGGTAAATTCTAGCAAAAATACATTTCTTATTTTATGAAAACATTTCATGCATCGTTTTAATGTTTAATTTCTTTTCTTCTTTAACTTTTAGTTATTTTTCCGAAAGGCGATGTTTAAACATTTTTCTGGACGGCAGGAATAAATGTTAAAGAATAACCGTTTTTTTGCAGTGTATGTTTGTAAATATGTACTTGCAAGAGACGACAACACGTTTTACCGGAAGACCTTTTCATTTTGATATACATATGTATATTATTTTTTATTTGGCAAATTAATTTAGTAATGTATTTAATTATTATTATTTTTTGTTTTATTTTTTGGTATTGATTTTTTATTTCTTTGACATTTTTTGAAATTTGTTTTTATGTTTTTAATATTTTTTATTTGATATTAAAAGAATGTTTATCTTCATTTGTTATCAGTGTACCCTTATTTACTAATATACGACTTTTCCTTAATTCGAGTCACTTTTCTACTCTGCCCATAATTTGTATGGATAGGGAGCACTGTGCGGCGCTCATAGGGTCTACACGGCCCACTCAAGATGAAAAGCATAAAACTCTTTAAACCTTCTTCTAAAAGGAAGCTGGAAAAGCAAACGCCTCTAAAGGAAAATCTAAGCGAGTAGCCCGCCGAGTTCTTGCTCGTTTAGAGCAACCGAGGATCACGAACTCAATCCATCGGCCACCAAGCAAGACCTAAGCTTAATTCAATTAAGAAAACTATTGCTAATTTTATTTAATACTAAAAATACATTTTTTTTGTGGAATTTTTTAATTTTGTCATACATATGTATATATGTATATGTGAGTATGTCATAAATATTTCGGGAAATTTTTTAGTCAGATGATATTTTGAAAAAAAAAATACACATTTGAGCTCAGAGACTAATTTTGAATTTCTCGCCTATACCTGAGATTACAAAAAACTACAAATAAAGAAATCGTATGGCCTAAAATTGCACGACCATAGCGCTTAGTTTACATCACAATTGCCGAGTTGAATATCATTGAATTAAAAACTCACTGGATGGCTGCTTACGAACTTTCAAAAATGGTTGACCTGCCTTCCTTTCCTTCCTTTTTGTCTTTCATCACACCAAAGAAAATATTCTAAAAGTACTTGCACATTGAATTAGACGCTCTTAGTGTCTGATTGACGTCACTCTTTTGTGCAATGGTATCTCGATCGTGGGCACTCACATTACTGTTGACAGTGAGAAATTTGAAAAAGTAGAGAGCTTTGTGACCTAAGAACCAGCATTAACATCAATAACAACTTCGGCTCCAACGGAGAATATCTCTTGCCAACAAGTACTACTTCGGACTGAGTAGGTAAATGAGCAGTAAAGTCCTCTCTCGACGGACAAAACCTACACTCTAAAAGTCTCTCATTATGCCCGTCCCATGGCGCATAAACATGGATGATTACAATAATGAGATGAGAGATTTATGGTCCCTAACGCCTTTGCGATGGCGATTACCGCATACGATGGGACGATGAGCTGTACAAGTCATAACTTATTGTGGGTATTCATGTAATAAAATATGCTTCAAAAAGCCTCAAAACTTAGAACCATTACCTTTTAAACAATTCCAAGTAACTATAGAGCATTGGTGTGATGACATTTCAATTTTTATGTCACTTATTAAATTAGTTTGTAGGTATGAACGCAGATCAAACTTTTCTAAAGACAAGCCTTAATTCTCTTGGGGATAAATATAAATTTACTAAATGTTGCTACACTTTTTAATGTCGCATCAAAATTGTCAGCCACAAACGCTCGACCTCATTGCGCGGCTGTCAAATGATTGTTGCCAAATGACTGTGGCTAAAATTCTTTTGTTGGGTTTTTAGAAAGGTGACACAAACAAAGGCTGCATACATACAAGTATACATATTTACAGTTAGACAACAAACGAGTGAAGCATCAAAGTTGAATGCACCTGTTGCAAGTAGTCGGATGGATGCAAATAAACTCGCATATTTTAAACTGGTAAACCGCAAATGTTTGCACTGTCGGCTGCCGAACTTTTGATAGTTTAAAAAGAAGCAGAAAGAGGCAAAGAGTAGCTGTTTAATAGCTTAAATCGTGCTAAAGGTGGTGTCATAAAGATTTTAGCATGCACTTTTTGTTACTTTTTTTTGTTTTGTAAGTTTAAAAAATAATGTATACCGTGCACATTGTTATATTTAAAATTTGTATCAAAAAAAACTTTTAAGTTTTATTTAAAAGTCCAAAATTTTGAGAAACATTCGTTGAATTTTTTTCAGTTTTGTATTTCGTTTGAAACCATGTTTTACATAGTTTTTATTTCAAAAAAGCACAATACAAAATACTATTCAAAGAAATTTGACATGAGTTGAGAGTTTTATTAAATTTAATTTGGAACTTCGATTTTTTCACCTTTTCGAACTACTCTAATGTACATACAAAAACACCAATGCAACTTCATATTTTTAATATGAAGAATTTCATCCTTTTACCTCAAAATTCGGACATGAATTTATTATTTTTTTGACATAAAGTTTATTTAAAGCTGTTTAAGGTGGCCGAACAAATTTTTGCATCTTTTCATTAATTTTCGAACTAATCTAATGTACACACAAAAAGTACCCAGTAAAGTTCTTCGATTTCATTAGAAAGAATCCTCTAGATCGTCTCTATCAAATATCAAATAAAAATATATTTACTTCGAAATTAAAACTAAGAAGACGGCTCCCGGAGTACTAAACGCAGCGTTTCTTAGGGACCATATTTATTCAGAGTGAATGAGAAATTCATGGTCACTCTTTTTTTATTGAGTGTATGGTATGCATATGAAATTTCAGATGCTGCTTTTGGTCGTCTTCGTTTTTTTTGCGTTATTTTTTTTTTGAAATTGATATTGGCATTTAATTTTTTACAGTATTGCTGCAAATTTACCGCTTGTAGAAAAGACCTTGCAATGCCGTCTAACATTTTATTTTGCTTAGCAGATTTTTGTTATTCGTCAAATGATTTTTTTCCCCTTGTTTGTCTTTTGGTTTAGGAAAATTGTAGCGTAAGCACTTTTTTATTTAGACTTATGTAATTTTTGTGTCACGATTTTAAAATTAGAACGCCAACAATTCGCTGCATTAATTTTAATGTAAAAAGCATAACATGTGATGTGCATTAATCTAAATGCTCTCGCACGATTCGCCAGCATTTGGCGATAGACGACGTCCTGTTGGCTTTGCAAAAGGTAAGCGAGGTCAAACGGAATTTGTCAAAATTGAAGATTGCTTTGACTTCTTTGGCATAGAAAAAAACAAAAACTTGAATATGTGTTCTTTTTTTTTTCTTCTTTTATTTGGTATTTGGTAAGCTTTACTTCGCCAGTTCGTTTTAATTTAGATAAATTTGGCGTGCGTGTTGAGCGAGTTGCTCTGTCTAAATGGAGAGCACCTTGAACGCCCAGAGCTTCAGCAACACCAGGAATTGATGTTATTTCGTCATAATTTATTTATTACTAAATGAATTGTGTAAAGCGATTATAAAAGGTTTGTTGTGCCCGTATACAAAATTTATGTGGCCATTTTATATTTTGTTTTGAAATTTATGCTAATGCAGCTTAATATAAGATTTATTAGAGCAACAAATTTAGTTTATTTTACTTTCATTGAATATTACTATTCACTTGCTGTTGGTCAAGCGGCTAGTTTTTTCAGTGTTGGGATTTCACACTCATAATGTTGGTGGAAGTAAATACACATATACATATATATTTTTCATAGTATGTTTTATTTATATCAAAAATGTTAGGTTTGAATTTCCAAGAGCTTCTATAGAAAACAAGCGGTTTGCCCGGTTTTCCTTGCATTAATTGATTTACTTTTTTAAAATTATTGTTTTTAAGCTTATCGGGAAAAAATATTAATAGATATAATAACAAGTAAAAAAAAGGCTTCATACCTTTCATGAATGGAAGCATGATTTTCACTGCTAAAATAGATCTCATAATAACTACTATTTGTGAGAAATTTCCAGTATTTAGCTGCTTAAATGAATGGGTTTTCGTGCTAAGTGTAATATCCGAACAATCTGTTGTATGACAGCTATATGTTATATTTCTTTGATGTTTATGATTTTCACTGCTTATATAGAGCTTAGAGTAGCGGACCTTGTGGCGGAGTTATCGAGCCGGTTCCGACAAATGTCTAATAAATTATAAAAAGGCACCTGCCAAGTTGCATTCAAATAACTCAAACTAAAACAGACGGACTAACGGACACGGCTAAATCGACTCAGCTCGTCACCCTGATCATTTTCAATCAAAAAATGTATATTACAGTTCTATAACAAGGCGAATTTATGTGAGGTGGTAGCAACTCTTCAAACGCAACGCTTTGGTGGGCTTTTCTCAAATTGTATCTCCTTTGCATTTAACATAAAAATTTTTACACCATTAGAATCACTTCAAAAAGTTTAATTGTACCACATATTTTCATTAATTTTTCTTGTAGTAAAAGGGTAAAATAGTTTACTTGTAACAAAAATATTGATTTTGACAACCTGGTGGCTGATTTTTCAAAACCAAATTTTTTGAAATTGTCTTGCCCAATATTTTCGATCAATAATAATCGCTACATTTGTTAAATTAAAAATTAAATAATCTATTTTTTATTTGAAATTGTAACAAAAAAAAATGAATGTTCTCTGAAAAAGTCTAATTTTTACTTAAATTTTTTATTAAAATAATTGTCGCACTGAAACAGCCGGGTTCGCCAGCAATTAAAATGGAAATTCAAAAAATCAAATCATTTATCATTTAAATAGCTTTCGTGAAACCGTTTGTTACTGTTATATTTTGATTGAACGTATGCAAACCAAATTTTAACTGTTTTATATTTTTACTGTCCTCTTGAAGAGAAATTTTCAAAATTGTTTCATCCTCAGTACGCAATTAAAATTATTTCGAAGTCACACATTTTCCCACCTCTGCTATAACTGTATACTACTCTATGCTGAACATTACCTAATTTTTTTAAAGAAGACCATTTTACGATCATTACTTTTGTACTTAAACGTAAGAGAATAGTTTCAATTGTGAGAAAGCATCCCCATCGGTAAAATGTCGCCTTATTCGTATCAATATTTGTCTTGCACCGATTGAGATTTGTAGCTCTTCGGTTTTAAATCAACATTCAGCTTATTATAAAGATTCAGTAAAATTTGCCTAATTTTTATTTTGCTCTGCTATTCACTTTATTAATCCAATATATTCGTATGTACACATGCAAAGTGATTTGCCTGAGACCTTTTTTATATACCCATTTTGCGTTACAGCTTTTCACAACTCAATACTAATTAGATTAGTTCAAATAATTTAAGTTAATTGTGTGTATGAATATGCATAGCCTTTCATATATGTAAATATGTATATAACTCGCTGAAAACTGTTATACTTTGGCATTTTAATACAAAGGGAGGCCTTAGTTCACTAATTCAAGGCCTTCAAGTGGTAATAAACAGTGCAATTCTCTCTGTGAATTTATTTCTATTGTTTTTTTTTTTTTTTTGTTCTGAGTCATTTGACACTATTAGATGCAATAAGTTAATTGCTTATTAACCAACAAATTCCAATAGAACTAAGCGAATTAGGCTTTCGTGTAATTCAGGCAATTGGGCGCGGTAGGAAGGAAATGTGAGCGATGAATTTTGTTATACCATAAATGAAACTAATAGACAGAAAATTGTAGCAGGAATGCAAAGGTGAGTAATTGATTTGTAGTTACATAAATGTATAAATATAATTTTTTTATTTATGACTGCTTTGGCATTAAGTGCGCATTAAAGTAGATCAAAATAATATTTCGTTCAAAAAGAGATTAAGCTTAAACTCTTTTGATCGCTTTTGCAAAGTTCGCTGATATGCTTTCCGCTGATATGCTTTCTTGGGGTCATCAACAACTTACTTTACACGTATCTGATAACCTTTTTATTCATTTTCCGCATTTCCATTCTTTCCTTGCGGTGACAGTACTAAATATCCGCCTGTCGCATGTGTTTGGTTCTCTTTATATTTTGTTTGAAAAATTTAAATTCTAGCTCTGATCTCAAATAATAGTATAATTTAACATTTTAAGAATGCGTGACACAATTGTAATGTTTCCACATATTGACAAACGTTGACAAGTTATTTCTCTTTTATTTAATTTTTATTATTTCTTTCAAGTAAAATACAGTTCACTTTCTAACAAAAACCCAGTTTTTAAATTTTGCACAAAACTAAAAAAATGCAAGAATTTTTTTTTAAGCTAAAATTTTTTTAATTGACAATTTTATTGAGCTCGAGGCCAGTCTTGTTGAAGATGTTATGTGGATATGCAGTTGTATAGCCTGTTCAATTTTTCAAAAAAAAAAGTGCAAGTTACAAGTATTAAAAAGCTGTCATAAGTTTCTAAATAAATCATTCTTTTAAAATGTTTAAATTTTTTTTTTAATTTTATGAAGTTTTTTAGTTTACACCGAGTTTAAAATATGAGTTTTTATGGTTTATGTTGAGCAATGAAATGTATTTTATTTTTATAATAATTTATATTAAATAAAAGAACAAATAAATAGTGTGCTGGTGTAAAAAAAAAATTATAACGCATCAAACATGTTTTCTAGTCTTTTGTAATTTAATTACAGTATTTTGTAATTTTTGTTTTTTTCTCAAGAAACATTCGAACGATTACCATTAGTATTTTGTTCTAAAAAATATTGAATTTTTTGTAAGAAAACATTAAAATAGATGGCTTTCTTGATAACAATGCTACTCTGACACGCTCTAAGTTTTCCGCTTTTGGGTGTGATTTGGAAACAAGCATCAGGTTAGCCTTCTAAGATATGTACATATATACCGCCGACCTGGGTGGAACACTTTTTTAATAACAACTTTTTAGGTTTAACATTCTATAATTCATGTTTTAGAATTTCTAGTTTCCTTAAAACAACGCCCCCACTTTAACATGAATACAAATTTATATATCAAACATATTTAATGATTTGCGGAAATGATTTCGCCATTTAAAAAACAAAGGTCCTTGGTTTTTATTTTCTTTTTGTTGTTTGAAGTCTTTCTAATCACGCATCGTGTACACAGAAATCTGCAAAAACTTTAAATGAACTAAAGAATGTTCTTCAGAGAAGAGCTGCGTTAGTGTCGCAAGAACATCATAAAAGCAGAATTCATTAAAAACGACATAACAATAAAGTTAATAGACACTTTTATTGCAACCGAGAACAAAAACCAATAAAATAACAAAAGCAGCAAACATCGAGATGACAAACTTGTTGAGTGGTTCGAGCGGCATCGATACGAGTTTGAGAATAATTTGGCTATTCACCTTCGTGCGTTGCTTTTGAAATTTGTTTGCATTCTTGAAATGACTGTCGCCATATATATATATTTTTTTTCTTCTAATTTTGTTGCGTTTTGTCAGGGCGTTCATTTTTTTTTTGGTGCAGTGTTGTGTAAACGCATTCGCATTCGCTTTGGTAATCCTTCTTAATGAATGACAAAACTGCTCAATTAAAGATTTATTTGATTGCAAATTTAAATGATTTATTTATTTATACGCCTGCCTCATTGATCAAATTTTAGCACCTGTTGGCGATGTGTGTATGGATTTATGGGTAATTTTAAGCGTGTGGCTTGGATTTCATTATTCACCGTATCTTCGCGCGGTGACTTCACTTGTTTTTGTTTTTGAAACAGTGTTCGGAACCGTTCTGGTACCCCTTTCACTTTCATTTTTGGCAATTTTTTCAAAAGTTGTTTCATACATTTCTTTTGTTTATGTACATATTTTCGATTCTTTTTAGATCTTCGGTTTTTCCTTAAAAAGCGATTAAAATGCCTCGCAAGCGTGCAATGAAAAGATACAATTTTTTGCAGAAATGAAATTGCTTATCGTTTTTTTTGATGAGCTCAAGGCCGAAATAAAATAAAATTCGATACATAATAATATTTATTATGGCCAATATAATCAATTTGACAACGAAATGAAATTGCCATAAGTTTCAGACTTAATGAAACCAATTCACGATTGAAAGAACTTTTCATCCGGCAAGTAGGTGGAAGAAGGCAGAGTCGTGTGTTATATATATAAAAAATAAATGAGAGAAGTACATTTTAATTGAACCATTTTCATAATTGGACTAAGCACTTTTATTGTTAGTAGTCTCTGGATTTTTTTTATATTAAAATTGGTACTTAACAACCACACTTAGAGTATTGCTATTCGATTTACTTTCACTCTTTTGCATCCTCTGCAACCGCATTTTATTTTCCTCGTTGTATATTCTCTAATATATAGCTTTAAAATAACTGCCGTATGAACATAACTTTTTGGCCATTCTACACTCGAAATATTTGCAAATTTTACTAATCCATTTTTCCGCACTACCATTTTACATACATACGCATTTCTATTGGTTTTCGCTTTTAATTTGCATTCGTTGCACATTTCTTTAGATCCCTAGTGGCGGTGCGTCATAAAATCTACAAGCCAGTCTGTGCGTGGTCTGGCTGGCTACTTCATAGAGTTTGTATGTTTTTAATGTAAACATTTGCATGTTAATCGCATGTCGACATTGTTTTATGAGCACATTAACATAAATGACTGTCGATGAAAATTAAATCTTCGGCAATGGGAAACATGTGGGAAATACAAATTGTTTATTTG
The DNA here is from genome assembly GCA_963971545.1 of Philophylla caesio. NCBI lineage: Eukaryota > Metazoa > Arthropoda > Insecta > Diptera > Tephritidae > Philophylla > Philophylla caesio. The sequence goes on from OZ020609.1 coordinate 96,545,522, forward strand.
ACTAAAAATGGAGTGCACAGTAGGCGGACATTAAAAAATTTCTTCTTTACAATTTATACACCATAAGATTAACATAGCTAGGAAGGTGACTTTGTATACATACTTCCTTTCAACAATAGTTCTCCGATTTAAAAATCTGAATTCACACTCTCCGATTTGCACAAACAGACTAGGAACTCGAAATAAAGCACTATTTACAGAAAATATTGATTTTGTTTTCAATATAAATAAGTTTAAAATAAATTTTTTTTTTGCCATTCAATTAACTATTTTAACTAGTCGTAATTAGTCTATAAAAATAAAGTGCTGCAGACTGTATAAATAAAAACCAAAAAATAAATAAAACAGCTGGCGCTGGATTACCGAAACCACCAGGAATTTTCTTCACAAGGAGAGCTTAAAAAGGACCAAACAGCTTACTTAGACTCATGGAATCAAAGCTATCATAGCAATTACTACTCTACGACCATTTGGACAATAGTAGAATGTCTACTAGGTTACCGATGAGAGAGGATAATTCAAAAATAGAAAAAGCTACGGGAGCCGATCTCAATTACGCGAAGTGTGTTTAAAGATGAGATCTACGGTTTAGAGGAAGCGAATAGCTTTTAACCGAATAGCATACTTCTGAACCGAAAAGGCTGCTTTCGAAATGTCGTGAGTCTCCGGACAAAGTGGTATCGATTTGTAAGATTCGATGAGAACGATGAGAAGGCGGCATTGTGTTACCACCGCGCAAAATTTAATTTTATTTTTTTTAGATTAAAAGTTGTTTCCTTTCAAGTATTGGCGATGTAGTTAGTAGTTGGAATCGCTAATAAATGTTAAATGTTTAAGAATTTCTTGCATAATTTTGTAAAACTTATGCTGCTAAAAGCACAAACGTTCATCGTATAATATTATTTTTTTATTTTTAAAATATATCTAATCGTAAAAACTAGTAAATTTATACACACAATTTTTTTATTATGTACTTAAACAATCTATGCTCCAAATTTATTTATGGTGAAAACAATTGAGAACCACTATGCTTTCAACACCTCATAACAAACCAAAACTTAAACACATATCACACTATGAGCATTAAAAAATTTTACAAACAAAGCGAAACACAAAGAAAAGGAGACAAATGCGCAAATATTTTAATACCAACCTTCAAGAGTGCCAAACAAAATTTACTACTGTAGATAAATTAGTGCTGATACTATATCATTAATACAGTAACCGTAAAAAGTAAACAACTAAGAATCGCAAATGTAAATACATAAAGACAAACAAGTCATTAAGTGCATGTTGAATAAATCTGTTGAAACGAAGTAAAAAATAAAGTATGTAACAACGAGGAAGCAAAGGTTAGCTGTTGTGATATTTACGTTTCGACGCATTGAATACAAATTTTATTTAAGACCGCGCAAAGATGAATAAAAATAAAATCAGATTTAAAAAAAAAAAATATGTACATCCCAGCTGGATACTTTGAGATACTACATTAAATAAATTTATTAATTGAAAAATGCAATATATGCATGCATACATATACATACATATGTATACTGAGTGATAACCAAAATCAGCCAATAAATAATATTTTTATCAGAAACTCAGCTCCCAGTAAAGTTGTAATGAACAAAAAATTGCTATTGATATATAAATTTCTATGCTTCCGGTATGAATGAAATGCTTTAAGCCGGCAGAAGAAAATTTTAATTGCTTTTATTTATTTTTCATATTTTTAAAATTTTAAAAATTTTGTTGCTTCTTATGAGAAGAAGAGGGAACAGTTACCAAACTAGTGTCATCGCTAGTAATATTCCCTGTTCACATATAGATGGCGCACCAGCTGCCACTCTGTTTCTCCTGTAATTGATTTTGTTCGGCAAGTGAGACCATTCCAGGACCATTACCGCACTCTTCACTTTTTTTAGCGACCATTTCGAACAATTTTAAGAACATTTCAGAACCGTTTCGGGGGCTGTTCAGAACTATTTTAAGGAAATTTCATGTCTTACAATTTCCCCCGTTTTTTTTACAATAATTTTTTTATTATTTTCGTACTTACCGGTATTTGTACGAAGGAGCCATTGTTTAGCGTGGGATAAGAAAAGAGCGGTACCACTGGTGCCGTTCCATTTTTCAGGAATATGGGACCTTGGATTGGTGTCACAGTGGGCATTGATGATTTTTTATTGGCATCTGAAAATTAAATAATAGAAATTAATTTTATTATTATAAAAGTGTAAGAAAATTTTGGGCTTCTTGCTTGAAGGAAAGAAAAAATTTTTAAGCTTAGAGCATGAATAAAGTCCTGTAAATATTCACTTAAACGAGGACGAATTATCTTCTTGTTTAACGTAAGAGAGGGCTAGACTTAATTGCCTAACCTTTCCAAGTGGGATTTTAAAGCAACATTTTTTTATCTAAGCACAGCAAAAACCGAACGTCGCAAAGCAATCCGCACATAGCCAAAAAGCAATTTGTAAGAGCCGATAGATGGCGCAGGCACAAAAGCACGCTTATGCATTGCTGTGATGAAATATGTCATGGAAATCGTTGTGAAAATATTTTAAAAGCAACTTAGAAATTTTAAATAAGTTAGAAGTTATCGTATGAAATATAGAATTCTTACAAAACTCAAATAAAAATATGCTTAAGCAATAAATATGCTTATTTATACTAAAACAAAAAATATTGAAATAAATTAAAAAACTGCCTCCAACAAATGAATGTAGGACTTCTTCTTCTGACACATATAAATACTTGTATTGGTTAGGGTATTTTCTTAGCTCTGGACAAATGTTTCCAAAATTTTTTTAATATTACCAAATTGTGAAATAATGTTAAGATTTTTTTTGAAACTGTGAAATACTTATTATTTTTAAATTGTGGTAGCCAAGCAACAACTTATAAAAATTTATAAACATTGAAAAAACGGAAATATATTTGCTTTTATTTAATTTATTTCCAGTGTTTTGTTTTTATATTCATTGAAAACATCGTCTCTGGGTTTCCTCTTTTCTGAATTTTAGAAAATTTTTTCTAAACAAATTTTAAATGTCTGCAAAATATCGTTAACTTTTTTAATGCAAATTTCAGGTGCTAATGCGCTTTAAATTTAATTTTTACCCATTATCTTATTTCCTCGCTAGCTGCATAGACACAGCACGCCCACAATCGTCAAACGCTAACAACCAAAAGCCGGCGAGCAGTCACGAACGGCAGCCAACAATCTAATTGAGCGCATGAGCACAGCCCAAGGCGTTTGACAGCCAACCTGTTTTTTTTTGGCGCAAACTCACCTACGGTGAACTTCTAAACATCATCAATCTAAACAACATCATCAACGCTCGCAATCTGCCTACAAGTCGTTTTGCAATCGTGCTGCGTATCGCTGCTGCTGTTGTAGTTGTCGTTTTAGTCTGCGCTTTAATTGCTGCTGCTGCTGCTGCTGCTGCTGCTACTTGACAAACATTCCACGCACAGTAGCAATCATCAACAATCGCCGCAGTCATCAGCAATAACAACATCGAAACAACTTTGTCATCCATCGCCTTGCAGAGCAACTTTGTCGCATTTTAATTGACAGTTTTGAAAAAAAATTCCCTCACTCACTGCTTAAGTTTTGCTACTGTATTGTTATTGCTGCTGTTGTTGTTGTTGTTGTTGTTGTTGTTGCCGTTGCTGCATATTGCTGCTGCAATGGTGCACTGGCTATCTGTCTGGTTGTCTATCTGCATATGCCCCGCCGCCGCTGTTGATTGCTTGTTTGGTTTGCCGTTGCATTGCATTGCATTGCAATTTGACGCTTCGCGAATTACGTTTTGCCCTTCGCTGACATTCTGCTGTTCCATATTTATAAATGTCAGACAATTTACTGCCATTTTACGCTTTGCCACAATTAAGTCATACCCTGCAGTAGTGGTTAGTGGCAGCATATTGCATGCAGCCATGGATTTCCCCAACAAAATGTGTTGAATATTTATTTAAATACTACGAGTATATTCACATGAAAGTGCATTGGGAATGGCAATTGCAGTGCGATTTGACATTGTTTTGTGGTTTTGCATACGCGCAATGCGAAGGTTTGACGGTCAAGTATGGCGAAATAATGGACTACTTTCTGTGAATTTTTTCTGAGTAATTTCGAAATATGCACTGCAATGGGTGACGTAGGCGGTTGCAAAATATTGGAATTAGCAAATGTTTGGCCTAATTTGTTAATACGCAAAAAAATAAATTTTGAGATGCATATGAGTATGTATAAATGTAGTTGAATTGAGCTGGGGTTAATTTTCATATTCAGCTTAATTTTGTTTTGCTCTAGAAAACTTTCCGAACAGCAACAGCCTCACTGCGATTCACATCATAAAATCTTTTGGAATCTAAAGAGCCCTCTAATAATCTTTTTAATAAATTTAAATGATTAATCAACGGCATCTAGCTATATTTTTCCTTCAAAAAGTATATATTACAAGAAGGATGCTAAGAGAGGAGTGTTTGGTAAATTTTTTCCGCATTTTAACATTATTTGTTCAAGAATAAAGGATAATTTAAGGTGTTGATAATTTTACCCAGTTATAGTCAGCTAGCTGTGAGCCGTGTATATTTACTTTTGAATATCCTAAATTAGTATTTTCTCCCTAACACACCCAGCTTTCTTAACTGATTTGAAGGACGCACTCTTTCAATCTCTCTTTCTTAAGTGAAGCAAAGTCCTTCCTCCTTTTTTACGCAGCCTTCTCTAAGTAAATTAAAAAACTTTTCAAGATTATTCTGACAAATTTCAAACTAAAACAACTTTTGAAACTAGCCAAAATGAAATTCTAATTTTTAAAAATTACGAAACTAAAACGATGTTTTCAGTTTTAAGTTATAAATTCATTAAGAATTTTTTGTAATTGGATGTTACTTTTTATTTATTTTTTTATTTATTATTCATAAAAAATATCAATTATTTTTAAAGGTTAGTAGCCAAGCTGCATTTTATGAAAATTGACATTGAAAAACAGCAATATATTTATATTTTCTTATTTCTTTTTGAATTTATTTAAATTTTTTAGTACAAATATTAAATATTGAACAAAAACTAAAAAAAAATAATACATCATCATCAAATTATCCTGTTTTGTTTTTGAATTTTAGAATATATTTGAGTATGCAATTTTCTCCGATATGAAATAAAATGCGATCCTTCGTTATTAAGTGGTGTTGCACCTACAAAAAAACTTACAAAAAATCATATTGTTTTTTTTTTGTTTCATTAACAATTTAATTGAATTTTTTAAAATAAATAAGTATATTTTGTTTCATTTATTTGATTTCAATATAGTTTTAAATAATTTTCTGCTGTTTTTGCCTTACTTAAGCTTTTTCTTCTATTTTTTTTCAATCAATTTGATAAAAAAAAATTTTTTACTTTTATTTAAACTTTTTAATTTTTTAACCACCATTTTTAGTGTTTTATGCTAACCTTTTATTTTTCTATATTTGCCATATTTTACTTAATTTTTTATTACTTCATTAAAATTTTTTTTTAAATTTAGGTTATTAATAGAATTGCAATTAAATTTTATTTTATTTATCTTGTTTAGTTTTAGATTTTACAAACACTGTGTTTTATATTAATACTTTTTCTTAATATAATACAGTTTATTTTTTATACTCACTTCAATTATATATTTTTTCGTGTTTCTTTATTTCAAATATTTTTTCAAATTAATTTTTTATATTTTAATTGTCTATAATTAATTTTCTGTTTTATTTACCTATTTATACGCAAATTAAATTTTAGTTATATTTTTTTTGAGTGGTTATTCCCTAAAATATTTTAACGGTTATTCATTAATAAATTGTCTCAAATTCTTGTTTATTAAAATTTAATTCCTTTTTAACAGACTTTTAATGATTTAGTACTATCGCAATTCTTTTAAATTAAATAATATTTCTTTTCTTATTTTTATGAATATTTTATTTCAGTTTTTTTTCTTATCATGTTTAGTTAATTTTGTATTTTATTTTATTTTAGCCATCATTTAGTTTTATGTTTAATTTATATTGTTCTTAAATTTACTTTTTTTTAATTAATATCAGCTTAATTCATTTTCACCACACTCTACATAGAGTTAACAATTTGTTTTTTGTATTTTGTAAAGCCAAGATATTTATCTGCATTTCGTTAATTGTGTCACTCGGTAAGAGTGCACGATTGCGACTTGCCTGCACAAGTGCAATCGCTGATTGCATACATAAATACATACATATATTTCGCTTGCATATTTGTAAGTACAAATGTTAGTGTGTTTGCTTGATGTTGACAATAAAAAGGATAGTGCAACGTTTTGTGGGTCAATTAAAACGACTCGATGGCAGCAAATATCTACATATTGTGTTTTTTTTTCTTCTTTAATTCCTTTTTGTACATTAAAATCTCCCAACGGAGAGACAAAAATACATAAATGAAAGAAGCAGAAAATCCGGTCATAATTCGTGCAGAAATCAGCCAGTCGACAAGTGAGTTATCGCAAATACGGCGAAAGCACAGCAAATAAAAACACAAAAAGAAGTTGTATAAATGTCACTGTTGTTGTTGTTGCTATTGTTGTTGCAGTTCTTCACATTAAAAATAAAATTGAAATGCAGTCTGGTGCAGTTTTTGATTGTAATTGTGTAAAGTTAAGTTGGGTTCAATGCATTTTTTTTTGGTTTGAGGTAAGCGAAGGGCTTGCAAAACGACTTTCTCTTCAAGTAACTTGAGTGCATTTTAAACCTTTTAATGCATTTAGGACATGTGCGCTTATGTATGTACTTTTTTGAGTATGAGTATGTCTGCTATAATGGTGGCAAAAATATTAGAAATGCGGCATTTTGATAAGTTTTGCGGCTTTTTAGTTGGTTTTGTTTCTTTATTTACTTTGAAATTTAGAAAAATTGTAATTCTTTTCAAATGTTTAATAAGCAAATTTTCTTTTTAAATTATTTCTAAAAAAATCATAATAAATTCACACAAGTCTGCAAAAAAATGTAATTGAAAGCTGTTTTGGTTTTATTGCGTAATTCTTATGTTTTTGGGTGTGCTGAATCCGAAAATAACTTCAATTTTGTCATAGAACGTCACGTTTTCTGACAATGTAGGTGTTTATGTTAAACATTAGTTATGTAAAATACATTAATTAGTAAGCACTAAACACATTTCTTTTTCTCAGTGAGACTCTTTTTGGTACTTTTTCGCTTGTGGGAAGCATCGGGAAGGTCTCTTTGAAGCGTCCAACAGTAGTCTGCCATCTTTTTTCCATCTCCTTAATACGAGTATCTTGGTGAAATCGTTCACCTTTCTTTTCACTCACGTCTCCTTAATTTTCTGGAAAGTGGTCGAGGTGGGAATGAAGAAAATGTACTTTTAAACTCATCAAGCAACCTAAAGCTTGAAATGATTTTAACATTCTTGTGACGATTTGTTTGTTGTTAGGATCTTTGTTATTGCCTAAAAATTTCTTTATGACCTCTTTAAAGGCAATCCACCCTTCTCATGGTTGTGATGAATAGTGGATCACCCCTAAGCCGTCTAATATCTGGTCCAACGAAAACACCTTCCTTCGACTTTGTCTCCGAGAGGCCTGGAAACTTTGATATTAAGTATTTGAAGCAATTTCCATTTCTTGGAAGTGACTTTACAAATTGCTTCATCAATCCCAGCTTTATGTGAAGCGGTGGTAGAAGAACTTTATGAGGAGGCACCAAAGTTTCATGCAGGACATTCTTTTCGCCAACTTTAAGCTCGCTCGGAGGCCAACACTTTTTGGTCCAGCGATTTGTTCGGTCTCTACTATCCCATAGACACAAAAAGCAAGGGAATTTGTAAAACCCAGATTGTTGTCCAAGCGCTATGCCAAAGATAAAAAACCATTTTTTATAATAAAACTTTGCGTTTTGTAAAATAACCTTACGTTCTGGAATTTTTGGAGTATTTTTTTAGTTTTCAGAACACCTAAATACATAGAAATCAGTTGGAAATATCCAGACAGCATTTTTGTTGCAGACCTGTGTTATTAATGAAGTTTCAGTTAATTTGTAATAATTAAAAACACAAAATCTAGCTTTTAACAAACTTAAAAAAAATCATAAAATTTTCAACAAAATTTTAAAATAAAAAAAATTATAAAATGTGTTTGAGTATGCATTTTTAAAGCCTATATAATTTTATTAAGATAAATGGCAATGCATACTCAAAAACATAGAAAAGTGTTTGAAATTTTTGTGCAGTATGTGAAATTTCAATAAATTATTAAACAAATGCTCTTTTCCCAATAATGATTTACAACTTAATAAAAAGTCATTTAAAATTATATAAACAACATAAAAAATTGAAAGCTTTTGAAAATATCGCGGTTCAACTTTTTTGCCACCAGTGTATATCGGAAAGTTAAAAGTTATAAAAAACTAAATTCTTTTCAAGTATAAGTACTTTTTTTTTGAAATTGCCACTTAAAAAATCTTAATAAATTCAATTTGATTAATGAATTTTCAGTTAATTTGTAAACTTAAAAAAATTCATAAAATTTCCAACAAAATTTTAAAATTAAAAAAGGAATAAAATATGGTTGATTAAGCATTTGTGAAGCCTATAAAATTGTATTAGGATGCATGGCAATGCATACTCAAAACCTAAAAAAAATTTTTTTTATATTTGAAATTTTTATGCAGTTTGAGGATTTCATTAAATTATTTAAATATATGCTCGTTTTTTAAAAATGCTCTACAAAGTTATAAAAAGTTATTAAAAATTGTAGAAACAAAATAAAAATAGTCAAAGCTTTTGGAAATATCGTGGTTCTACAGTTTTTGCCACCAGTGTATGTATTTAGGAAAGTTTGAATTTACGTTGGCATATTTATATGCTTTATACTTTTGATATTCCTTCGTGGAGTAAGTCTCTTGATATGGAAAACCAAACTGCAAGTGCAGCGAGCCACTTGATGGCATACATTTTTGTTTTAATTGCTACCACTGCACCAATAGTAAATAAAATGTGAATTAAGAAATGACAACAAAATAATGAAATATGTACATACTTAAGAGCTAAAAAAGCGCTTGAAATGTTACTCTTCTAGTAGGCCAATGTTAACACATGTAATTGTAACTATTTTGCTTTTTGTTTATCATAAATCCCACGACAGAGCAGTCATCTTCTTCTTTACAAAAAACGAAAACAAATAAGCCATTCTTCAAACAAAAAACTCAGCTCGAGTTGAGTAAAATAATGGAGACACTTGAATACGAATGCCCGATTTGAGTTCGTCATAATATTTGTTGTTATTCTAGAGCTTACTATGCTCTGCTGTCTGCTGCCCATACTCCCCGTCACCCTCTTCATACATATATCCTCGTACATACATACATATGTAAGTACACACATATGCAATTCATTAATTATTTTTCTACCTCGTTGCTTAACGACATTACTTGATCATGAAAAGTTGCATAATGTCGGAAATATGCAATGCGTGTAATATGTTTTATACAAACAAAAACATGTTTGCATACTAATTTACAAAACCCATAACTATGTACTAGTAGGCCGAAACAACAACAACAGGTACATACATACATAAATACCATATATATTTATTAGCGTGAGAAATTTGAATTTTTTAAAAATTAGTATGTAGAATGACAGAAGCTGCGGGCGGCCTGCGGTTGCAGGGCAATTGTTTGCCATAAAGGTTACTGCGCTGGCAGTAGGCAAACGAAAGACTCAAGCAACGAACTTGTTTGGTTGGTAGAACATTGATAAATGAGTACTAGTGCCGGGCTTCTGTTGCACTTATATGACTTGTAAGTTACAATTATAATAAAATAAGATTGCAAATTCGTAAAAACAAATATTTCAATTCTCGAGTTGATAAATTGTTTTAAAAACGAATTGCGGAAAATGTGAAAAAAATGGCAAAGACGAATGAGACGCACCAATAACAATAGTTCACAATTTCAGTAGCTTTTCTAAAGTTTGCCTCTATTAAGAATTCAAGAAAGTTGACGAACCCCAAGCTCTACTTAAATTAGCTTACAGCATTAGAATTTTATTCGATGAGTACTATTTGGCTATTTTCATTATTTTTTTATTTATGTGCCATATACCAAACAAATTACCTTTTTAAACAAAACAAAGCGACTAGAGTGTTTTTAGAAATCGAAAATTTTTAAACCTTCTCGATTATTAAACATTTCTTGATTGTATTTCAGAAAGGAACTTAATATTAAAAAAAAATGAAAAAGGCATGAGCTATGCATTATAAATAATATTAGAGCCTAACATTAAGCATATTTTTGAAATCTTTGCACAAATTTCCAAATCAAGTTGATTTCTAATTTTCAAATTTCAGAACAGGCAGCTTTAATTATTAAAAAAAAATATTAATTAAATTTTTATATTTCACAAATAAAAGAAAAAAATTGCACAGTTGCTTACTATAGTTCTTGAAATTTTGGCTGGCTGAATACATTTTTTTTTTTAATTTTTTTGTATTTTTATTTGAGTCTAGATTTTATCACAAGAAGCTTAGTTTTATTTTAAAACGGAAATAAACAATTTAATTAAGGGCAAAAAATGCAATCAGCTTGAATAATGTGTAAAAGACAAGATAAAATTTTAAATAACTGGAAACAAGTAAAACATAAACGAAAGGAAACTTCTATTAAATCAGTTCACAGTTAATAAGATTGAAATAAAAAATATTAAATATTATCATCCCGTTTTTTAAAATTAAACTTCCATTAAATCCGTTCACGGGTAATAAGATAGAAATAAAAAATATTAAATATTATATTCCCGTTTTTAAAAATTTGGTACAAAATAAAAAAAAAAAATTTTATTTAACTCTTTCATTCCAAGGAATTGGATGCCATTTCGAGTTATTCAATATACATACATAAAAAATTTTCTGAAAAATTTTTAATTTTTTTTATCAAAAACGGTGTACCAAAACATTTGCAAGTACTAAGTACAAAATAGCATCAAGAAACTTTCAAAACAATACGCCAGAGATAAATAAATAACATCAGCTCAGGCGCACGCGACGCTAATTGTAAAATATTGTACGAAAATCTGATACAACAGAGAGCAAAGTATTGAGGTAAACAAATATTTACAAAGTAAATATGCAATCGATATCTCATAACAATTAAGGCTAAATAAAAATCACAAAAATTATAGTGCTCAATATACTTAAGTATAATAATAAATAAATACTTGGAGCTTAGAGACAAATTCATGATTGAATTCGAGCAGTGGAAAATAAACGATGCAATAGATTTGTATGAGTGTATTTGAGAATGTAATAGTATGTGCTGACGAAGCTAAGCCAAGGTATATTCCCATCAGCTAGTTGCTTGTTCTACCTTCGCCTTGCGCGGTGAAAGTGCCAAAATAACAATTTTGTTTACATTTTACATTTCTATTTACATTCGTGATAGGAAATTCCATGCGTTTCCATAATATTAAAAAGACATTCAATTGAAAATTTGTACCATAAATCCTTAGTACGTTTGCTTTTTGTGTTAAACTTGGAATAACAACCATTTGTTTATATTTATTTTTCTAAGTTTCTCTGACATTTTCACCGCAAAATAAACCAAATTTTTACTTATATGTGGATTGAATGAATTCGCCTTGAGCTAAACGTGCCGGCGTTTTGACAAAATAAATTTACCATTTATTCTATTAAAAAGGTGAGAAATAAGGAAGTGTATGCGGCTAGGCTAAATAGTGAAAGAAAATTATTAAGTAAAATTGTGTCTGCGCCTGCTGTTGCTGGCGTCCCGGAGGCCGAGTTTAATCTCATTTTATAAAGCCCGGCGCCACAACAAACTTTGAAAGACAAAATGAAGAGTTGGTATATTAAGTACAGACCCCCTCGAATGTGCGTTGAAACGCTTTTAAAAATGCTAAATGGTGAAAATTTGGAAGTACCGCTGAGTGTTTTTTCGTTTGAAGCTAAAAATTAATCAGTTGTAATACGAAAGGTTGACCTTGGTTGTTACGGTTTATAAAATCAATTAGAAAAATTTTTTGATCAAATAATTCAATGCGAGGAAATAATAATTGACATAAATGTGGATGGACTTCCTATATTTCGAAGTTCGAAATCACAACTGTGGACCATTTTAGTCAAAATTTTAAATGTGGAAAATATATCTGTGTTACCTGTAGGAGTTTGTTAAGCCAAAAACATAATTTTCATTGTGCTATTATTAGTGAACAGAGGGTTATATAGTTTTAAAAATAAGTTTATAAGTTTTTGTTTTGCAACTTAATGTAAAAATAAAAAATAGCTACCTAAAGCTATTGTAATAGTTAGGTTCTAGTTAGTTGTCAACTAATGCAGAGGTAGCCAGGACTGACTTTTTCCGGCCATCGCCATTTAAAAGTAGTTAGCTTTTCTCTTAGAAAATATACAATTAAGAATCAGCACTAGTGTTTTTGTAAACAGTTAAGCTTAAGCTAACTTCACTTCCTGCAGGGTAATCTTAAGTGTTTACCTCTACTTATACAAATATGTATGTATGAAGAAACCAAAAAAAAAACAAAAACAAAGTAAGAATAAAGTTGCAATATCTCGATTGCCTTGAAATGTGGTGCAGTGCAGCGTCATACCGCGCAAAACCACAACAAACAGAACAAATCCATCGGTCAACTATTAGTCGAACAGCCATTGGACCAATCAATTGCTCTAACCACCAGTCGAGTAACTAATCGGTCGTTAGTTGTTGAAGAGAATAGAATAAAATTAAAATAAATAAAATATCGCACAAAGCGCCAGCAGCAGTGGTGGCCAATAATGGTTACTACAGTATAGAAATTCACATATAATCGGTACAAAAATACATGCATTCATTGGATTTATAAAAATCTAAGCAATAATTTTTGCTGCAGCTCTGATTTGAAGCCCAATTGCAAATTGAATGTTTAGCGTTTAAGCCGTCTTTCATGTACTCTACTTACGCTTGTCTGTACGAATGTTTATATGTACATTGATACGTTTAGTAAATAATTGTTGTTATTGTAGTTAAACAGTTTTATATACCAGCTGCAATTGAATATGCACCAAATGATGATAGTTGCGCAGGCGCACGTACACACTCACTCGATCGGTATGGTCGCTAAGTTATGCGATTTAATAAATTTTTTTGTTGTCGCGTATGTAACTGATTACATGACGTTTATTGGACAACCAGGGAAAATTGAAAATAAATTTATTTGACTAAATTTGAGAATTTATTTTTGTCTAAATCAATATGATAAACTCACTACAAATTGCATATTACCTTTGTCCATCTATGTAGAAGAAATTTATATCGGCCACTTTAGTTATGGAAGGCGCTCTTGCTTAAAATTTGAAAACTGATTATTTCGTAAGAATTTATGAAATTTGAAAGTGAAATCTCTTATCGCTGTTTACTGCTTTTTCTACTTTGAGAATTATAATTGGTTTCGCTTATTCCCAATTTAGCTTAAAGTTTCGCTGACAAAGCTCTGAATAAAATACGTTGCTGCAGCTTTTATGGATGTTCGTTATAGGAAAGGTGCCAAGATTTTTGAATCTTTCGTATTATCTTTCGAAAATTTAATGGATATTTTAGTCGATGTTCACATCGTGTAGATGAGAAGAGGATAATTTTTGATTGAGCGTTGCCAAGACTTAAATATATTACCACTTCGTTCGTGCTTAGAATATCGGATCTTTGTCTTCGCATTCACTTTCTGACACCAAAAATAAGGAACGGGACTAAAGGATACCACGAAAGCAGTAGCCTTCAGTTGTGAGAGACTGTGTGAGCCTCGGTGCATAGGACCAGTGGTTGTGAAAATCTTACTTCATGAACAGAGAAAATGGTCATCTTCCAAAGCGTCGATAGCATCATGACAATTCCATTGAGGCAATTTATTTATTATATTCGAGGATAAGCGCTTAGCTCTCGGAGCTACAACTAGAACTAAAGAGACAAAACTGAATTTAAACCTGCATGCTCTCTTGATCCCTCTATCGAAGCTTATAAGGCTTAAATTTCACAGCTAGCTTTTCTCAATTGTCTCTTAAGTTGAAAGATGCCAGGAATTGTGGAAGTCTTCCATCGGCAGATGTCACAAAAACTTGTTGATTATGTACAAAATTCTTGGCTGGTGGGTTTTGAACTACAAACCTACCAAAACACCACAACAGCTGCCTTTCAGATGCGCCCTTACTCCAGCGTGCTACCTGAAACGTTTCTGAACACTCGAATAGTAACTTCGTGAGTAGGCATCTCTATGAACGATCAGGTTGAGATCCAATTACTGGAGTTGATGATATACAGATAAGCCATAAACGTCATCTACCGAGAGACAGTCTCTTTTTCATCGGTTACATTCCGCGATTAAACTCTAACTTATTGTAAAGGAAGAAGGGATCCGCTGCCTAATAACATCTCGTCAGTTTCGCTCAAAAACTCTTTGAATTTTTTTGCAGGCGTTACTCTTACTTGTTTACAATCCACCAGCAACATAACCCTCTACTTGAAGATCTTAGTTATAATAATGGACAGACTCCAACAGGTTCTCGGAAACGGTTTTAACTTGAAACAAGCGCTGGAACCGCTAGTTTATCCGTTTCGTTGTTTGTTTTTTTTTTAGTTAAAGTCAATTCTCATTGCAATTTAACAAGAAAATTAACTGTGCTGCAGACATTTTCCCACAAACATCTTCTAGTTTTTATTTAAATTCAACACTATAAATCTTTAACGCTCCACGATGCAACAACCAAGTGCGCTGACATTTGACACATTAACAGTTCTTGATAATCTATCTAAGTATTTGCACACATTGTTGCACTGAGCTTAGTAAGCATGCAAATTTACTTCAGTCATAAATTTTATTTTATTTGCATATGTTAATCAAGCGAGTCGCCAGCATAAGTTGTTTGAAAAATGCGTGCAGTTACACAAAGCAATGCGCTCTTTTAGTTTATCGCAATTAAATTTGTAGAAAAATTATATTTGATTTGCATTTAAGTTTGTGTGATTTTATTTTGTATTGGAGAAAATTGTAGTAGGTTTTTTTTTCATTTTATTTGTTCAATAATTGGTAATAAATTTCAAAATTGCGAAGATACGTTGGAAAGGAAGCAGAGGCAGAAAAAAAGCAGCTTCGGGTTTTCAATTTTGGTCTTACTTTTTGTTTGTAAAAATATCAAAACTGGTTTGTCAGTCAGCTTTGGATTGTTCGCAAAAATTATACATAACTTCAGTATAAGAACTAACCAATTAATCGCCGGAATCTGAAGAAGTTTTCGTAAGGCTTCTTCTTTAATCAATATGAAGGGAATAGCCGAAAGTGGACGATTTTGGGTGGCATCTCCGATGTTAGGTATATCCTTCGCCAGAAGAATATATATTCTTTTGAGGATGATTTAATTTAACAATTCTACATCCTGTCTCTGTGCGCCACCGTTCGCTGAAGGTGGTGGAGGTAGATTCTTCTGTTTATTAATCCTAATTGGATTGAGGTTATTACTGAACCCTTTCCGGCTATCTGATCGGCTGCCTCGTTTCCAGCTAAGTTACAATGCCCAGGGACCCAAATAAAATCTACTGAGAACTTGAGAACATACTTCACTAAATAGAGCCGTACATTGCCTTACCAGCTTCGATTTTGTTATGAAAGATGCCAGAGCCAATATGACAGCCCGGTTATCTGAAAAGATGGTTACTCGGCTTGAAATTTCCCAAGGCAGTTACGCTCTAAGGTGCAGTAGCCGCCGGCGATAGCAAGCAATTCTCCTGAAAAACACTAACAAATTGACGCAGGCAGCAAGACTTTTTCTGTCCCAAGGGAAGACCGAGTACACCCCTGCCCCAACACCTAGCTTCATCTCGTAACCTTCAGTGCATATGTGGCGATTCCAGGTGGACATATCAAAACCTCTAGCGCATTTAGATCTAAACGAGACTAGAACCCCGAAGGGCCAATATAAATCTATTTCGGACTGAATATAATCATTGCTCTGTCTGATCGTGGCAAGCAAAAGAGAAAGCACTTTACTTACTATGCCCTCTCATTCGCTCTTGCCACTGTTTCTAGTTCTCGGAGCTTAACAGCTGATACTAATGCAGAATCCATTAAATGAAGATCTAGAAGAAGGAGATGTATTATAACATTTAGGGCATTGGTAGGAAATGTTCTAAATGTTCCTGTCACCCCAGTGCACGCTGATCTCTGCACTCTGACTAGCTTACCGAGGTTATATGGTTAGGTACGGCTGTCCAGACCGAGAACCTTAGCATAGCATTGTACAAACTACGGCTGTGTAGATCCAAAGGACTATTTTCGGTGCTACTCAAAGAGCCGCTTGCAGGAGTATCGGGAGGGATAACATTAACCCTTGGTATAATTTATATCGATATAACTTTTGTTACGAATACCTTCACGTCTTCAGTTATTATTATCGATTGTCTGCATTTTAATTAATAATAGCGTAAATATAATGAGCGCAAATATTAATAAATATTGGTGTTATTCTTGAGCTGATTTTTGATTTTTGGATAGAAGCTTGCTAAAATCTTTACAGTTATTTTAATTTTTCTACAAAAAAAAAGTTTATACTATCGAAACTAAAGAAATATTTTCCACATTTAAAAAATGAATATTTTCTATTAGATTTGTATTATTTACAACAGTGTTTTCAAAACTTTGCTTTTGATGTTTAATAGTATATTGTTTTTTTTTCGAAATCAAGTCGCGTAAACGATAAACTTTGCACTTTGGGCGATTTTTGCATTCAAGCCTTTTTTTCACTTAGACTTTTAAAAGTAGCTACTTCCTACATCGCAAAATAGATTCCATATAAACACTGGATATTATTTCTTACTCGCGATAACAACAAATAAATGCCGAAAAAGTATACAAACAAATTTTACTTGATGTTAAATTCTTCTTTTGAGAAAATTAATATTTTTCGCCAAACACTGGTAAGCTTTTTCTTCATAACTAATAAAAAACTTAATTTTATTGCTTGAAATAAATACACATTTTTTTCCTATTTTTTTTTTTTGAATTTGATCAATGTTTTACATCGAAAATGCTTTTCTTTTTTTTAAGGACGGGTTAACCAATTCGTTTTTGTAGCAATGTCAATGGATGTCAAAAAGTAGGTAAGCAACACTGATTTCAAAGCAACTCTAAACTACATAACGAATCACACTCATCGATGGGCGATCAATTGTGCGCTAAATTAAATCACTTTCAAAGTATTTCCATATAAGTTGTCAGCAGCAATACTAAATGCAGCCATTTAGTGAGGTCGTTGAGATTAAGACAAAATATTAGCTACTCGTGCAGCAATTAAACAATTAATGTAAGCACTAGTTAATTGAATAATTATCAGTTGAGTGGTGAGTTAATACTTGACTTACTCAAAGGTTAAAATTGGCACGAACCGTAGATAAGTTTGCGTCAAACTGCGACAAAGTAGAAACGAAACGAAAATGTCACGCCAATCACTTAAAATTTGCAGTATTTTTAGAGTGGTTCTATGTTGTGTTATTGCTAATTTATTGTTTATTGTGAAATAAATATGCGCTTTGTTTTTTTAAAATTTGCATACTCTTCAAAAACTTTCCACTTGTTCACTATCACTTTCAATGAGTTGTCAATGAGTTGTCAATGAGTAGTCAAGAAGCCGCGCCACGCGGCAACCGAAACTGAAATTCACACTCTTCTTTTCACTAACCACCAACTACATTAGGTGAGTGCTTAACTCAACTGATAAATTAAAAATGTCAAAGCGTACAATAGACTAAGTAGAATTTCTTCAAATACTCGCAGAAATAAAACCAAACAAACGAAAATCATTAAAATGTTATGCGTCAATACAGGTTTCGCGCTCAGCATAATTAAGTTTGAAAACGTTCAATGGTTGAGCAAAAAGAACTGCAATATTGGCAACACACAAGCACCAACCCTCATACATACATAAGTAAGTACATACGAGTATGTATTGTCAGCAGAAGCATTTGCTAGCATTGAAAATCTAAAAATTTTATAGAATCGTAAGCGTCATCAGCAGCAATGGCAGCAGCACGCTCGTAGAATGAGCTGCTGGCGGCAGGCGTGCCAAGTACGAACACGCTCAACGGAGGCGTTTTTCGGCTAACAACTCAACCGTCTTGGCAGCTTCAGTGTGGCTCATCGCCAGCCGCGCTACTGTCTTAGCAATTGATTTGATCATTTTAAGCCCCCGCGCAAGCGCAATGAGTGACTCCAACGCGAGTTGTTTTGCCCAAAAAAAGTCGCTCGCATTTCGGCGATCAGCTCGGAAACGCAGCGGAAATTCAAACAAGTAATGCCGCTCAGACGACTGTCGCTTTAATATTGACATTTTAGCAAATATTTTTTATTGTCAACCTTTTTTTGAGCGAGCGAATTGCCGGAAGGGAACATTTGATTTAGTTCTTATTGTGCTGCATTAATTAATAAAGTAAGAGAAAAGATGTAATAAAATACTTTTATACGGGAAGTCATTATAAGTACTTAAGTACATAAATTTTGCAATAAAAATGTTCATAAAGTGGTAGCACATATTTATTATTATTATTATTACGTTTCCAGCCGCTTCGAATGTCAATTCGCTGCAGATGTTCAATCTTTAATAATGTGTTTGCTCATTGAGTTACGGGTAATAAAAAATTAAAGCAGCTACAACCTTGGCACACGTCGCTCAGTCCGATTGCCACTTCAACTATGAAATGCCCTACCATTGTTTATTCGTATTTCGAAACTGGTATGAAATATTCAGTGAAACACACAAATGTTTGGAATTCCTTTTGACGGGTTGCAAGGAGTTGCCTGCCATCAAACTGAAAAATATGGAACTTCGTGTACAGAGCCAAAACGCCTATAAATTCAAACGAATTCGGCAAATGAGTAGCAAAGTCCTCTGTCGGAAAATACTCTTTAAGTCGTTCATAATGCCCATTCTTTTGGATGGCCCAGAAGCATGGATGATCACAACTTCGGATCAGAGGACCCTCAGGGTATTCGAGAAAAAGATTATTCGAGAGATTTTTGACCTTTTACGGGTTTGAGATTGAAAATAATGCAGACTATGGAACGATGGCTCCAATGGTCATATCGTTCGAATGGATGAAAGCGTTTCAGCCCTGGTGGTTTTCAAGGCGGTAGCCACAAGTAATGGTACCCCAAGCGGTGGTTTAGCTTGTTTTTTCCAATTGGCGCTAGTTAGCGGGGGATGGAAAAGCTGCTGTGCTATGTTGACCTCGGCCAAAATCGCTTAAGAGGTTAAAGTGCCAACCGTTCAACCGAGATCGCCAATACCATACTTAGTCCTCTGGAAAGCGATCGGGACAAATCCTAAGCAAATCAACATTCGGATCGGCGTTTCTGAGCAGTAATGCCAGTTCTGACTGTTCTCTTATTGAAATAATTGGCTATGCATATTTTTCACATAGGCTATTCTGTTAGTTTCATGGTCATTACATCATGAAACACCTTATTTCATAACAAACAAAGACAATTACAATAATGTTGAAAAAATGGAGTTCTCAATGCATCAAACACAATCTTTTAAGTGAATGCGTAATACGAGTGGAAGCACTTTTTTTAATGATTTCGCTTCCTTTTCTTAAAACACTCTGTTGTCGCCACCTTAGGGGAAGGAGACCAGTTTTGTGGAAAACTGTGTGTGCCGAAAGGTCAGACTGATCCTTTGTTGCGATGCTAACGCCCAGAAAAAAATCTGAGGCAACAGTACGAGAAGACAGGGAGTGATTAATCGTACACTTTCTCAGTCTCATTTAGACACGTTCGTCCAAGACAGAAGAGTTCTGATTGAATATTTGCTTTTGAGCCACGAATACATTGAGTTTCAATTTGGTAAAGAGGATATATATATATATATATATATATATATTGTCTGTGCTAATGCGAAGGATAAGCGATAAGGATAAGTCCGTGTCGCTCACATCTTGGCCGTAATACAGACAGTAACGGCAGGCATATAACCCTAATTTTCATTAGTTTAACGAGCTGTTGGAGCATGCCCGGTATTCTATCATTGAAAACATAACACCTCTTTATGAGAATAATCGATATTCATATGGTAGTCGCCACCAATATTGGCTTATCTTTGTCTCTATAATGTCTTAATAATTTTCAGAATTATATTCATATTCGTATTCGCATTACACAGTACAACATTTTTCAGTTCATTGATTGCCAACTCAATTCTGAGAACTGTATGTGAAATTAGACAGTTTCCAAGTTAAAAATAAGCGCATTTTTTTTTAACTTGGAAACTGTTGCTTGTATGGGAAAACAATATATGAACAGATTAAGGGAATTGTAGTTCTAAATTTTTTAAAATTTATTTCAACTAAATCGGGCTAGTGGCTGTCGAGCTATGTCAAACAACAAGGCCTAAAACGTGATAAATTCCCCAATACGATAGTACTAACTTCAAATCGACAAAACGAATGATGCAGAAATTATTCTTTTTTGGTCTAATTTCACATACAGTTCTCAGAATTGAGTTGGCAAATCATGTGTTGTACTGTGTTAGTATTCGTATTTGTAATCTCATTTGTATTCATATTTTATTAGTACTCGTATGCGCATTCGTATGCGTATTCGTATTCGTATTCCTATTCGTATTCATAATCGTATTTGTATTCACATTAGCATTCAATGTTTCACAACAAAAACAAATCAAATATCTCTCACTCTAAGTGTGGTACGATGCTCGCGAGACTTTATTCCTATTATCATCGTTATCAGATGGAATTATTTTATCACTACTCTTAATTGCCTATACTTTTATAGTTTTCTGAATAATTATTTTTACCCAGATCGTTTTTATTGTTATCATATAAGTTATCGATATATATATAAAACGATATAATTTTTGATACTGACTTTGATTTTCGAGTGGTTCTCAAAAAAAAAAAAAGGGTTTGAAATGATCTTGAAATTTCTGTCGTTGTTTTAATATTTTTCGTGCATCACAACGCAAAATTTTATTTATCTAAAGACTCTAATTACCTAAAGTACTTAAACAAATTTAATTCATTGCTGAAAATAAGTAAAATTTATGTCTTCATAGCTGAATCAATACAATTGCATATGCATACATAAATACATACAAACATATTTAAGTTCTTAAAACTAAAATAAAACTCGATATGTATTATTTTACAAAATGCCCGAAATCGTTTAGCGCCAAGTTTTTTAAATAACAAAGTCACGTTTATTGCAAAAAATAAAATAAACATAAAAATGGCAAACTCATTAATTCTGAGACTATGCAAATAAGAAGCACTGAATAGATTCATTAAACATGCCAAAAGTATTAAACGTTCTGAATTTGATAGACAGAAAAAAAAATTTTCTTAGCAACTACGCTAGAAACGAATGGCTTTCGAAATAAAAAAATTCAATTTAGTGAAGTACTCGATTATAAGACCGATAGAAAATTATATAAACTTCGGCAGCGCTGGACAGCCTTTCATAAACTTTCATATACTTACATACATATCTATGTTTGTATGTATGTATACAATTCATACAATATGATCTTATTTACTTATTTAGAGCCCGCTGATTTCAATGACAGCATTAAGTGTTCGCCTGCGGTGGAATTCTGATTTTGATTCTTAAAAAAAAAAAAAGAAAGATTGAGCGAATAAAATGCTTATATCATGGGGGTGCTGTCACTTCAACAAACACCTCTTCTGGCTACTTCTTTGTCACTTCTGACAGTTGTGCTTCACTTTCAACACTTCATTTGTATGTACATTCAGTTCGCATTCAAAGCGAATAATCAAAATCTCACTTAGCAGGTTGTCTGTCCAGTTGCTCATTGTATTATTGATCGGTTGTCAGTGGCTATCTATTTGTGCGCGCAATATTCTCAAGCTTTTTTCACACCTCCACACCTATTTCAATAACGTTACCGCCCCTTGCCGCTACACAATACCCCGTCTCCTTTGTACATTTCGCTGTGTTTAATACTTTTTTGGAAAACCCTATAAAAATAGAACTGAGAAATTCATTTAAGTTTGCCTTAATTTGCTCAATAAAAATTCTAAAAAAAAAAAATCAATGTGATACAAAAGGGAATTTCCGGTATTTATTCAAATCGTGAGATTTGTTGAAAATTTTAAAATATTGCTCTAATGAGCCGGCAGTCTACATACGGTTTAAATGACTTTTTTTTTTTTGTGTAGCACAAAGCTTTTTATTTGATTTTTAATTAAAGGAAAGGTGTACATTTCAACAGGAATACTGCGTCCATTTGGGAATTATTCATTTTTTTTCTATAAATAACATCTTTGTGTAACATATTAAAAAAGGTGATTGAGCATTTTATTCAAGTATGTATGATTCACACGCTTCGGTTCCTTACGTTACAATAGGTGTTGATAGTTTTACACTTGTAAGCATAAAAACTCGTTTCGCACAGTTTCGTAAGCAAAATTATTTAATTTCTTTACTATCGCAAATTTAAAAAATTTGGAAGATTTTCGCAAGAATAGTTGCTCGCACATATTGGTTGAATAATCCCATAATTCTCACTCGCAATGTTCGACATTCAGAAAAGAGATGTTCAGATGTCTCATCATTCTTAATGCATCGCTGGCATTTTGTCTCAGTAGTAAATCGACCCAACCGATGCATGGAAAAGATAAGAAATTGTTTCTGATCAGAGCAATGGGAGAAACTTGATAAGTGTCCTTCCCGTCGATGTGATTTTCTGTAAGCATAGCTCACACCGAGTCTGTCTGATGCCGCCGAAAGTAACCCAAACCATTTTTAAACCTTTCGCGTATAAGAACAACAGAGGACAGTTATTGATTTATCAAAGACCAGATGTTCAGTGATTTCGTTGTCTTTGACTCCAGCGTGGCAAGATATTTAAAGAAGAATACCAGGGCTTTGCATACCTCAAAGTTGGATAAAAACATTGGAACGCAGCTTTACTTGTTTAGCATTGAGAATCGCTTGACTATTTATAAATGAATAAAGCTACGAATGCCACGTTTTCCTGGTACTTTCGCTATCAATATGGTGCGCAATTCATCCCTGAGGGCAAGGCCTTATAAGTTTTTATGTTCCTGCCAATTTTTAAATAAAAAAGTTCCAACGAAGAAGAATTCCTTAATCATCAAATCAACAGTTTTATACTGTTCCTACACTGATATGTATATACGAGTATTCTTTAAAGCATGAAATATGTGTAAGCGGAAATTAGAGACTCAAAAATATTTAAAATAGAAAAGATATATTGGGAAACTTAATTCCATATCAGCAAACATTCTGAAACCTTAAAGAAAATACCCACTAAAGTTTTAATATTTTTCCGAATTCAGAAATGTTTTTTTTTGCGATATTTCCAAATCTTAATGTTTGACTTATTAAAACTCAATCTTCACTTAACCTCCTACATTAAAGAAATAAATTTCAGTTGAACTCATTTTCTAATCATTCTCAGGTAATTCAACTAATTTTTTTCTAAATATTTATTGTCTGCTAAATGTAAGTGCAACGATGTCAAACCAATTTGTTAGTTTTCATAAAATAAAATATTGAATAACCGCAACGTAACCCACATATATGCAGAGTTGAACTCTGTTAGCAATTTATAACTATTGTGCTATTTGCTCTTTTTGACGAATTGTACGAACAGTACAAAAGCAAAAAAATTAACAAAAGAAAAATGAGACGACAAAAAATGCACTTAGCATTATGCGAATAAAAAAATAAAAAAATAATTGGCAATTATGGCAAACACTGAAAATTCTTTTGTCGCGAATAGCTTGTAAAACAAAAATGCACGCAATCGCATTTGTGGCACTTAAAAACTGCTAAAATAATTTCTGATGCTTAAATGCGCAGAAAGAACAAATCGCCACGAAGTACTAAAACAATGCGTTTTTCTCTATTTTTATAATATTAAATTAAAATTGGTTTTTAACCAAACAAAATGTGACAAGGGATGACGGAAACTCCTTCCAAAAATATTAGTTTACGGTGAAGTAATAGAAAGGATGAAAAATCTGGAAAAATCATTGTAGAGATTTTATTTATAAATTTTGTCTTTCATTTATTGAATTTTTCTTATATCTTTATTTAAATACAGATAACACGTTTTAAAATTTGAACAAAAATAGAAGCGTAGATAAGCATGCGTGATTTGTTGGAAAAAGCGAAATTATAAAAGTTATTGGTTTACTTAAGCTTTTTGAAATTTGTACTTTGCTGGACTAAAATTGAATGGCATAATTTTCAATATTTGAAGATTGTAAAAAGTTTGAGGATTGATGTAGAATTTGTTAGTAAAATTAATATACAGTAATATTTACGAAGGAGAATAACAGTTTAAGAAAAAAATGTATAATCCCTTTTATTATTTAAGAAAATAAATGTATATTTTAAAATCCGTTTTTTTTGTTTCTTTCAGAAAAGTTTGAGGTATATATTATATTTAGGTTTTTTTTTACGTATTTCTTTTCAATATTTGCATTTGCATGCAGTGTATTTGTGAAAAAAGTAAAGCAACTGGAGAAGTGAGATTTGCTACATTAGAAAAAGCGTACCTTCTACTATGAGAATCGTCAAAAAATAAAAATCATTCAGAAATCATCCAGTTTCTCCACGTTCGCGTATAAAGCTAGGCGTTGCATCGAACCGTCCACGAACGTTCATTTCTGTTGTTCGCATTCATATAACAACCAACCAACGTATGGGCTGCATCACACATTCGCCGATGATGTGCTATGTTTTGTGGTACGCAAATGATAGCTGCCTTGAAAAATAATGTTGGTGGTAAGGAAAAAATTTATTATACACATCAAAAAGCATTCTCGAACGAGAAGATTTTTTTTTTTTAATTTTTGTGTCGTTCACGCACGCTTTTGACACTTAGGTCACTATTCATTTTCGCTACAAATCTTATAAGATTTAGTTTTCATTTAATTTCCGTTGATGCAACTGTTATAAACTATTATACTGAATGGTGCAAAATAGTTTTTGAATAATTTCAGATTACTCATACTGAAATATTGTGCTTTTACTATCAATTAGAAATTAAAATTTATTTATTTTAAAGTATTGCTCACTTTTTCGAAAAATAAAAACAAAAGACAATGAAATAATAGTACGAGTATACCAAAAAATATACACCTTAACCGCTGATTCGTGAATGAGTGAGTAAAAGAAAAAAAATCATTTGAAGTGTAAAAAGGTTACAAATTACATAACAACCAACTGAAAACACTTGTCCTCATATTTATTGAAAAGCCACCTACATATATATAAATACTACATGTGTATGTGTGATTATGTGCAGAAGTATGAAAAGTTTTAAACTAACAGTTTATGAGGTTAATTGCTTTGAAGAGCGTAAAAGCTCGAGATGCGCCGCTCGACTGTCAAATTTAAAAGACCTTGCACACGCCGATGCAAACGTCTATGTACGTTAAGATATGTAGTAGAAACATAAAAGAAACAATAACATTTAGAAAAACAAAGATGTGCAAAAACAATTGGAAAGATAGCGCATTGTGGTATTTTGTAAGAGTTGCGTTTGCGTAAAAGATATTTCATTTTGTAAGTAAATATTGTTTCACAGCAAAAATTTCGCACAACATTTCGTTAGTAAGCTTCTTAAGGTAATTTACCATACTCACTTAACTTGGAGATTAATTTTTTCAAAGTCTTAGTGTAGCTGGTCGTCACTAAGACTTTGCTTATAAAAACAAACGCTCAAAATAAACTATTTTCATACAATAGCTAATGTGCTTAGAAGGCAATCAATTTGCCAAATACCAGTTTAATTATTGTGCAAGAAGAATTGCGCTAATTTTGCCAAATGACACCTAAGTGGGCGTTAACTAAATCGAATTAGAGTTTTGTCCAAGTTCGCTTCCGCATACGCAATTGACTGCACAGAGACAACAATGAAATTTTAACTTAAATTAGGGAATTTCCAAATCTTAATTGGCATTGCATGGCCATCTTTGATTTAGTTTACTATTTACTTTAAAAAATAAAACTAGATACTGCAGGATATTTGTTTTTGTTTTTTTGCGTCAATATGGCATCTACTGTGGAACATTTTAATTCCCTATCAGTTTTAGCCAAAAAACAATATCATTCGAGGTGAAGTGAGAACCAGGTGATCACCAAACTTAAAATTCCATATAAAAATACCTTAAGAGTCTATAATAAATCTTTTTTTATAGAAACAACAATGGCAAAATACTTTCAAAGGAGCATTCCAATCTATATTTCCTTCTGAAGTTTGACTGTCGACCAAATACAAACTTATTTTCATGGCTGTGATTCTTACCAATAAGCAGCTTTCTAAATTTATGAATCTCCTGTTCTCAAACAACTCATTCATAAACTTCATAGGAGAGAAAATATTGCAGTTTCTGCAGAGATTTGAAACCATATTTTTTAAATAAAGAAAGCTAAGTCTATTTTATCTTCAAAACATAAGACATGCTAAAGGATTGGCATACTCTCTGACGATTGGATTAGTACGAATATCTTAAGGCCATCTGCTCAACAGGTTTCTATGTTAGAATTAGACATCTTAGCAAAGCTCTTTCGATAGTCTAACCAAATTGAGTAATTATAATCCATTGAAAACTTGCTCAGTTCAGAGTTTGATATTATTCTTATTTCTTTTTGCTATTATTTTAATTTGTGTTTTTTCAGTTTTATAAATCGAATAGAAACACTTAACTCGACGCTATGAAATTTCAATCACTCCAGTTCATTTCAACAATCAACAAATAGCTCATTGGTTGTGAAAGAAGTCGCACGGGTGGTTGTGTATAAAACCACTTTCGAAGATAATTTTTCAATTTCAAAATTTCAATTTGCCATAGTTGAATCAATTTCTAATTAAAATCAATTTCGATTTAAAATGCCATAAAACATAAAAGTGGCATCAGATTCAAAAAAAATAAAAATGGAACAAAAACAAAATATGCAATTTTACTCGATGACCATTATTAATAAGAATGTATTGCTAGTTGCCAACAAGGCTTTTTATTGTATACTTGCAATTTCGTGTTATGATATTTTCAACTTAAGTTAAACTTAGCTAACTATTTAATATACTTTTTAAATCGACACATTTATCTTTTGTCTATGAGATGACTTTAAATACTTGCAATGCTAATTTATACTAAAACTGCCTGCAGCTTGCAGTACAACAACTATTTTGCCATTTCTATGATCTACTAATTTATACAAAATAGTGTATGTTACCCCACCTAGAAATATAGGGAAGCATAATATAAACAGGTTTTCAATAAATACTTAGGAAAATAATAAAAGGCAAGCGGCAATCAATTCGAAATTGTAGTTCACACAAACTACAACACAGACTAAACGCTTAGCTATAAGTCAATTGGCGGCACAGGTTTAATCAAAAACTCGTCGGAAAGACTAAAAAAAAATAAAGCGGTGCATAGAAAACAAAAGCAAACAAGTACCAAGTTTATGATAGATCTGCATTAGAGCGCCATAAATAAAATGAGATGAACGAGTGTATCGTGTTTGGCAAAAAAAAAAAAAACACAACTTAATAAGAAAGAAAAAAAAAATTAGTTATTTGGCGTAAAAAGAAACAATCAAGTCCAAGTCACCAAGTTTTGATACAACTATCAAATCAACTCACCAAGTGACTTCAAGAGCAAGCAGAAGATAGAAATGCGACGAATCAACAAAAGCTCAAAGAGTAAATATTACGTCTGAAGCTATTAGTTGAAAGCCGAAGTCAATACCAAAGAAGAATGCAGTTAACAATTGTTGTCAAAAGGTTGATGATATCTTCCACACACACCTGTGCAAGGTTAAAGGCCTATAAAAGTAAGTGGCAAGGTCGTTTGCGGCAAACTTTATTATACTTGTATATACTCGTATATGTATCTAACAAGCTGTCACACATGTTTGTAGAGAATCAAACTTTGATTTAGACCAACTTCGTACGTTCGCTTTTGACACTAAAAGCATTGGAAATAATAAATAAAAAAATAACACGCAAGCGACTAAAAGAGCAATTTCAGAAGAGCTGTGGTATTTGAAAACAAAAAAAATCGCTGAGAGCAGCAAACTTTTAGTATTCAATGTAGTTATGCGTGTTAATGTTCAGGCTGTTAGAAAACCGCAAAAAAAAAAAACAAAACAAAAAAAAAGATAAAATAGGAATAGAAAAAAAACTGACATACATACATACATAAGTCTGTGCATATAATTATACCACAAGAGCTACCAAACGAAAAATACGTGCATATGTTGGTATAAAAGTCTGTCAGCCGATTAATTAATTAAATATTTTTTGCTAAGTTTGACATACAAGGAAAGTTACAATGACCTTTAGATTGTGCCGCAAAAATGTATGCAATGTAGAAAAAATACGCGTTTTTAAGCTGAGAGTTGTTTGGAAAGAGTTGAATGGAATATATGTTATGTATTATGAATATTTTACGCACTTGGTGGAATGATACTTTTTCAGTTGTGGCTTACTTCAAAAGCAATACGAAAGATAGATACAGATGGAAATATGTACGTACTTCTTTTTTTGTTTTGTTTAATGCTGTCAAAAAAACAAAAAATTACTTTGAACCTGTTAGGGATTAAAATAGAATTTAACTTTTACGTTTACAAAGACCTAACAAACTTTAAGATTTGTAATAGATTATTTTATATTGAAAAATTGTCTCAGATCCACCTTTGACAATAAATTAAATCCACTCCTTCCCAAATACCTAACATCGCTTGGCTATATGTAGACGTTAAATTGGATCAAATGGATCACTACACACACGTAAATGACGTCGCTCACTAACTTCGAGCAGAATTATAACTAGGGATTAGCTTTAAGAGCTTCAAAACCAAAAATCGTAAAAAATGCAATAAAAAGACAACAAAAGACGTGAAAGAGACCTTTCAACCTAATTTAATTTAATAATAATGTGGTTTATAAAATTACATATTTATATTGTTTTGAATATAATTTCCTAAAATTACACCAATCCGTCTTTATTCGCACTGAAAGACTGTTCCTTAGGTTATGGAGAGAAGTATGAGTTTGAATTTTTTAGATAACTCCTATATTTTTGTGAAAATTTGTTGTACCTTTTAAATTTTCTTTATTTATAGTTAAAATATATGAAATTTGGCTTTATGGTGTGTGTTACAATAAAACACTTATTTACATTCAGAAATAAATGGTTTGCTAAGCACTTTTTTTTTGGAGGGCATCAATCTCTGACTGCAACTTTTTACTATCTCAACAATTATGAACCTCTTGTAGGAGTTTTACATTATCCGCAAACTTTTAGCAGTTTCCAGACTTAAAATGATTCAGTTAGTCGTTTATAAAAAGTTTGAATAGCACTGGACTGCAATGAGTTCCTTGCGGTATGTCAGACTATGCATTGACCACGATTTTAAACGCAGCAGATCCAATTTTGACAAGTAGTTTCCTACTTTTAAAAAAATTGGCGATGAACTCCAAGAATTTTTCACAAAGTACACAGTATTTTAGCTTATACTTTGAGTAAAGTATTGAGTTGTCCACCTTATGAAAGGTCTTGGAAAAGTTTGTATAGATTAAGTCGTATTGAGAATTGGTTTTAAACGAACTTACTATACGATTTGTTGCTTAAAGGAGAGTGTAGCCAGGCAAAAATCAATGCTGGCCATTACATTCTTATTTATGTGACCGAAAAACCCACAAGGTCTAATTCAGTGCTGAACTTAAGATAAGAAATCGCAAGCAAAACAGCTTCTATGAAAATATAAAAAGAGGTGACAGTTGGCAGTGGTGAAGCTGGGAAACTAGGAAATGATGTAGTGTCATATCTTTCTTTCATACTCCCTGAAAAAAACGACCGCAAGTAAGTCACATTTTCTTTGGCTATTTTCGAAAACATTTCCATCGTTATCTAAACTAGCTGGGAAACAAGTAGTGTTTCTTTTGGTATTCATAAATTTTTTATGGTCTGATGAGATTTAAAAATATATGTATATAATCTATATATATCAATTATGCGATAAAAAATAGATCTATATAAATATAGTATATAAAATGCAATTTTTTCATAATTAGCTAAAAAACCTACATTTACATTTTTATATGTAAATACTCGTATGCATTTACACATTTGTGTTGACTAAACAATGGATCCGATGCGTTTCGCTAGTTGACGTGGAAGTCGAGATATGTTGTTTAAGTTTCAAAGGTATATTGTATAAAATGAGAATTGTCAGCATTAACTGAAAAGACCTTTGATTTATTAACAAGAGTGCCAAAAAGTATATTATTAGTCTCTACCTGAGTGGAATACAAACGATGTTCCAAAGGTTTTATACTCTCCAAAAAATATTTAGTCCAACAGAGAGAGTTATGTGACATGTTGATGTAAATTTACATCAATGGCTTTCTAATTCTTGAATAAATATTTTTGTATTTTGTATTTTGAAAACAACAATCGCAAAATTTCAAAATTTGATTTTAAGCAGCAACGATGTTCCGGCGTCTTGCAGCCAGTTAAAAAAACAACTAAAATGAATTTTAAACGCAAACTGATAGAAAATACAAATTGATTAGTAGTGAAATCGACTTTAAGAGTAAAATTAGTAGCGTAGACTCTTTTTAATGTGATTGAGGAACTTTAAGGCGGAGCGGTTCAAGTTCCAAATAATAGTATGTATATTTTATTTTTTAAAATTTCGATTCATACATATGCCTTTTATAAGTTTTATAAGGTCTTAAGCAAAATTCACACTTCTTGCAGTACAAGTATAATAGACATCGACTCTACTACATACGTATTCATTCAACCTTTTATCTAAAGCGTTTAAATTCGACAATAACATAAAAACAAAAGTCACCTATTCATTTATCACAGAGAGCACACGAATGCCAAGAGTGCAAAAGCAATGATATTAGCATAGGCAGAAACAAAACAGATATAACAAAAATAAATGTAAAAATTAAAAGAATTGACAAAATCAAATAACAAAAAGCAACGCTCAACATTTGTGTAAAAGTACATACAATAACGTTTTTCAAAATCAACAAAAAAAAAGCTTGCATTTCAACAACTATTTATGTTTTTTATGTACATATGTATGTATCTCTATTTATTTTTATATTTATATTTATATATAATTTTGTTTACTCTAATATGTGCGTATTCCAGTCACTTAGCATCAATAAAATATCTACAATATGTGTTTGCTTAGCCTTTGATCTTTGCTTATTCGCTATGAATGTACTCGTAGTGTCTACAACTTTTGATTCGATTGGATGTCAAGCAACTTAACTTTCGAGATTTTAAGCTAATTTAGGCAAATTTATTAACAATAGTTTACTATGGATTTGGTTGTGCTCGTTTAGTTTTGCGGCTCGATGATTCACTATTCTTAAATCGTTCGAGGCTTTTATACAAAAATTTTAAAGGAATACTCAGACTACAGATTTGAATAAAAATATTTTAAATGTTTTTAAACCAAACATATGTACATAAATATACATATAACAGAACAATATTGTTTATTCGTTGAAAAAGAAACAAGTGAAATGTGTGTATGTATGTAAAATGAAAACTGAAGAGAGTGGAAAACACAACATTTTGCTGGAAAATTGAAATGAAATGTTTGGGCCGGTATGAAGCTTCACAAAATGATTAATTTTTACATAATAATCTATTGAAACCAACCAAGTTATGTAAAATAACATTAGACAACAACACAAATAAGGTTTCTAAGTAACTGGCTTTTAATTTGGCGTTCAAAAAATATTTTCTTTAAGTTTATCAATGTTTAATAAAGTCAGTATGTAAGTCGGCGCACACGCCCACGCCACTATCACGGTTGTTAATATAATAAAGAAAGAATTCCTGCATAATTTTTTTTTTTTAAATTGAGCTTTTTCATAAATCAGTTCGCTGAACATTTACAATAATATAATAAAAAGAGGATACCTACAAAACTTTTTTTTGTGGTTTTTTTAATTGATTTTTTTTTATAAATCAGTTCGCTGAAGATTTACAAGTACACATAACTCAAATATCTAAAATGACTTTTCATGGTCATTCAGGTCTTAATTTGAAGTTATTTTTTGGTTTCTTTAAATCCATATTTTAAATTTATGATAACGGAACAAAATCAAAATTTTGTCAGCTCTCTGAGTCTGATATTGAAAAAAGAATAAAAAAAATAAAATAAAAGAGTGTGTCGAACTGAGACGCCGAACGTTAGTTATGCGGCGTTCAGACACCGCTTTATTAAGTCAATTAGTAAATTTTGTCGAATTAAAAAATTAAATTGACAAACGGAAGCAAACAAAAATGCAAATCGCAATTTCAAAAAATTTAAATCGGCTCTACTCTTAACCACTTTCAAAAAATCGAATCCGTTTATTGAAGTTATAAAGCAAAGGAAACCTCCTCAAGTTAATGGAATTAAAACTTCTTAAGCGGCGATATTAAATTAAAGAATCAGTGGGGCGAGTGCATTGGCAATGATTTGGTAGAAATCGTATCGATGGGACAGCAGCAGATACATCTTTTGCTCACCATACCTCAACTCACCACACCAAAACTCAACATACATGAACTGACCACATATAAACCCGTGTTATCTTATGTTATATTTTCTCACGTTACGATATGTTACGGTTTGTTATGCTACTTTATATTACCATATATGTTACGTTATTTTTCTCATCACAACTAAACTCACAACACTTAAATTTTTCACGCCTCGACTCCCCACACTCTCCCACTTCTTAACTCACCACACTTATACCTCACACCTTAATTCATCATACCCAAACTAGCCACTAATAAGCTCACCACAATTGAACTCACCACATCTAAAAAAACCCCCACCTGAACTCTCCATCCGTCCATTTTTTCATTTCACCGCAATCTACATCTCCTCCACTAGCCCAAACTCACTTCAACTAACCTTATCTTGCCTTGCCACAATTCAGTTTAGCTCACCTCAGCCATCGTTAGTTAGCATTAAGTTTCAGGAAGAATTAAAACATTCATTAAGACCAGTTTTATTGAGAACATTCGGCTATTGCTTTATCACAGTAACTAAATAGATCAATTCAAATTAATATAAATTTCTGACTGCTCGTCACTCTGGCGTAGTAAATACCAGATAAATATTTATTAGCTTGGTCTTCGGCGATTCGAGACTTTAATGCACCTTTTTAATTTAAAATTTCTTTAAATGTACTCACCCTTATCCCCCTCATCGTAGTATTCCTCCTCTTCGCCTTCCTCCGCATCATAGTCGAGCACTGCATGCACCTGTGTACGTGTGCCCTGGCCCGCTTGTACGCGCGTAAAACCCGGCGGGCGGTGAGGAAACGCCCCCTCACCATCACCGCCATCAACACCTGCAACAGCTTGACTATCAACACCACTTCCCAACTCAACGTCCGTCCTCACTGGCGAGGCGGGTGCTGCACCATAAACTGCAGCCGGTTGTGGTGCCTCAGTGACTGACGCAGTGGCTCCGTAATTCTGTTGGCTTGTTTGCGTTTGAGTTTTCGACTGTGATTGAGCGACAAATGAGGAAGTGCTATGCGTGTAGGAATTATAATATTGCTTTTGCTGTTGTTGCTGCTGTTGCTGTTGCTGTTGAGGTGTTGATGCGCCTCCAGGCCCAAAGCGATTGTACGAACCTTCACCATAGGTTCTAGTCGCTGACGATGAAGCCGCTGAGGTTGAAGCAGCGACGGCGCTCGATGCGGAAGTGGCAGCCTTGAAAGCAACATTGTTGCCATTAATTTGTTGCTGTTGCTGTTGTTGTAGTAGATGCTGCTGCTGTTGTTGTTGTTGATTTATGCTGAAATGACTATAATGCTGTTGATGGTTTAGTTGTTGCTGTGGCTGCAGCTGTTTTTGGTTATTAAATTGTGTATTGCGCGCACCGGGTGGCGGTATTGGCGGCAAGTAGGTGTTGCCGCCTTTCAGCCGATTATTATTCGGTAAATTGTGATTATTATTATTATTACTATTATATTGATATGATTGACGTATCGGCTGTTGCTGATGCAGCTGTGGTGGCGCATATGGATTATTTTTGTAGAACTCTGACTCAGGCGGCGGCGGCGCATCGTCACCCTGTTGCTGTTGATGATCAGCCGGTGAATAGAGTAAATTGTTGGTATTAGCGGCCAGCTGATGCGCGGGATGCAGCGGTGGCAGGGTGGCACTCCACGATGGCACTTGTTGCGCCAAAGCACCAAAGGGCAGCGAGAAATTCGTTAGCGCCATTTGTGGTGTTAGTCACTGGGATTTTGTTGCGTTGTCGGATGCTCGGATGTCAGCAGCTGAGGGGCAAGGGCATTTTTTTACACGAGCAAAATGTGATTGGAATTTCTTTTGAAAAAAAAAACGCTAATGTTAGCGCGCGAAGCGTTTAATGTGTGTGTGTTTTTTTTTTTAATTTTTACTTGTATATGTTTTGGTTTTCATTCACTTCGATTTTGTAACTTGAAAAAAGACTAAAGCTGGTCAACTTGGAATTATTTATTTTATATTTTTTATTTTATTTATTTATTTATTTCAGTCAAATGAATACAGTTCTTACTGACTATAAAGAAAAAATGAATTAGTAAATGATTTTATGTTTTTTTTAACAGATTTGGATTATGTAGTATACTTTACGTTCAATGCTACAGTATGAATGAAGTTTACTTTAATTACTCAAGTTAAATTCTCAATATTTTTGTTATTAAAATATAAAACCCCTTTTTTTAATTATAATTATAATTGTAGCATTTGAATTAAGTAACCAAGACGTCGGGAAACATTGGCCTAGTTGTGTATTCCAATAAGACAGACCCTGCTTTATTCACGGGAAGATGCAGATTCACTGATGCAGCTCTGCCCTTGACTGTGTTTTCAGCTTACACTCAATATTACATCTAATCCCTATTAACGCAACGATAGGCTTTAATTAATTTCCATGTCTTTTTATTTATTTATAATTTTTCCTTCTACGTATTAGGTTAGGAAACTTATCCAACAATTAGGTTAGTTAGCTTTTAAAATTTTAATACCAGTGCAAAGCGCTTTCATTTTACTTATTGTAAGAACGTGTACGCCAAAATGACAAAAATATGTATAAACTTGCTTGTTGCCGTATTTTACATTAAATCGAAAAAAATGTTTGTGGTTGTTAGTGTTTAAAGTATTTGAAAAAAATACTTCGATGTTCAGAAAAAAAACTCTATACTTTGAAGCTGCTATAAAAGTTATTTTTTCATATCCGATAGTTGCAAACCAAGACTAGAGGTTTTAAAATTTTTTCAAGAAATTAAAAAAAAATGTCCAAGAAAATAATTACTATTTCAATCAAACTGCTAAAAGTAGTATAATAAATAAATAACTTAAAAAATTTCACAATTTTTTTACAGTACGGTATTCTTTTAAAGCGCTCACGTCGAAATTTTTCTTTAATTTCAGGTGCACATACTTTTTTTTTTTGTAACTTAACTTAAGTGTCTGGCAATTTTTAGTTTCTAGCTTACTAAATTATCAACAAAGTTCATGCTAACAGCCATTAGATGACGTGCAAGCAGACAAGGCTGGCTATGCAAATCGCCGTTACCCAAGCAAATTCAAAAGACTTAAGCAACGAACTTGAAACAATTGTTCAGGCAATTAAAAAATTTGATTTTCAGTTTTTTTTAACACGTAACCCCGTGACAACCATCTACTTGTGATTTGTATCTATTTAGTATTTAATTAAATATGGTTATTAGTATTTATATCAATATTATTGAAAAAAAATAAATATTTATTCAAAGATTTCACCTTTGACAAATAATTTTGCTTGGAATTTATACGAATATTTCCATCAATATTTATGTATGCTTGTATCTTCTCAAACATACACCAGATATATGCATATTTTTCTAAATTACATTTGTTTATTATTTTGCTGCTATTTATTTATTTATTCTCCACTCACTTAATGTATTTTTATTTTTTTTCGCATCCATTCACTAAACACGCAATTAAATTAACTCGCCGTCAACGTAAATTTTTTTTTCAATAAACATTCAGTTCGCGGCACTAATGCTCAGCACTTGCGCGTACACACACACACACACGTTCGCTCAAAATTCGCGCACCCTCGAACAAAATATGCAAGTACGAAGGAATTAATGCTATATTTATTATGCAAGTATTAATTTCTCAAATATGTAAATATATTATTTTGTTTTTACTCGTAGCTGCACGCAAATCAATCAATGCCGAATCGATTGTGTTGAGTGGTTCTTTATTTAGCACCAAGCGAATGACCGACCGTTCACGGCGATTGATCGCTAACGACTGACAGTTTTGTGTTGCCGCTTTAAGCCGTTAAAACTACAAGCCACGTACGGCAGCAGCTTTGCAAGACAACTGTAATGAAAGAAATAAAAAAACAAGACACTCTCATATGAAAACGCTTCAATAAACAATGAGGGAGAAATAAGCACAAAAAAAACAGTAATTTACAAGCGAAACACTCGTGCGAAACTCAGCGGAGCAACAGAGCGAAATCCAAGCTCTGCTGCAAAGCACTTTCCATGTGTGTCACACTTAATTGCGCTCAGCACTTGTCAGTCATACAAGCCACAGTTCGCTCTGATTTTAAGCTGCAGGGCAATCACTTAAAATGCGGTAATAACAATAAAAAGCAATATCAGCAAATAAACAATAGCAGAGCTAAAAACACGCGTCAAACAAATAAAAGTAAAGATATGCAAGCACAAAAGTTACAACAACTAAGACGCCATGCTGAAAGCAAAAGTGATTTTTAAATGTTCGATTTCTTTCCCTTCAGTTCAACTGTATTTTGTAAAAATTACTCTTTGCAAAGTTCTCTTTCGCGTGAATCGCACTTTTTGTTCTCTTTCTGTTAATGACCACGAAATGTTCAAAACGTTGTATTGCTCTTATGATACTCCCTTTTTTGTTGTTGTCCATATGGTATTCTTTGAACAGCATGCAACTTCCTCAAAAAAAAGACTGAACAATACTAAATAAATAATATCGAAACTATTTCAAAATAAAATATATTGAAAGCAAAACTTAAACATAGTGCAATTATGTGAGAAAGAAAAAAATATTCCCAAATTGCTTCTTTCTTTTATTCAAACATGGCCTTGCTCTCTTAAACATTCCTAAAATGTTCTGACGGAATCACTTACAACTTTCTGAATGTTTTTCAACATCGCCCCCGTTTTTGAATTACATAAACGAAAAGATATAAACTGTAGAATGTAGAAGAGGGAATATAGAATGAGAATAAAGAATTTAGAACAAAGAATATAGAAGACAGAATACAGAATATAGGATATAGAATAGAGAATATGGAATAGAGAATATAGAATATAGAATATATAATATATAATACATAATATAAAATATATAATATGGATTATAGAATATACTATAATATAGAATATAAAATATAGAATAAAGAATATATGTATAATTTAGAATATAGAATAAAAAAAATATAGAATATATAATGTAAAATATAAAATATAGAATACAGAATATACATAGAATATGGAATATAGAATATATAAAACAGAATATAAAATATAGTACACAGAATATATAATATCGAATATATAACATATTATATAAAATATAGATATTAAAATTTTGAATATAGAATACAGAAAATAGAATATTCATAGAATATGGAATATAGAATTTATGATATATGTAGAATATAAAATATAAAATGTAGAATATATTATTTATGAGATAAAATATTAAACATAGAATATAGAATACAAAATATTAAATATAAAATATAATATATAAAATATAAAATATAAAATATAAAATATAAAATATAAAATATAAAATATAAAATACGAAATATCAAATATAAAATACTAAATATAAAATATAGAACACAGAATATATAATAAATAAAACAAAATATTAAATATAAACCAGAGAATATATAATATAATATGTATATAATATAGAATATAGAATATAGAACATAGAATATGGAATATAGAACATAGAATATAGAATATATAATATAAAATATAAAATATAAAATACAGAATACAGAATATAGAATATACATTGAATATGGAATATAGAATATATAAAACAGAAAAATATAGAATACAGAATATAAAATATAGAATATAAAATATATAATATGAAATATAAAATATAAAATATAAAATATAAAATATAGAACACAGAATATATAATAAATAAAACAAAATATAGAATATAAACTAGAGAATATTTAATATATAATATAATATAGAATATCGAATATAGAACATAGAATATAGAATATATAATATAAAATATAAAATATAAAATATAAAATATAAAATATAAAATATAAAATATAAAATATAAAATATAAAATATAAAATATAAAATATAAAATATAAAATATAAAATATAGAATATAAAATATAGAACACATAATATACTTATAATAAATAAAATAAAATATAGAATATAAACCAGAGAATATATAATATATAATATAATATATAATATACATAGAATATCGAATATAGAATATATATATTATATTAAATATAGATATTAAAATATAGAATATAGAATACAGAATATAGAATATGCATAGAATATGGAATAATATGATATAGAATATAAAATGTAGAATATATTACTTGTAAGATAAAATATAAAACATAGAATATAAAATATAGAATAAAAAATATAAAATATAAAATAAAAAATATAAAATATGAAATATAAAATATAAAATATAAAATATAGAATACAGAATATATAATACAGATTATAGAATATACATAGAATATGGAATATGGAATAAAGAATATATAATATAAAATATATAATATATAATATATAATAAATAATATATAATATATAATATATAATATAAAATATATAATATATAATATATAATATATAATAAATAATATATAATATATAATATAAAATATAAAATATAAAATATATAATATATAATATAAAACATAGAATATAGAATATACAATATACAATAGAGAATATAAAGTATAGAAAAATAAATATTAAAAAACAAATGCCTAGGTCCTTTAAAACACCGCACTTATGTGTACATATATTTCAAAAATTTTACCCAAATCAAATTAAACTAATGTTTTTTATTTATTCAGCAAATTTTGAACCAATTTTAAAAAAAACTTTAAATATACAAATTTTGTTTAATATCAATTTATGGTTTCCGAAAATTTTTGTTTGAAAATCTCGAGAAATAAAGCAAAAACTGAATTCACGGAGTTTGCTGTTTTTCATTTTCCGCTATTACCTCTTCATTGTGTCTTAGTTCAATCAGAGATCAGCTTCGAAAATTCTTTTAAGCAGAAAAACACACTTAAACGCAAAATATTTGCTTTAAACGTCATTTAAAATCAATTAATTGTCGTTTATTACACATACAATAAATATTAACATACAACAAGTATCAACTCATTCATACAATTCGGGAGAAAAACAAAAGACTTTAGCAACAAACTTGACGCTTTCCAAATATGGCATACGCACAAGTATTTATTCTATTATGTAACTTATAAACAACAATTATCTAATTCAAATATTTTTCATACTTAATTTGTAGTATGATGAATGCCTAAGTGCGCTCATACGGGAAATTATCAAAACATATTTTCCACTTAAATTTGCAAATTTATTGCTAACAACTCAATTTTAACAATATTTCAAGCACATTCAAGTGCGTATGTAAGTACGCTGTTGTTGTTACAAGCGCACGTTGGAAAAAAAAATCAGAATAAATGGTCAACAAATACACAAACAAGCTACTGCATTTCATTCAATAAACATAAATAAAAAATTGCAATTATTTAGAAACAATCAGGCGAACTAATTTATCAAGCGTGTATAGTGAAATTGTGGATTAGAAAAAACAACAACAGTGCGGTGCAATCAGCAGATGTTAACAGCAAAATTCTCTATTTACACACACACACATACATACTTAAAGCTATGTATAAGTAACCAACAACAATACCGCGTGGCGCCTACACAACGCTTCTGCTTAGCACAGCCGGCATTTGTTTACAGCTGATAGGTCGTCCAAGTTGGCCGAGTGACGCGTATTTACAAGCTTGTTCGACTGACTAATACCGGCGGGAATGTACGTACGTGTGTGTGTGTGTGTGTGTGTGTGCGAACGCGCATCACTCAGCTGTAGCAAGCGTTGGTTGGCTGTCAGCGCGACTATCTTTAGATAATGCGGCAATGTTGAAGGCATTTTCCTGATATTACAAACATACACACTTAAATTTGTACATACATACGAATAATTTGCAAAAAATACAGTTTGCTAAACAAATAAATTCATCTGCTGTCCATCATTTGCGAAATGATTGTAGTGTAAAAGCAAATAGTACCGTGATCATGGCGTTAGCTACAAATGTACACACAAACATACACCACACGTCATTAATTTCATTCAGTAATTTCACACAGCTGTCACTCATGTTGTTGCTGTTTTTTATAGATATTTTTTCGCTTAGTGTTTATTTGCTGTTTCTTGTTTTGATTGGAATACCCAACTAAAGTGTATTGTAAATTGTTTACACATCCACATTTCCATGCTTTTTTCTATCATATTTGTATATTATTTTCTTTTTTTCATTTGCAGCCTCACAACACTTTGATTTATTGAGGTGATCTCATTTGAATTGCTTGTCATATCGCTACAGTTCCTTATTAATTACGTGTAAAAGAAGTGCTTTTTTATATGTGGTGTGCATAAATATTTCCCAATTAAAAGTGTGAATAGCTTAAAGGCATATAAATATTAATATTAGTCCAATAGAATCCGCATGGAATTCCCTTAAATTGGTGAGTACAGCTGG
The DNA here is from genome assembly GCA_963971545.1 of Philophylla caesio. Classification (NCBI taxonomy): domain Eukaryota; kingdom Metazoa; phylum Arthropoda; class Insecta; order Diptera; family Tephritidae; genus Philophylla; species Philophylla caesio. The sequence continues at coordinate 96,586,513 of OZ020609.1, forward strand.
TCAAGTGGAATATAGGAAAATTGGAAATTATAGAGAAATTTGAAGTATCCCACATACTAACTAATTGTTTATATGTAAATTGGAGCATTTAGTAGTTGTATGATGAATTTTAAAACTCATTTGCATAAGAAATAGTTCATATCCTGATCGTATGAATTATTAGTAGATATGAATGTGAAAGCTATTTATATGTAGAATACCTGGGAAATTTTATTCAAATTTAAATACTGAATAAAATTTTTGAGAGCATAATGGAATAATGAAAGGTGTTATACGTTGTGACAGCGCCAGTTTGAACGCCTTTAGCTCAATGTTGTATTTAGAAGGTATAAGAGAAACGGGTAGAAAAGAAGGCGGTTCTTAGGAAAAAAATTTAACCACAAAGAATCAATTTTATATGAAAACTTATTTTTATTTAAATTGCTGGTAAAACCTGCGCGCATTACGACATTTTGGTTTTTTAGGATGCCAAAATTAAAAAAAAAAACCAAATATCGTCGATAAAGATTATTCTTTAGAAAGTAATGTAAAATATTCAAATATGAACCAAATGTATTCAAAACGTACCCACAACATAACAATGTCTGTCCAGCGATAAATGCTTTTTGGGAAAGTAGAACCTCGCGGGTTTTCCCACTTCAATTTGGGTTTGTTCCAATCCTTGCATTTCCAACGGTAATCCTCGTAATATTTTTATTAGTATTTAAATTCTGAAGTCGGTTTTTTGTAGAAAAAAAATCACTTATTGATAACTGGAAAATAATAAATAGTCCCATTAGAATTTATTAAAAATATTATAAGGTAAAAAAATAAGCTACTCCATGATGTAAGGCTATGTATGTATGTATGTACATATGTTAATAAAAAGTTACAAAAGCAAATTAATGCTCTTTAAAAAAACCAATGAAGTATTGTATTGAACATGCCAATAAAATTATTGATTTGAATTAATAATTTAATGGCAAAACAATCAATTATACCTTTTCGAAGTTCCACATGAAAAACTTTATTTTCTGCTACAAGTAAAAATTTTTTTTAAAAAACTGGCAACGAAATTCAGCAAAGGAACAATACAGTTTCTAAGGGCGTTCAATATGGCCGATTTAGAGTGAGAAGCTGCAACACCTTTCATTTCATTAATGCATCAGGTATTGAGAGACTCTTTGAGGGAAATATAGATAGATACAACGATCCGAATTGAAATAGTTTTTTGGGTAAAACTACATACTGATGAAGATGATAAATGATCAAATTAACTACGACATGGTGATACAGAATTCTTAAAACTTAGATGATATTTTGTATGGTGTGTTAATAATAAATTAAAGTTTTACGATTTATTTCTCAAAGTTTGCTTCGCCTCAAATCACTCAAGTGGGGTCTTTATTTGTTCAACTCAACATCAGTTAATTTGATCAAGAATAAATCAAAAAAAGGCACAAATAAATGCTTTGATTTTTGTGCCGGTAGACAAACTGAATGAGAGAAAAATGTGTTAGAAAAGAAGGAAAATTAACTCATCACAATAAATTATATTTATTTTCACACAATAAACATTTATGCTACTTAAAATTGATAAAAGAATTTTAAATAAAATAAAAAAAAATTATTTTTATTTCATTACACGAGTATTAAATGATAAAACGATGCATTTAATGGCGGGATTGCATGAACTTGCGTTCAACTTAAGACAATTATACAGAAGAGTTTGGCCGTCTGGCATTTTTGTTGTTGTCAAATGTCTGCTACTGCACAACTAACAATTCGAACTTTCGTTCGCTCAAGCAAGTGAATTTATACAAAAATGCTCGATCATCGGACTCTTAATTATCCGCAAGAAGTGTTCGCCTTAGGTATATACTTCAGCAAATTGATCTTTCACGAGTATCCCATGGAAAGAGAAATGTATGCAGGGTTGCATTTCCATCACTAGCAAAGACCAACAACATAGAAAGAAGAGGAGAATGTGGAAATATTGAGCGAATAAGATAATATTTTAAAGAGTTCAAGATCAGCCCTTTTTATACTGGTCTCTTTAAAACCACCCAAATCATAAAACATGCTTTTTATTTTGTAAGTTATTACATCCTTAATATCGATATCTCACGCTTTGTCCTCATAGTGTATTCATTTTCAGAGAGGTCGCTCATAAATAGTCCAGTAGACAGTGGAAAGTCTTCAAAAATATTTAGAGAAAAGGGTGAGAATGGTTATCATATACATATTAACTATATCATATCTGTTAAAACAGATAGAAAAATAGCTAATTTTAGTTATCTACAAACTTATGCACTTAAAGCATATATTTTGATTTACTGATTCACCAGAGTGTAGGAAGAGCATGTTTTTCCAGGTTTGTCAATTTATAATCAAATTCTTTAGAAGCGCTCAAGACTGCATCGGAAATTGAAGTATAGGAACTTAACAGAACATTTTAAGAGAAGCTCGACCAAGCACTGAGTTCTATAGTGCAAGCGTCAACACTTTAAAGTTATTGTCTCAAGTTTTGTATTCTGGGTGGTGCGGCAAAATTGCAATGGGTATGAATTCTTTTTATTTGTAGGTATGAATTTATTTGCACTAACCTGACTTTGCTAGAGTTTTCCAGTCAGAGGATATAAAAGTCATAAGCTGGCAACAACTTTTCAGCTGCTCTGTTCTGTATACGCAGAAAACACAATCTCTAACTTTAGAAAAAATTCGATGTAAAATTAGAATTCTAATATGGTTTTCTTATGCTTTTCAAAAACAAGCTTAAATACCAACATTAGAATTCGATTATAAAATAAATAGAGAAAAACTCGTTTGAAACCCTAATATGAAGAATTTCATTTGAAAAAAAAATCTAAACTGCTAACCATTAATATAAATGAGGCAATATAAAAAATTGTACATCATAGAATGTACTGTTTCTAACAAACTAATGCCAATAAAAGCTCCAAAACAATCAAAAAGCAACGTTATAATCCAGTTAGGATTCAACCTTAGAATACAATAATTATTATTTTTCTCATTTTCGAGAACTAAGTCCTATTTTTGTAGATAATACTATAGTTCTCGACAGTTTTTCTAATAGTTTTCTAGGATACTAGCTTAGTGAAATATAAAAGAGCTCGATTCTTTTTATAATCATTTTATAACTTAAATGTTTGCTGAGTAAAATTTTTGTGAAGAAAGAGACAAATGGAAACTAAAAGGCAGAAGACAAAGTTATACGTAAGAATTCACTAGTTTACCAAAAAGCGAAATATTTTATCAATTTAATATGAGGACACTGGAAGACAATTCGTCTTATTTTACAAAACTTAATGTTTTTATTAACCACATTTTTGTGAAATGAGTAATATAAGTTATAAATATTTTGTAAAAGTAAAAAAAAAACATTGCGCCTTTTTCAATTAAGCAGCATGCGTCAGTTTTAGCACTTGCGCTGCACTCGTAAAAATTAAGTTATTAAACACCGATTTAGAGCCGAGGGCATGTCGCATGATGTGGCACCACCACCACCAGCAATTCACAAGAGACAATTGCATGTGTTCGAACAATATAAACTAGCAATTAAGGAGCAACACACATAGCAACAGTGCTTTGATTTTTCCAGCATTTTTACGAGGTTGTTTGATGAAATTCTTGACTGTTGGCGCAAACAGTAGTCACTATTTCTGTTACACCTTCGGTATGGCAATAAAGTGTGGTGCCATTGCACGCCAAAATAAATGCAAAAGTAATAAAAAATAATAGCAATGAATATTACAAATAACTAACAACAATAATAACTCAATAAATGTGTGCATATAAAAAGTGACCATTTTGCGTTAAGGTGTGGCTGTAAACAGCAATGGAAATGACCACCTACAAGAAATCAAAAGAGAGAGCCTACAGCATAGCACAGTGAAGCTGAGTTGGTAAAAAATAGTTAAATAAAAGAAAAATAAGATATATTAACTGAGTATTGTCAGAGTAGATTGAAAATTTCACACGAAAGTTTTAAAAGCACAGTACTCTTTCTAAATAAGCACAATAGAGAAAAAGGTTGGATAGTTTTATTTTTACGCCCAGACTTACGATTTGTTCTACTGTCCTAATCAAAATCTTTTCAATTAAAAACTAAAATTTAGAGTAGTATAAAGTTGTTTAAAGCAAGCTCTGCGTTTTTAATAATAACTTCTGAGTTGGATATCGGCATTGGAAGCACTGAGCGAACTGTAACAGCTTTGATTTTTGTTTAATATATTTTACTATTACACCTGAGTATCTGCTTATTGTATTTTCCTATGTTTCCTTTCTTTGAGTTACTTGTCAAAATAATAAGTAGTTTTACATCGAGATGTCTGAGTGAGCCCTTCCGAAGATGATAACCCAATCTAAAATGTCCTAAATATGATAACTTTTTTTTTTTTCTTTTTTTCGGTTTATATTTTTTTGCCATTTTTATTTTCATATTTGCGCCTATTTGAGTAATAAAGATTTACATTCTAGAATTTTAAACCTTATACGACAAATAATTAAAAAAACAACTATAAATAAAAAAGCACTAGTTCGTATTTTGAATTTGTTTCAAAAAACATTTTCAAAATCTAGTAAAAAAGATTTATTGGCGCGTGATAAATTTAATAGAAGTTTGGCCAAGCAACTTCTTCAAGTGTCTTAAGATCGCTAGACAAATAATTGGGCCTCCAAACGGCAGATTAAATAATATTTCTTGATATTTCCATTATTGATTATTGATTTTCCAATCATTTTTAGATACTAAGCAATATTTCTTAATATTTTTTGGATACGAAGCACATTTATATTTTTTTAACTATTAATCTCAAAAATAAAAATTCAATTTCCCAAACAGCGCAAACTTGGATTACTAATAAGCAAAATATATCATTTGCCCGCAATAATACCAGCTCTGGTTTTAAAGCAATTGTATTTTTCATTCGTTGTCAAAGTATTCAAAACAAATTATTTATACATAACTATTTTTACATCATTTATCTATGGCAAAAAAATATATATACGATAATGAAAATTTACTAGAATACTTTTCCAGGCATTGCTATAAGATGTCTTGTCACAGGTATTAAAGATGACTTCTTGAATTTTTGATAATCGCCAAGATCCAATACGAGAAGTTAGAAAACTTCCTAAAATACGAATTGATTTGAAAAAATATTATTTCGACTTATCAAGCCGCCCGATAAGTCAGTAAAATTCCTATGCAGAAACTTTAAATACATCACTATTGCCCTTAACTGCCATTAATTAATAGATTACTGTCCAGTTTTGAGCAGATAACCTCTTGACTTTTAACAAAAATGGAAAAAAGGGAATTTCGTGTACTGATTAAGTATTATTTTTTGCGTAAAAAACCATCACTGAAATCAAGAAAAGGCTTGATAAATTTTATGGGGACACTGCACCATCAATTACAATGGTTTAATAAGTTCAGTTCAGGTTGCCCAAAAGAGGTCGTTACACCAAAAATCGTCTATGAAATCCATGTAATGATATTGGATGACCGGAGAAAGGAAGTGCGTTTAGTAGCTGAGGCTGTAGGCATCTCAACTGAACGTGTACATCACATTTCACACGAATATTTGCATATGTACGAAAAAAAAAATCCGCACAATGGGTGCCGTGATTGCTCACACTCGACCATAAGCGCAACCGTGTGACCACTTCAAAACCATGGATATTTTCTTGATTTAGCCGCATGCTAAAGGTAGTCCTTCCAGCCGAATGTATTCCTTTTATTTCCAAATGAAGAGGTGATCACAGAACCAAACGCCTATTTTAAAAGTCTTGAGAAAAGCTATTATTTGGAAGGGGAAAAAAATTAAAAAACGCTGGACTATAGAGTTAAAAGTAGAAGATATTGAGAAATAGAACGGTTTTTGTCACTTACTTATTAAACCGCCCTCGTACTGCACCTTTTCCAACAGTATTTCAGAAAAACACAAGTGTATTTCAGAAAAGATCAATTGTATTGCAGAAAAACACAAGTGTATTTCAGAAAAGGCCAAATGTATTTCAGAAAAACGCAAATTTATTTCAGAAAAACACAAATGTATTAATTTCCTCTTTTTCTGAAATACATTTGTGCTTTTCTGAAATACATTTGGCCTATTCTGAAATACATTTGTGTTTTTCTGAAATACATTTGTGTTTTTCTGAAATACTGTTGGAAAAGGTGCAGTTTTGGATACTTGCACGCAATTAAAAATATTTAGTTTCTTGAAATTTATACAGAATTTATTATGCATTTTTTTAATAAGGGTTATATACAATTTTTAAATTTTTCATAGGGAATTTGCGACGAAATAAAACCAATGCCACCATCAACGTTGTTAAATATATCAGTTTGTTACAAAATGTATAACATCACACTTTAGTCATTTTCTTTTACAACATCGCCCACTGTAAGACGGCCGGGCAGCTTAGACCAGCTGCATAAAAACGAAAGGTTCTGTAAATGCCGCCATCGCCTCGGCTTATCTTAAGCATTACTTCAATAAATATTTAATTGTTATAAAATTATATTATGTGTAACATTTATACATCGATACATACATACGTGTATCTACATACATACCATAAGTACATGGTCAGAAAACAAACCCGAACAGCCAATCAATTGTTGGTAAGACCTCAGCACTTACTGATCACTGAAACGTTCATTTGCTTATCGATTTCATGGCTGCAGGCGCTTTTCAAGTGTTTTGATATAAGTTTGTAAGACTCTAAGGCGATTGTGTGACAAATTTGTTTACATTACACACAAGTGTATACATTTTATTGGTGCATATTTTGTACTGAAAATACTGTTGTTGTTGTTGTTGTGGTTCTTTTTTATATTTATATTTACACCTTTCACGGCATTTACGGCCATTGCTGTTATTATTTCGGGGTGTTAGGTTTTCATTGCCAAATTGACACTTTTAGCTTGAATGTTCGTAAAAGTCAATGGCAATGACAATAGTCAGAACAAGAATTGACAAGTCCATTAGCCATTTGAAAATCGCCACTTCGCTCGATAGCTACATACATATGTCACAAAGCGAATGCAGGCAAACGGACACAGTGGCATAGAGTTCGTTGACAGCAGCAGAAGTGACAGCGACAAAGGCAACAGCAGCCATCGATTGCTGGGCGGGTGGTCATTTTACAGGCAAATCAACTAAATACATACATACAAACATACCATGTACCATATATACATACATATTGATATAGGGTGAATATATAAACGCTGGTAAATGTCTTTAAAACTATTAATTTGAAAAAATAAAATCTGCATACAAGGTTATCAGCGCTGTTGGCGTTTGACGCTTACTACTAAACTGAAATCATATTGACCACAAGTTGGTGCAAAGATAAAAGGAAATGCCATTCTAGCTTAGTGTACAATACTTAAAAATTAATTTTTAACACAATTCAAAATGAAATTGAAATGAGTTCAGTTAGGTCGGTTGCTCACCTGCTGTTCTGTACCGAACAACGCCCGCATTTTTGTGAACTTAATAATTTTTTTTTTTGTTTGCTTATTTTATGTGTTTCGCTTTAATTCAAGGAAAATTTGTTAATGGATTTTTTTAATGATTATTTCTACATAAACTCTAAAATTCATTCACTAATTTTTTAAGTACTGCCTGAACGCAAAGTTTTCAAATAAATGAAGCAAACAGCAAACATTTGAAACGGTTTGAGTCATTGCTGATTTATTAAGATTATCAAGAAAATTTCACAATCAGAATTGTATAAGAATCGCTCATTTAAAATTTTTTAAATTTAACACAAAATATTCTACGAGCTAGGCTTACAAGTGATCATTCGTTAGCAAGCATATTTTGATAGAAATCGTTTGGAAAATCCACAACTTCTTTTGGTGACGCATATTAAAGTTAAAAGGTCGGTGTGCGCTGCAGGGTACCATAATTTTGCATTTCACTTTTGTACATCACTAAGAATATGCCTATAATTTATGATAGTATCTAACAAGGCTGTCCTTCATTTGTTCATCTGTATTTAGCCCAAAAAATTGGGTTTTCTATGACGTCAAAGTTGTCTCATAACCAATACTATTGAACTCTATTCAATTTTATTTGAATGGTCATCAACTTTTCGTCGTGACTCATAACTAACGTGTAATAAATTAATAATTCGTGCTTTAACTTTTTCAAAATATAGCAAAAATATTCGGTACAGAAGTTAAAGCAGCATCTGATTTTTTAGACTTTGGTCATAATTTTTGTTATGGAACAGGTTAAATATTCATTTTATTTTTAAACGACTTCAAAAAAAGAAGGAGTTTTATCTCATAACTGGAGACCTTGCTTTATCTGAAAGATGGAAGCTGAAAGTTCAGTCTCAAATATTGTACCATGGTAAATTTTTCTTGTCAAATATCTTGGTAATAAATTTATTATTGAGACACCTTTCACCCCTGGGTACTTTCGCCTTTGTGTAGATACTGGCTATAATGATAGAATTTTTATATTTAAAGTGCCGAGGAATGAGTACCTTTAAATTATGTTCATAATTTATATACTATTCCTTTATGAAATCCGGTTAAAAAGACGCGGGACGTGTGTTACTATAAATTCAGCATATTTTGACAAATTTTAACAGTTTCTATTTCTTTTACTCAGTTTGCATTATATTTTTTTTTTTAATATTTAGTTCATTTTTAACAAAAATCATATAAATCAAATACTGGTTTAAAACAAAAAAAATTTTAAATTCTTTTCAAACACATTTTTTCGTTCATTAAATTTCACCATAAGAAATTGCAAATCTTAATGACTAATGACTCTGATTTTGAAAATTCTTTTATAAAGTCTTTTATATAAAATTTCTCTATGCATTATAAAGAAGAAACTTGCACTTTGATGTACTAAAATCATATGGGCTACAATATTGCATACCCAAAAATGGAAAATATAGTACTTCTTATGAAAGCATTTTTGGTTTTTTTTATATCTTTCATTGAAATGGTATATTAAGTTTGGTCCGATGTTTGTAAATATCAAAATGATAAGAGTTGGTATCATCAAAAAGTATATCGAAATGATCAGGGTGATGAGCTGAGTCGATTTTGCCAGGTCCGTCTGTCCGTCGGTCCGTCTGTTTGAACACAAACTAGTCCCTCAGATTTTGAATGAAACTTGGCAAGTGGCTTTTTATAATATATATAAAGAAATATAACATATAGCTCCCATACAACCGATTGTTCAGATATGGCATTTATCACGAAAATCCCTTCATTTAAGTAGCTAAAGACTTGAAATTTTGCACAACAAATCGGAGAAATAAAACATATACCTATCATACAACTGATAGTCAGACATTGCATTTTGGGTCATAACTCCTGCATTTAACCAGCTAAAGCCTTGAAATTTCGCACATACAACAGTCATTGTTATTTTTACATTAAAAGTGAAAATCATAAAGATTAGAGAAATAAAGCATATAGCTACCATGCAACCGATTGTCCAGATATTGTACATATAAAATATAATATAATTTTGGCGCGTACACTATATAGCTCAGTGTTTGGCCGAACTTCTCCTACCATTTGTGGTGTGCGTCTTTATATTATACCACAAATGGAGGGACCTACAGTTTTGTGCCGACTCCGAACGGCAGATGTATTTTATGAGAAGCTTTTTCATGGCAGAAATACCCTCGGAGGTTTGCCATTGCCTGCCGAGGGGTGACCGCTATTAGAAAAAACGTTTTCTATTATTAAGATTTTGCTTGCGCTGACTGAGATTCGAACCTCGAACTCACCGGCATATCAAGTTCTAGCACGCACCGCTACCAACTCGACCACAGCGGCCACCCAGATATTGTATATAGCACCATAATCCCTCCATTTAAGCAATTGAAGACTTGTAATTTTGCACAAATATTAGTTATTATAAGAACTATTTTAGCAGTGCAAACCACTAAGGTCAGGGAAATATAACATATATCTGCCATACATTCGATAGTTCAGCTAAAGTCTTGAAACTTTGAACAGATATCAGTTTTTGTTAGCATTATATTAGCAGTAAAATTTATAAAGATCAAAGATATATAACATGCAGCTCCCATACAATTCTTTCATTCATAAAAGGTATGAAGCCTTTGGCATAGCCGAAGGCAGCCATTTTTTATTTGTTTATTGTATACAAAGTTTAAAGCTTTCATTCCTATAACTTACATTAGAGAACACAAATTACTAAAAAAAATTTCTGATAGATCGGTTGTGAATTGCCGTGCCGCACGCGCGTACAAATTTGGGCGAACGAAATTGGGGCAAAATGGAAAGAAAACTGGTTATAACTTCTCAGGAGTAACCCGTAGCGAGGTAAGATGTATAAACAACCCACATTATTTTTGTGTTCTCAATATTTTTCTAGAACAAACTTAGCCTCCTACGACAATCCTTTATGGGGTGCCCATACAATAATAATTAAATTTTTCCGAAAATAATTGTAAGCCCAAACTATTTTGTACCAGACCACCAACAACGCTGTCAATTTCGGTGGAATCTTAACCCCTGTGTAGTAAGCACAAGTTGGCCGGCGATTACATTTTTTATTACTCGACCATTGCTCTAACCGGCAAATTAATAGCAATTCAAAAGGACACTGCATTGCGAACAACGTCTTCCTATACTGTGATCCTTGTGAGCTCATTAGCATGAGCAACATCGAAAAGGTCCTTCAATAAACTTTTCTTTTTTGCGATCGTACAGCAAGTTTACAAATTATACCAGGAGGATAGAAACTTGAACAAGAGCGAGAAAAGAGGAGGAGCGACACACACTTTATTTATTCTCCAATTATTTAAAATTACTTTTTAATTAAAACATCGTTAATTCTCTAACAAATGCCATTAAAAACAACTTTTTAAATAAAAAAAAATTTAGAAAACTAAGTTTTTAGCGCATTCAAGTGCAAGTTTCTACATTCATAGTTGCTACGCATTTCAAAAATCAGTGATGAATTGTAGACGATTGAAAATTTTGTGAACAGAGTGTATATAGTCTCGACAAACATCTCTTTCTGTCTCTCTCTTCTCGATTGCTTCTTCATCAAACTGACTCATAAGAAAGCATGCAAATGAACTGTTGAATAATTTAAATTCTATAAATTAATTGATTTCTCTTGATAAAATCAAATTACACTCACAGTAGCCACTAAAAGTAAAACGCAAATAAAATTATGAAACCATTTACCACCTCCTCAATCTGAACTCATTAATTATGCAAAAGAATATTGTGCACACATTGGGCAGCATTGGTGATTTACAAATTAAATATTTTCACATTTTTTAATAACATTTTATAAGCGTTTAACTTTTTTTGGTTGGCAATTGAAACAAACCAGCTAACATTTGACAGTCAAGTACATATTTGCATACATTTGTTTGCGTATGAGGAAATACATAATTCTTGAAAACAATTCGAATAATTGTGTACGTACTTAGTTTTCCAAACAGCTGTTAAACTTTGTTATCTGCTCTGATTTCTGCTTTATTCTATATAATTCTTGCTTTGTTCTATATCCGTCACGATTATGTCTGGCTATAGGCGAACGCGCATAGTTTTAATATAAAAAATGCGTTTTCAGTTGATCGTGTGTAGGAAATTCTTTGTGTGAGTGTCTGTTTCTATTTTGTTTTATAGTTAATAAACGTAGTAAATGCAAATTTTTATATACAATTAAGTTTTCACGTTTCAGCTGGCTGCAGTGTGTACATACACATTTATTAAGCGTTGACTTAAATACATTTCGTCGCAAATTATGTTAACAGATTTTTTTTAATTTATTTTTATTTTACTAACTTTACGTTATTTCTTAATTAAAAAGCAATTCATTCTCAAACCTTTCAAAAAAAATTTCAAACAAGAAAGCAAACTTGAAATTTTTCTGCGTACAGCGTAACGGGGGTCCTCTACTGCCAAGGACTGAAATCGATCGGTTTTTTGGGAAATAAATTGCGAACGATCTACTGTATGGATTTAAGAAATTTTCATTATATTTTAAAGGTATACCAAAAAAAAAACACATTGTCGACCTTCAAACGTCATTGACTAAATTGATGTTGAAACTGCATGGATCCCGCTTAAGTAAAATTCTGGCCAGTTGGGTAATCTGTTATCAGAAATTAAATATTTTTTATAATCAAAGTTACGTTGGCTATGTTTTGCCAGAATGATTTTATTTTGCAAATTGTAAAATTTATGCAACGATTTGCGAAAATTTCAATATTTACGTCTTTTTTTGACATATGAGTCACTAATAAAAATAGAACAAAATAAAATTTTGCAATTCGTAATCGAGAAAACATAGCGGTATGTTCCCTGAATAATTAAAAAAAAAAATCAGACCAATACTTTTATGAAAAGTCTTACTCGGCAGCAAAAAAAAAACACTACTTTCGGGAAAACGCGTTTAAAGATAAATTTCGGTGTCTGACTTAATGGAGAATGTGATTTGTACGAAATCCTCTCTGTGGATTATTATTTATTTTTGTGTGGAAGAAAGCAGCAAGCAAAATCTTTGACAAAAAATGTTATCAAAAATCAGCAGTTATTTGTAGTCTCCTTTCAACTTTCGGGTTTTTTGGTAAAATTTAATGGAATATAAAACTGCACACAGTTTCAAATGAATTTATGTAAAAGTTTGTAAATTTTTTTTTTTAGTATGAAATGTCTTTTAACTTAAAAAATACTAGAAATATTAAAAAAAAACTTTAATTTAAAAAAATTGACATGCCAGAAAAATTTTAAAAAAATTTTAAGTTTTTAATTTTTAAGGAAGTTGTAATTTTTAAGTTTTTAAAAAAAAAGTTTGAAACTAAATTGCAATTCGATTGAAATATAACTTTGCAAAATAAATTTGAGAAAATCTGTAAATAAGTGCTGACCTTATAATTTGCAACAGCGTGTACACACATACATACATACGCACATTTGTATGTTTGTATGTATTTCGGTGAGTACAAGTTGCAAGGTGGTAGCTAATGACTGATAATTGCAATTATGTTCTGCACAATTAAAAGCGTAATTAAGAGTTTGCTGTCAAAGGTTGTCGAGTCAGGGAGCGAAAATAAAATTAAAATTTTAATCGAATATTTCATAACAATTAATTTCTATGGGTGTATCTAAGGAGTTTTATTTATATATATATATATATATATATATTTGCGGTGTCAGCTATATAAATGAAAACTCAATTTTCGATATGCAGGACTGTTTGCATTACAAATCGAACAAATTTACTCGCTTAGAATTTATCTTTACCATTAAGAGGAAACAGAATATTTTTTTGTTTTGCGACTGCATCGAAATTTCCACGTAGGAAGTATTTATTCTACATAGCCTTAATGCAGGAGTACAAAAGAGGTTATTTTTAAGCTCATCTGTTGCTTTACACTTTCCCTTTTTTGCACATACTTACACGCGCATCGAACTCTTATCAGCCGCTGTCAACTTTGTTGTTGTGTATGTACTCAATTATGTGGGCAGTCTGGGAAAATGTGTTAACACCACCTTCAAATAAATTCGGCGATATGCGGAATAGGCTCGCAGAATCAGCCATTGTAAGTAACACATTTTCGAAGTGTGGAAAACTTCACCCATTGCATATGTCACTGTTTTCTCTTATGTATGGTTAGCCTAATTTTGGAAAAGCACCCCATTTCCAGCTGCCACCCTTGTTTTGTGTATGTGTGTGTGTGTGTGTGTGTGTGTGTATATATCTTCATAGTTGCAGTCTTCCCTTACATATTGTTTGCATGGTCAACTCACAAAACGATACATTTTTCCTACAACTGTGTCATTACATTACATTACATAGTTCTTGCATACATTGCATTGCATAGCATTTTCATATATTTCTCCCTCTAACACACTAACCCTCTTAACAACTTTTCCGAACATCCTCCGTTGTTGTAATAGCTAAATTGAATTGAGATAATTGCCTATATCCTGCTCATGTGCGCCTATTCCGCATTTCGGCACATTCCTTTGAAGGCGTTGTCAACAAAAGCGTCGGTGAAACTTGTGTCAGACGCTAATATTTTGATGAGAATTTTTTCAACTCTGACGTTTTTCCGACTATAGAAATGTGGGGTTAAAAAGGCAGCGAATGTTTGCCTGCGAACACATAAATATGAATGTTTGTGTGAATTCATGCGATTAACAGAGAATATCACTGCACTTACGAGTTAATATATAAGAGCCAAATGGTGCAGACTCGCCTGAAATAACCTCATTGGAGTCAGACAAAATTAGAAGGAATAAAAGCGAATAATAATCGTATTTATTTCCAAGGTCTCTTATTCTGTGTCGCAGTATAGAATTGCAAATAAACGGCTTCTTAATTGTAAGGACATACAATGCCAAATTTCGACATTTTATATTTTTTTTTTTCAACTAAAATGTAGCTAATTTTCTTAGAAAATCAAAACATTAAAAAATAATAATAAATTTTCCTCAAAATTTCAAACTTAAAAAAAATATTGTCATGCTCTGAGATCGAACATTTTTGATTTGTTAAACAGTTTTTGTTTGTATCAAGGCACATCAAATAGGTAGCAGCAACACATTTTTTTAACTTTTTTATTTTTTATTTTAATTGTCCAATTTTGTATTTCGTTGTGATAAGAATACTCTCAGTACAATTCAAGTTTATAAAAGCAAAAACAAAATACACAGAACTCATAAAGTTTTGTTTTTAATTTTTCTACTGCGCCTGCCTATAAAATAGGCCTTCGTTTATACATAAAAAAAATTTGATTATTTTGTATGATAACTAAGAAATATGTAACTATCAAAAAATATTAGTTGCCAAGTTTTTAATAATCTAATACCCTTAAAGAAAAAAAAACTGGAGTCGATTAAAGGCTTTCAAATTTCGGAACAGAACGGTTAGAGTTTTTTTTTGGAGTATGCGTTAGGTGAAAAAAAAAACTGCACAACGCCCTGCAAACAAAAAATGGTAACAAATTAACGGTAACTTGTAGCCTTTTCAAGTTTGAATTGTAATGAATACTGCAAGTAAATATATTTAAATTAAATAGAAATTTTTTTAAATTTTAGTTACGACATATTCTTACTGAAACTAAACAAATATTTTGGATTTTCTAATAGTGCAAAAAAATTATTTAAAAACTGCCTTAGAAAAAGGTTGTAGGTAAAAATAAATGTTTTTGACAATGAAGACTGCACTCGGGGGGCCAATTTTGTTGCCCAGATTTATCTTTCTCCATTGGTCTTTCTGTGGACTTAATAGCTAGAATTTTACGAAGATCTTCATTATATTTTTATGTTTCCCAAATTGAATAATTTGAGAATAATTGCAACGAAAACCAAAGCCATATGTACGAGTATTTCACACCGCTAGACTCCTGTAGATTTTGTCAACACCAATCAGATTTGAGTCAGTTGTAACTAGTTGAGGTTATAAAAAAATCGTTTTTGGGTTGTTCGGATCATATAAACTATGCCCTGAATAAGATTTATTTTGTTTAAAGAAATATATGACACACAGCAGATATTACATTTAGTGAAAACTTGTGTTTGGGGTTTTAAATTCATATGGCGAGCTGAGGTTTTGGCAATGGGATAATGTAGCTGAACGAAAAGTTCAAATTGCACCAAATAGATGTGCCAAATACGTATTTTTGAATTCGCAAATTCGAGCATATACTCGTAACTGTAGCTTCTCGGCATAAAGGAAAAAGTCAGTCACAGCTGTTTTCGAGAAAACGCGGCCTAAAGTTTTGAAGTTGTATGAAAAATGCAGCTATTCGGTTTGGAAATGTCGAGAATTCAGCTAGAATATTGAATATAAAAGTACTTATTTATATTCTATCATTCTATTTTTTTTCGTAGTATAACCTGCGAGACTGATTCTCATCTCCTACAACAGGACTTAAGTAGTCTTGTCGAATGGAGTCGCAGAAATAAACTTTCATTGAATATTAATAAATGTTTCCATATGTATATTTCTAAATCTCCGGAGTTTCGGCAATCGTGCTATTTTATTTTTAATCACCAACTTATTTCAGTTAAAGATTTTGTCGATCTTGGGGTTGTGTTCGATAACCGTTTTACTTTCAGAAATCACATATGTTATGTCCTACCTAAGGTTTACAGTAATCTTGCTTTTTTTACGCCGCTACTCAAAAGATTTTAAAGATCCGTATACTAGGAAACTTCTCTACAGTACTTTAGTTCGTTCAAAACTTGATTATGCCGCTATTATATGGAAGCCGATTTATAATTGCCATGCTACTCGCCTTGCAAGGGTGCAACGTAAGTTCATTCGCTTTGCCCTTCAATCGATAAAATTTGAAGAGCCGCTGCCCTCATATAGTGCTCGCTGTATGTTAATAAGCTTGAAATCACTTGAGAGTATACGAATAATCCAGTCTCAAATGTTTGTTTATGATGAAATTAATGGTTTCGTTGACTGTTCCGAACTACTCGGGCTGATCAGTTTTAATATACCCAGCAAAGTTCTTCGTTTTCAAAAACCATTTTTTCTTCATGTGGTCACAGTCAATTATTTTTCTCATGCACCAATAGTTAGAGTGCTTTTAGAGTTGAATAAAATTTCAAAGAGATTAAATATTGATTTTTCATCACCGAGATCTGTTTTTAAATCAGCCATTGACGATCTGTATCGTTAGTTTTAAGAAAATTGTATATGTAAATACCTCTAGTCTGTAAGATATACTAAGTCATAGACTGAATAAATTGAAAATTAAATTAAATTAAATGATTAACACTCATAGATGTAAAATTTTGCATTAATGCGATTTTGCAAAAAAAAGTGCCTTTTTGGGTTCTGCCAGGAAGCCACACATATTAGTTTATAAAACGTAATTGCAACCTAACTGTTTTTGTGATCTACCGAAACCTTAAATTTTAGCATAAACTTTTGCATATAAAAAACCCAAAATAGCTTTTTGAAAAATTAACATTTGTGAATTTAGATAGAACCTGCAATCTCATTGTACCAAAACATAATTATCTCGTTTCGTCAAGAAGGTTTTTTGTCAGTATTGTCAAACTATGGAACTCCTTACCAAATGAAATATAAACCGTACAAAATACTAGTTGCTTTAAATAGGAAATGTTTATGTTAAATATCTAAATATTATGATTTATATTTAATTAATCTTATCGCTTTTCTCCTTCATCTTCAAACCTTATGTTTATCCCTTTTGTAATTTTTGTATGCAGTTTACTCTCGCGCATTATATTAGTTAAATGCGACAATATTTATTTATTTATTTATTTAAATTTATATTTTACAAAATGCGACAGTATATTAAAAAAAGTTAGAAAATAAATATTTTGAGGAGAGTTTGTAATATTTTTAATGTTTCTGAAAAGTCTAAGACCAGTGCTTGTTACTATATTTTAATCGAAAAACAATTGAAATTTATTGAAAGAAAAATAAAATGCCAAAATGCATCAATACTTAATGATTTTAAGTCAAGTGTAGTAGTTAACCGAATCGTTATCGGTATAGTTTTAGATATTAATGTTGATGTTGATATTTTTATCTTTATCGCAACTTTATTTAATATCGATATATTAATTATGTTATAGATATGTCTTAGTTTTCTGGCTGTTGAAATCAGCAAAATATTTATTGCAAAACTTTAAAAACTTAAAGTCTTTATAACAGTACAATCTTCATAAACCACGCTTTATTTCATTTTGTGTTTGCATAGCAATGTATTCCTCGGATATCTTTGTTTATATTAAACAAATAAGTAGCAAAATATATGCAAATACAATGGTATGTACAACAAATATGTAGATTTTTATATACCAAGTAAGTGTTCTAATTAAAGTATGCGGCAGTGTCAACATGCCCGCCACAATCAAAGCATTTATAAAAAGTGAACTAGTTTTAATTGTATTCAAAGCGGATTTGAATTCAAAAAGCATGCACACACTTTAACACATTTGCATAAGCATACAAAATCAATGGTTTTTTTTTTGTTTTCTATTTTCATAATGCTCATTGTTATAGTTAATTAATAAACCCTTATCGTTTGCTCGTTTTTCCATTCACACCCATTTAATTGATTAGTTATATTCATCTATTCAAGATTAAAATTTGTTTAAGTACGTGCAAATGAATATATGTATATAAAAACTCATATGTGTAGCTAATATTCATATTTCATTGTGAAAAGTTTACAAAGAATTCGGAAATGTTTTTGCACGACTTTTTTCATTCAATTATTGAACTATTTTTATTGCCACAAAGCCGCTGTCACACCCATTAGCTTAGAAAGAGAAAAAAACAAAGAAAAGAAAAGAAACGGAAAAACAATTAAGAAATAAATCATATGTAGGTACCTGCATATATGCCTTCCAAAAATTTTGATTGATTTTTGCCATTCCAAAAAATATTTCAGCTGTTTTATCTATGTACACATTTAAAGGAAGTGTCTTGCCGACAGTAAATTGAATTGAGCTAATCGGCAGCTTTTGACACTTGACAACTGCCAATCGAATTTGAAGCACAACCTTGTGAGGTTCATTGGAATTTCTTAGTTAATTATGTAGATTTTACCAAGCCAATAAACATGCAATTAAAGAAACTTGAAAGTGACTGCCTGCCAAACTAATCAGTCTAGTTTTCAATATTATTAGTTCAAGTAAAATTGGGCTGTTCTTTTTGCAGTTGGTCAACTCGACAAACTCCTGCATTCACCATCCCGCTCGCTATTCTGTTCGTCATTTTGATTTTATTGCACGGAAAAACCATAACCCAAATTCGCTACGGATTGCAATCTTGCTCTATTTCAGTGGGCGTTATTGTTCGTTGGTAAACTTCATGGCGGCCGCTGTGATCGAGTTGTTAGCGGTGCGTGCTATAACTCGATATGCCGCTGAGTTCGAGGTTCGAACCTCAGCCAGTGCAGAAAAGTTTTTTTCTAATAGCGATCACTCCTCGGCAGGCAATGGCAAACCTCCGTGGGTATTTCTGCCATGAAAAAGCTTCTCATTAAATACATCTGCCATTCGGAGTCGGCACAAAATTGTAGGTGCCTCTATTTGGTGGTAGAATATAAAGACGCACACCACAGATGGTAGGAGAAGCTTGGCCAAACACTGAGCTATATAGTGTAAGCGCCAAAATTATTATTACTATTAAACTTCACTGTGCTGATTTTAATATTTTTTCATAATTCCTTTAAAATGGAGAATTTACCTTTATATATCGCTCAACCATTTGTGCTTGCTTCACGCTTTGCAAAGTAATTTGCATATTGTCGCCGCGTTCAATTACTTCTGTTAAAGTCTAATGCTGCAAGCACGAACGAAATAGTTGTAAACATTTATTAATTATGGCAGTTTGTGTTTGTTAATTAGAATCTGTTTTTATTTTTTTTTATTTTAAATTTATCAGCTGCCACAGCAAAGGGTTCCGCCTTTTATGTACTTAACTTAGCTCAGCTGTGCTGAACTCCAGTGAGCTGGAATGAGCTAAGCTGTATAAGCCGAAGCACCGAAGAGCGCTCAAAAATGTAGGGAACTGGTAAGCAATTGTTGCGATTATTGCTATTATTGTGACAGTAGTAGGTCCGGTAGCAAAACATATTTTTTTTTTTTGTAAATAGATAAATGATTCGTAAATAAGCTTAATGAGTAGTAGAAATTTCCAGTGATTAATTGCAGCAAGAAATATAATTATTTATTATTCTGCGCTCAATAATGCTTTCTAAAGAAAAACGAAATAATTTTTACGAACAGTTTTTAGGCTTGCTCGATAGAGTTCTCACGAACGGTCGCATTATGGTCTCCATATGAGAATTTTTATATATTTTTTGATAAGGCCTCAAAAAACCCCGATTTGTGTAATCCCAGCCAACCTTAGATAAATGCTGGCTTTTTTTTAATATTTAAATTCATTCAATTACATCGTGACCTAAGGTCTTTGATCGCAGTCTGATTGAGCTTCGAAATGTTGTAAGTTCCACCAACAAGCATTTTTCAATGAAAGTGGCTAACATAGAGCGAATGTCTGAGCTTAGCTGCCGCCTACAAAATTAAACAGTTTTAACAAAAAAATAAATTTAATGTCGAAAATGCACTCGAAACGCCGATATTGTCTTCTATGAGGACTCCACTACCGTTTTTGCTCTGGGAACTTTTGTTTTGATATATAAAAGTCTTCTTAAAGGACGGGGCCGATTCGAACTAGTTGAAGCCTCGTTCGAAACTCTTTGACATAATTTCGGGACTGTTTCGGGACTAGTTTAAGACGAATTCGGGATTATTTCGGTACCAGTTCGGGACTAGTTCAGGACCCCTGGAAAAAATCTAAAACGGATTTTTTATAGTTAGTTTGGTGTGCAATTTTTCCGGAATGGCTTTTTGAAAGGAAAAATAGAAAATTCTTAGTGGAAAACTCGGAAAATTCCACAAAAAACCGAAAAATTTGAATTTATTTTTTTCGACAAAATTTTGTATTTATTTAATTGATTTAATTGTACAAACTTTAAATGCCGATTTGCCAATGTACAAGTGTTGTTTTTCATGGATTTTCTGTTACCTACTCCAATAAGTTTGTAATGTTGCGAAATATCAACCAACCGCGTCTTTGCAAAGGCACACGGTTAGCAATAAAAAAAATTACTAAACAACGTGATAGAAAGAAAGTATAAAGGAAAATATGTTCTCATACCGCGCATCCCAATGATTCCGACTAATGTGCAATTCGAGTTTAAAAGACTAAAGTTTCCAGTGCGGCTTATTTTCGCTATGACCATAAACAAGTCCCAGGGGCAATCATTAAGTGTTTGTGGTATTAATCTGGAAAACCCATGTTTCTCACATGGTCAATTGTATGTTACCTGTTCCCGTGTTTGTTTGTCTATGCGCCAGGTAATCAAACAAAAAACATCGTATATCACAAAGCACTACAATGAAAATAAAACTGATTTTTGTTAATAATTATGATTCACATGATTAACAATAAAACGATTACTTACTTATAAATGTTATTATATCTGTTTATTTAATTATTTTTTATGCACAACGCCCTATAACCAGGGTGACGGTATGTTCAGGAGAATCTTTTGGCCAGACTATAAAATAGGTAGGAACAAAAAACTGCCACATTACAAATCTTTTTGACGAAGTCTGTCGGATCGGCTAGTAATTAATAATTCTTACAAAGATGTATATGACTTTTTCAGAACTCTGCAATGGCATAATTATTATTATGGGTTTCTGGAAATTAGTATTTAAAAAAATTTAATTTTTTAAAAATTGTTTATGAGCTTTAAGGCCGATTAGGTTTTGGGAAAAATTGTTTGGAAAAAACAACAATACTCAAAGCGATAGAAATTATAATACTATTTCGTAAATCACCACACTTCCTTATCAGACTTCTTTTTTGTTCTTGGCTTCCGCGGGAGTCGAGCCCACGACCTCAAATGTAATAGTTAAGCCGACATGTAAATGCACATACTAAGCTTACGCTATGTGTGTTATTTTTCCTTAATTCTTTCCTTCACAACTTCCCCCAATCAAGTGGGGCCCTTCTGCCTCTATTGCTACTTGACTGTGTAGTTGTTTCTATTTTTTTTAAATTTGTTTGTATAAGGCTGGCTAATTTTTTCTCTTTCCCAAAACCTAATCGGCCTTAAAGCTATTAAATAATTAAAAATTAAATAGTTATATGGCCAAACATTGGAAAAAAAATGTTTATATTTATTTCGCGCTAATTTAAACAATAAAAGAATATACTTATTTGAAGTTAATTTCCAATTTGTTATTGGCGCCAAGTTCCCCTTTTGCACAAAATTGTGTAGGCAGTACATACATATGTATATATATACATAAATGCATGTGTAGACCTGCTCTATATATATTTGCAATTGTGAACAATTTTATGAAATTTGCATATGAAAATTATTGCCACATTCTGTATCGCTTTTTTGTTGTGGCCGCTTGCTGCAATTGGTTACTGTAAAATTTTCCAATTTTTTTCTTATTGTTGTTTTGCTTGCATTGTTGCTATAAAACTAATTTAGTGATAATGGGTGTGTAAGCTTTAATGTGCATAAACACGCCGCTTTTAACGCTCCCATTTAAATATGCTGCGACGCATGCGCCAATGAATAATTGCACTCGTTTTCGAATGCGAACATTCGCACCTTATTTTCCACCTCCTCCTTGTCATTGTGTGTGTGTGTGTGTGTGTGTTAAATAAAACTAAAAGTTAAAGTTATATCAATGGCCAGTCCATTTTTCTATTTAAACTCAATTTGTTGTTTGTGCAATGCAAATAGAACTGAAACTGTGGGAGACGCCCGCTGTTGACAGCATACAAAATCTGCTGCCGCACACCAAGGTTCGCTACTTAAGTCTTTTGTTCACTCGTAATTTACTTGGATAATACTCGAATGCAGCCGGCGATTTCCTGATTAGCGATTTTATGAGGGTAAAACTGAAATGCGGCGTGCAAATTGGTCGCTATAAAATTCACAAAAATTGCAAACCTTGAACGTTTGTGTTTTGTTGTGTTTTTTTTTTTTTTGGGATACCTTTTGTAGGTAAGAGTTGAAGATTTTAATAATTTAATTTTTTACAGCTTATCGCACATCGCATATCTTAGATGTATGCTTGTTTGTAAACAGTCAACAATGGCAGTTACTTAATTGCACAATTCACTACTGTCAACATAGGCATTTTTTTTTTTAGTATTTTCTTGTCATCAGCTTGATCGCAATGGCAAAAATTCGCACTGGCCTATCAATAAATTCCAATTAAACAACAAAAAAAACTGAAAAAATGATCGGCGATCAGTCATTGTACAAAGTAGCCATAGCAAATTGAATGTAACATTGCTCAAAATGAATGTACATACATATATTTGTACATATGTATGTATGTAAGCATACACAAACAAAATGATATATTCAACAACGCACGAACTCATATTTTGGCTGAGCAAACGCTTTGTCGCTTCGGCGCACTGTCATTCTGTCAATTTATGTTGAAGTTTATGATCACATATTTATGTATGTTTACTCACTCGTACCTACATATGTATGTATATTTGTCCACGCGTAATTCATACATCAATTTAGTCTTAATTATTCATGCTACCTACCACACACAGGCGTTCATATCTTGAATGTAAATAATACGTATGGACACCAGTTGGCTTAAATGCGCTTTTGTTAAATGAAATTACAAAACATTTGTTGCTTTTTGTATTCACTCTTGCCAACACGCATTTATTTACTTATGTAAATGTGTATATGTGCTCATTGATTGAAGAGTTATGCGCTAAAAGTCTGTGATAACTGATGTTTTCGTAAATTTTATTTAATTTCACGTCTTTCAGAATAATATATGGCAATTATATTCAAAAGCCTAACAATTATACTATGCAACATCAAAAAAAATCACCGATATCCCGAGTGGTGATTCGTATTTGGTATAGTTAGTATGCAACAGCAAACAAATTCATATTTAGATATCACGACCCAAAACATAAATGACGGTAATATTACTTTATTTACTTTTCATTACACTTAGTTGAGGGTAGCTATAAAAATATATCATTGATGTGTACAAAAGTCATCAAAAAATTTAGCTCACTCATAAATCTACAAAATGCCGCGTGTTTGTGTTAATTCTTTAAGCTTATTTTGTTGCGTTTGTTTGAAGAATGTTATAAAGCTTATTTAAAAATTGCCATTACAAATCAACACAAATCATGTGTGCCGAAAGTGTGTCTTATTTAAAATGTTATAAATATTTGACAGGTTGGTACAAGGGTTATGTTAAACAGATGCTTTTTGGTGTACCAATGCAGTGGCGTGAACCCAAAAATCACGTAGACGACTGTTACTTCTGTTTAACAACTGTTAAAGGTTTTTCAAAAAAATCAAAACACTAGGAAAAGTATGTTACTGTGTCATCAGTGTCAATGCCGCTACCACATTCTCCAGCCATTCCAGTACGGGAAAGATTTTGTATTTGGTCAAGTTTATCGAGTCCTATTGAAGAAGAAGATGAAACCAGGCCCTTCTAATAGCGAAGACGTATTTATAAAGGGAAAAAATTCAGAACCACATTTGATTAGTCAATTAGAACTAAATGACCATGTTAGAGATTTAGATTTGACCAATGAAAAATCTGAAATATTAGGCTCGAGATTAAAACAATGGAATCTATTGCAAACTGGTGTCAAAACTGCAGCTTATCGAAAACTTCACATTACCTTAGCTACCTTAGCTTTTATTCAAAAGAAGATGGATTAATGTTCTGCAATAATATTGATGGATTAATTTATTTATTTATTTCTATTTATTTATTAAGTCAAACATACAACCATAAGTTATTTTTACAATATTTGGCTATAAAACTATATTACATTACACATATGCTTATAAATCTTAGAGTAACAGTCAATTTAAACACAATTAATAATAATAATAATAAAAATTATAATAATAACAATAATAATATACAGATTAGAACATAAGTAGAAGATATAATGGTAGTAAAGCAAAAGTTAATAGATTAAATAGAAAAGTTAAGAAAAAGTTTGATAGTTGTTATCCATAGAATATTTTGTTTCGAGGTAGATAATACGTTCAGCAATGATCGGCAAAATGAAGAAATAATTCCCGTCTAAAGCGCAATGTTCCCCTAATACCTTCTGATTTTAAGCGGCAAAGTGTTCCACAGACGGACAAAGAACACAAAGTATTGGCGTTCAGTCACTAAACAACTATACGTCATTGGTACTAAGTTGAGAGAACGGGAAGATTTGGTAAACCGAAGCCGATCCTTGAGATATTGGGGTTCATTAGTAGCGATGATTTTGTAGAGTAGCAATAGACATTTAAATTTGAGTAGATCGTCGAAAGACAGGGACATAATTTGCTTCGAAAGCTCAGAAATATGATCGAAGCGTTTTTTAGAGAAGATGTACCTAGCGATGTTATTATACAAAACATTAAGTTTACTACGACACACACTATCACAATTAAAATACAGCTCACAACCATACAGTAATGTCAGCATTAGGTTACAAGCATACACATATCAAAACATGGGTTCAGTAAGTAATGAACACGGTAAAAGATGTCATCAAGAAATTGCAGCTTACGAGACGAGTTATCAGGGCAGATGGGAGCCAGCCATGCTTGCAGACTATTGTTGGAGCCTCCAGAGTGATACTGCCACTACTGACTACAAGAGGAAAGCTTGAATGTAGAATAAAAATTATTGTCACCGCTTCATATAATTTTAAGTAAAATCAATAAATGAGTTTCACCGCTAAACTTGATGTTATAGAACAATTTTATTTCAATATTTCAAATAGTTTTAAGTTGGCGAATCATAATTACATACTAAGAACCCAGTGAAAAAAAGAAATTTCACTTTGTTGATTCAATAATTGTATATACATACACGCACTTATGTAGTTATTAAAAAAGTACAAAATAAAAACAATGATAGGCTGGATATTTTCATGAAAGGAAAATTACATTAAATTATATTTCTTGCTGTTCAAATAGACCTTAAGAATACCACAGTTTAAATATATTGGAGCTTTTTGATTAAAAACTTGCTATTATTAATTGAAAACATAAGTCATTTCTACTAAGTAGCTAAAATTTCAGTAAGCATTCATGTCATGAAGTAATTAAAATAACAGATAAAAAAAAATGAAAATCAAAAGTATTTAATATTCTGAAATTCGTACTTAGTGACTTTGAATCAACAAGTTAACATATTCGGTATACCGAAAAAAACATCTTCCAAAACTTTTTCCACATCCATTTCAATATCTCGGATGTATATTTTTACGCTACTTCTGGCGCTCCACAAGGTAGCATGCTGGGTCTATTGGTTATTATTTTGTTTGTTAACGACATTGGTTCTAACTTCTCATACGCCTATTTTATATTCTACGCCGACGATCTGGAAATATATTCAGTCATTAGGAACAGCACGGACGTACTAAAACTTCAATCCGAGCTGGATAAATTATATTTTTGGTGCATTAAATCATATCGTTAAATATTAAGAAGTGTTAACTGTTTCCTTTTCCAAATCACGCAATTTGTTAAAAACTTAGTTCTGCATTTATGTTTGTAACTTTCAGGTGGCTTAATAAATTAAGGATCTCGGCACTATTTTTGATACTAAATACATATTTATTCAGCAGTCATATATTCATTTTATTATTTCAAAAAACATATTCTATGCTCGATTTTGTGCAGCGAAATAGTACTGAATTTTCCGATTCGTACACTACAAAACTGTTTATACGAATACTTCTTTTGTACGCTCTCATCTGAAGTATACTGCAGAAGTATGAAGGCGTCAATTTCATTAGTTCCATATCGAAAAAGGTATTATCGCTACTCAATTCGCAGTAACTTGGCAAAATAATATCAATTTTGTTTTTAACTTTTATTTTTTTGTGTTTGTTACTGTCCTTTCCATGCTGATAATGTTAAAACGAATTAAGCGCGTAATGCACCCATTGGCGGGACTATTTGTGAATTCAACCAAATCTAATCTTCTATCGACCTAGATTTCTCGTTGTTTAAATCAATGTTTGCTAATATTCTTAACTCGATGCCCTAGTTTAAGATAAAATGTCAAATAGTCTGTAAGAAATTATTGTTTCATAGGCTAATAACAAATAAACAAATAATTAAAATACATACCAACACTTTTGGTTTCAATTTGGATTTGGATTCTGGAGCTTAATCAATGTAATCAATGAAAAAGTGAAGTGAAGTATATACCTTAATTCCAGCATAAACAACACCAATAATGTCAGCCTCGAAATCAAGCGAAGAATTAAACTTGTCTACAGGATCTACTTTGGGCTTAGCAGGCTATTGAAAAGCAGAGCGCTTTCTCGACGCACGAACATCTCGCTTTACAAATCTGTCAGCATGCCCGTCCTTTTACGAGTACAGAAACGTGGACGATATTGATCAGCAATGAGAAGGCTTTGGGAGTTTACGAGAGAAATGTTTTTCGAAGGAATGAAGGGCGCCTACGAACACACTGGACGGACCAAGAGCAAAAGAACGTGTCTTCACTTGGTGTGAATAATTGGCGTAATCTAGCGAAAGAGACACATTGTTGTAGTGCCATAAAATAAGAAGAAGAAAAAATTAAGAAAGTTTCATCGTCCAAAATAATGAATTTCACACTCACAAAGTGTTATGGGCGAAGTAAACGACAAAATTTGGGTGCGCACTTATTTCCCCGGTGAAAGAATATAATGTTTTGTAAATACACGTTCAACCGAAGACTTGGAAACGTCTAATTTTCGTGATGATAGTCTCGTTGTTTTGGCACTCGTTATCGAACTTTTTTCTATTTTGTTCATTAGTTTTGATAAACGGCGAAATTTTTTTTTAATTTCCTGTTCCTTGTCATCGCAGCAATCTTTTAAAACGCAAATAATAGACTTGCGTGATATTGACTTAGATAACTTTGAAGAATTTCGATTCAGTCTGCCAAATAGGTTTTTAACAGACTCTCGTATTTCTAACTTGTGTGACATTATTATTTAAAGAAATTTGTAATAATTAATTTCTCTAAATCATTTGAGCCGTAAGATATTTGCTTGTCGTTTTAAGACTCAAAAGATAGATGTTGAAAAAAATTAAAAAAACGAAATAATTATTTTAACCGATATAGAATTTAACTACGAGTATTACAGTGGCGCTACATATTTTCCGATTCTTTTAAAGTGATTCATTCTGCAGTTTCGGCCCACTTGTGCTACTGAATTCATTAACAGCTGACTGACATAGTGAAATATTAGTCATAACTGCTACAAGCTCCTAAAATTCTCGTAAATAGTAGATAAATGGTCGCACACGAGTATGTAACAAATAATAAATTCGAAAACACACCCAAAAGCGAACACAGAACTCTATGTATATTAAAAATCGATGGCAATTTATAATTCACGCATTGGAAAAAAATCGATTCTTGCCAGCCTGTGACAGCTGCTGCTCAAACTTTTAATATTTGCGAACCGATTGACAGATCTCTGCTTGCTTGCCGCACATCGAAAAGTGCTTAGTATGTAAGTGGTGATTTTTATGCCAAGTCAGAAATTTGTAAAAAAAGAAAAAAACACACACACACACCTTTTATATTCAAGTGCTGAGCTATTGCATAAAAATTAAAAAACAAAAAATTTTTTTAAAAAATTAAAATAATAAAATTAACACCCGTGAATTAGAGCGCCAATGCCATACTTGGCTGTCGCTGGTTTTTATAAACATATACATATGTATGTATGTTTGTATATAAAAACACATCGGTTCTAACACCAACACTCCGGACTCTGGCAATGGCAGTGACAGTGGCGTCGTTCGACCGGCAGCATGCTACAGTTATAGCGCCATTCCAATAATGGTTTCAATTTCAATTGTTCAAATTTGAATTTTTTATACATACATATTTTTGAATAATTTGTTTGTTCATAAATTTCGCGCACACATACATACAAACACACGTCCGTACGATTGAAATTTATGCCGCATAGGAGGAATTCGAATGGACAACTTGACAGCAGCTAAAATGAATTTGACGCGCGAACTGAAACGTGACAAACAATGTCAACGACAAAAACAAAAATGGGGAACAGCAAAAAAAAAAAAGAAATAATTGGTAATGAAATTGCTACAATTCTAAGCGCTTACGCTGTTGTGTAGTGTCGCTGTGGCGTGTTCTGAAAAGTGTGGGTGGCTGGCGGACTGTGGGCTCCCGTAAGCCACACCGGGCCATTGTGTAATAATACACTGAGGTGTTGTTGTTTATTTTATGGCAGCTGCCAAGCATAATTTGCAGACACTCCACTCCGTCCGCATGCGTCAAAAATGTTGCTAAGACGTCGTTTAGTACGAGTGTATTGGTGCCCTGCAGTGAAACACCAAACTAGTCAGAAAAAATACAACTAGAAATTCCTGACTGAACTCAAACTAGTCCGAAAAAGAGCAGACTTCCACAATGCTTCCACTTCCACTTATTTGACAATATTGCCTCGTATACATACATACATTTCTTGTCTACTTTTATACTTATCCAAATTTTTAATTTTTATTAAGTTTTAAAGAGAAAAGCCCGAAATGTGCTTTAACACCAACTTAAGCTAATGTATTTAATTATATTTTAATTTAAGTTTATACAATATAAAATTCAGTTTTTTTACTTTTAATAACATTAAATGAAAAATGCTTTTATTTATTCTTTGGAATGATACCAAATTTGTAGTATTGATGTATTTATTTTTCCTTTCTACCAATACTTAGGAAATATAAAACAAATTTGCAAATCTTAAACTGCTCAATAAAAAAAGTGTAATATTTTGAATTCCCGTTTTTAATCTCAAACTAGTGGTTTTGATCTACAAGTGTATGCGTATTGCTTTGTCTGTTTGGAGACTGTTATGTTTGGTGCAAGGCACATTAAACAGGTCGCAGAGTTAAAGAAAATGCAACCCTGGCGTATATTTTTGATTTGTTGTGATCCATCACCCTTTAAATTTGATATATCAAATTTGACGAGCTTGATAATTCTAAATGTACACTTTGATTCTACATTTTGCTTGAAAAATACATTTGTTTTCAACGCAAACACTGCAAGACGCATCATACTACAATGGATCCTCAGGAAACATTTTTCCTGGTCACAAAATTTGGTAAAGATTCTCGTGGTATACCTTCAAATATGCAAAAAAATGGTCGGAACGCACCCAACCGTTTGCAGAAAGCGGCATGCCGAAGTTCTGTTCCAATTGGATATGAAAAGCAAGATCCGACCTTGTCCCGTATTTTAGAAAACAATGTCTCCTTTCTGAGTATGTACATATGTTTTCAAAATAGCGTTAATGAAAAATTTGTATAAATTAGAAATTAGAAATATACAAAATGTAAACACATATTTTTTTATTATTTTTTTAAAGAAAAAAGTTTGTTTTGTTAACAAAATTTAACTTGTTATAGACCACTTATAAGAAAAAACTCCAATCAGATGCTAACATTATATTACCTGTTTATTGTACCAGGGTTTGGTTCATAATTGGACTGGTACTTATTTGGTTATTTTGTACTAGTATGAGACTAGTACATTTCTAATGCGAATCCGACAATTACCATCTTGTAGGACATCCCAATGTTAAAAACACCAGTTTCTTATATGGAAAAAATACTGTACGCTGACAGCTGGCGTACTTTGTACAGCTGGCGTGCTTTGTTGACCTCGGCCAAAATCGCTTAGGCGGTTGATGCGCCAATTAAGTAAGTAATTAAGACTAGTTGGGCCTCTGATGCATACTAGTTGTGAAGTAGTTAAATACTAGCACATTTGACTATAGGGTAAGTATTTGTGTATGTGCATAGGAGTAAAAGTGTAAACCTTACAGTTTTCCAAAGAAATAGGAAGTGTAGGCGCTTTTAATCTTTTTCTATTTTAAATGCGACTATTTATTGGCCCTTACTGCTTGGCGGTAGGTATGAGTAATTATGGGAAATGTTATATGTATGTAAGAACAAATGTGTTCTGAAGAGTAACCGACCTAACAATGATATAAAATATTTTTGTTTTTTTAATTTATTTTTATTTATCTACATAGTCTCCTTGTAACTCTACACACTTCTCCCAGCGTTGCTCCCATCTCTCTAACTCATCCCAATATTACTTTTCGTTTTTCTCTGCCGAAAACAAAGTTTTTGCCTTTTTAGGAGCCAGTTGCCCCTTTGCAGTCCACTATTTTGACTGTATTTTGTTTCGGGCGCATAATTGTGTATCCAAGTTTCATCTACAGTAAATAATCGGCATCAAAACTCGGATTTAGTGCGCCTCAACTAAGACGTCCCGAACTTTCGTGGAGACAATGAAACGCTTATGGCCACGTTTAAACTCAGTAGTTCAAAATTTTACTGTGGTGAATGATGGCGCAGAGTTGCCATACACGGAGTTCAACGCATCTTTGATTTGCGTAGGCGTATTGCTTTTCAAACACAAAAATTTAATGACAGCTCGAAACTCAATTTCTTCCATTTTCACAAAAACGCTCACATCGAATCATTCAAACGACTGTCAATTAAAAGCTGCACTGCAGAAATGACTGAAACTTTGTTGTGAAACTGTCAAAAGATGCACAACTAAATTCACTAGCTTTAATTGACAAGTGCAGCTGTCTTCGCGTTGAGTTCGGAAACTTTTCAGCCCACCCTCGTATATACATATGTATGTATGTATGCATATTACGTTTGCTCTCAACACTGTTGAAAATTCAACAGATCTATTGATATATATTTACAAAGGTTGATCTGTTTAAAGTCGGCATACTTATAGAAAAAATTATGAGACTAGTGCCTTCGTTGCACAGTGTTATATTACTCAAGTGGAACTTTATTTAAAAAAATAGTGGAAAAATGTATTTAAAATACATCTAAATATTCATATAATGTAATGTTTAAACTATTTACTATTGTTATTGTTATTATTATCATTATTATTACACCGCGTTACACAGGGGAGAAAAAATAAAAATACACGTGTTTCGGCGATTTTCATGTACACGCCAGAATTTTTTAAATTTATTTTTAACCCTTTTAACCCTTTTTCCGTGATTCAATCGAGCTGAATTTTTGCAGGCAGACTCGTGAAAATGTCTGTATCACGTCAAATTTTAATTGATTTTTATCAATTCTCAGATTTTTCTGACGTGTACATGAAAATCGCCGATAAACGTGTATTTTTATTTTTTTTCCCCTTTCCGAAAAAGTGTATTTGGTTCATAGGACAGAACTAAAGCTCGTTTTTGTAACGCAGTGTTATTATTATTATTATTATTTATTATTATTATCATATATTTAGTTTTATTAGTATTTTTAAATAATAAATAAGTACAAGCACTTTTATTGATTATCATTTCCTTACATTTTAAGGTAATTTCTAAATGAGTTTTTATACATATATAATTTAAAGAAATTCCCCGCATTTCCCGTATTCTTAACTTCTCCTTTAAATTAAAGACTTTTCAGGATAACTTAAATATTTTGCAAAAATTTGCTATGTTTAAATAATAGTTTTTTTTTGCCAGAATACCTTTAGGCGCCTGCATTGGCCGACTTTCAATGACTTGTAATTCAAAACTCTGCCGGGGCGTGTTAAATCATAGAAAAAGTTTTTCTACTGGTACTCGCGCCTTGGCAGCGGATTGCAAAATAATAAAACACATCTGTCATTCCGAGTCGGCTATTTGAACAACACGAAGACGCGCACGACAAATTTCAAGAGAAGCTCAGCCAAAAGATAATAATATATAAGCGAAGCGAAGAAATACCTACGAACCCAAGGTATCGCAAGAAAATTTGTTCAAATTGATGATGGCATATTGGCTTTTGAAGATAACTTCGTAAGAAAGTCGTTTGCATATGTAAATATGAAGTTAGAGAGGAATTCGTACAAACAAACATCACTTGAAACCGAAAATAAAATATGTAATAATTACGATTGAGATACGAAGTTCAAACTTTAATTCATAAAAAGTAGTTAATGCCAGCTGACGTAGGAAGTTTTACTTTCAACACTTATTAAACTTTCGTACAAATTTAATTAAAGATGCGAAGCAAACAAATATTCCTACATTCAACTTGCGAGTTCACTTAAGAAAAACACACAATTTCGTAACTGGCGCAAGGTTACGGCTGCTGAAGATTTCTGGCTATTGACACTATATTACTTTTTATGAAAATAGTTTCGAATATGTAACACAACAAATTTATGAATTGAAGCAAACGTTTATACTACTTGTACGAGTAGATGGTAAGTTGTTGATAGACATTTTTAAAGTAGCATTTTGAGAGCGTGGGTGCAAAAAGTGCTTCATTGTTAAATAATTTGATTTAATTTTTTTCAAATGGAAACAATCAAGATGAGTGAGGGTAGGGTGTACTCTGCAAATGTACTCGTACTTAAGTGCACTTAACTACAACTAAATTACGCTATTAACATCGATTTTGATGAATGTACGCCATATATTTTGAGGGTTATTTATATTTCAATTTAATTCAATTCAATTTATTTTGGATACAATATTAATACTACAATATAATATTAATATAATTATTAATACAATAAGATACAGGTCGCTTTTATACCACAACAAAGGAAAGTATACAAATAATAACTTGAATACCATTGAAGAAAATGAATAATAAGCAGTCAACTATGACCTAAAAACTCTTTCAATGGTGAGGACGAAAATTATTGTCCAAAAATATTTTCTTTTTCAAATTAAAGTGAAATTACTTTCCTTCTACAGCTCTTAAGGCCAGTTTAAATTTAAACTTCATTTCCTTGCACTCAATTTTATTTTTTTGCAACTTAAATAAAGTACTCAGCAATCATCTGTTAAGTTAAACTAAGTTTTACCATGCAATAATGGCTCTGTAAACTTAGTTTAAACCACGTTTAAAGTTGACTGAAAAGCTGCATACTGAATTTAAACTTAGTTTAAACGACAATCACTAAAAAACTGGCCCTTAGAAACAAACATTTCGACTCAGGTATTTATTGTAATTTCAGATTTAATCTTTTGCATAAGTTTCAAAAAGACCTGAATTTACTGAATTTTTGGACGATTTTCCGTCATCCCTGGACAAGTTTGGTTTTAGGACAAAAGAGTTTGGGCGTTGTTCCAGCTTCAGTGTAATTTTTCGTTCCGAATAATTTTGTATTCGATACTGAAGATGGCACAACGCCGCAACCGGATTGTAATAAATCCAAAAATGATGGAAAATCGTTTCAAAATTTAGTAAATTCCTACCCTGTCGGAAATTTCAACAACAACAACAAAAAAAATACTAGAATTTGTTACACTGCGAGTTTTGAGAAAGCCTCTAAAAAAGTGTTTTCAACATTCTCGGACAAAACATTTGTACTTGTTTTGATAAAATGTGTGCGTCCACGTGAAAAGGGCCCACTTCGGCGGTATTGGAGTTATGCATATAAGCGTCTTCCTGGTTGATTTCCGAACATTTTGAGATAAATTAGACCATCCTAACTGAAGAATTGAGGGAAATATAGAACTTTGAAGGTGAATATCCGAAAAATTACTAATTGAGAAAAATCAATTTGAAGTTGAAAGTTCGATTTTTTCATTTCTTTTCGGACGTTAAATGGGTGTTCATTTGAATCGAACAGGAACATAGTCAGCATGAGGAAAAAATACTATTAGATCATTTTTCAATCATTAATATATGTGAAACAACTAATTAAGATCAACTAATTCAACCGATGATCACAGAAAATTATGAATGAGTTAACGTTTGACCAATGAATCAGGAAGATGGGGAAGTAAAAAATGTGAAATGGATTCAACAGTGAATATTTTATTATAATTAAAGATGAAACAAAGACAACAAATTAGCAGTAATTCATTCATTACAGTCATTGACAGTAATTAATTCACAGATATTATCAGATCTCTTCGTACTGAATTTCGGTGGCCTTCTTCATCACAGAATCCACAACGTTGTCTTTTTCTTTTTTTTCTTTTCTTTCAAAAAAAGTCCATAGAACACGAAAATGCTTCATATTTCTCCAATGCGACAAAGTGGGCCCTTTTCTTTTTTTCCAAAAAATAAAATTAATTATTTCTATTATACCTAGGAAGCTAAATTTAGTGTCATTCGACGCGTAAATGTATATAGTTTCATAATAAACCATAATAAAAAATTACGAAATTCGATCCATGTATCGAAAAATCTATATATCTCGGAAATTAGATGCGACAAAGTGGGCGCTTTCACGTGGACGCACACAAATGTTTTTAAAGCTCCTTAATGCGTAAACAAATTCTTTGTTAAGACCGGTGGCGTCAACGGAGATAAAAACTTTTCGATTGTGGCCAAATAAATCGAAATTTATTTTTGGATTTTTACCAGGATATTGCGGTTTTCTTCGTTATACATTTACATAAATTTCTTACGTTTTTTTAATGTACGTTTTTATCTTCGAATGTGAAAAAAAAATCAAAAATCAGAGACGATTTTGGGCATTAGAAACTTGCACTTAAAGGTATTAATGGGCTTCAAAAATGCAGATTTAAAAATCTTCTAACGCTTCTAAAAAAAATTTTAAACTTGAATTAAAATTTTAAAATCTGAAAAGTTTTATACTAAGTCTGATGTGGTTTTTGTTAGAGGATGATGAGTATTTTTATTGAAATTTATAAAAAAATAAATAAACAAACAGAAGGCATACAATCTCATTCTGAGTTTGGTAGCAAATCACAAGAAACAAATGCAACTGCTTACTCCAAATAATTCAAAAACTTCTCCGAAAAGATATACAATTTTTTAACTCTCTACAAAATGTAAAACTTTTAAAATCATTTTGCATAGCTGAGTCGTAAAAATATAAGTTATAGTCAGTACGTAAGGTTAACTTCTAAACAAGGTGTGACTCCCGAAATATTTTTTTACATTCTTTTTTTTTAGGTATTTATGA
This sequence comes from Philophylla caesio, assembly GCA_963971545.1. Taxonomy (NCBI): domain Eukaryota; kingdom Metazoa; phylum Arthropoda; class Insecta; order Diptera; family Tephritidae; genus Philophylla; species Philophylla caesio. The sequence continues at coordinate 96,622,067 of OZ020609.1, forward strand.
CTTGACAAACCCTACTGTTTCGCAGTAAAGTGAAGGAGAAATTTGGGAGCACATCGCAGCAAAACGAGCGGTTACTTGCCGAACTCTAAACTCTATAAGATTGTGTACAGAGTTAGTTCCAACTTAATATTTTCCTTCCATGAATTATCTCTAAAGCCCTGACAGCTAGTCCTCCGCATTCGTAAAATAAAAATTGTATTATTATTTTTCATTTAATTAAAAAAAAAAAATTAATAAAAATAAAATTATCTCTAATACATTACTGCTACTCGAATCGCTCAACAATACGACTGGCGCAAAAACTTGGCAAAGCATTTTAGTTTCTGTAAACTTTCATTTTTCACAATAATAATTCAGTTTTCAGCTCTTTAATTTGCAATTACTCTATCACTTATCCGGCTAATCACTTATTCTGCTCATTGCTCCAACAATTATTCAATTTTATTTAACTTTAAACCAATTAAATTTAATCAACATATCCAAGCACTCCTTAAACGACTTTTAAGTAGCAGCTGGGTGGCGTGCAAATATTTTTTGTGTGCATTGTATGTACTAGCACAATTCTTCCATTTAAGTTCCATGTATGTACAAATCCATATATGTATGTACATATGGGTTAAACTAAGTCAGCTACCAATATTTATAATAATTTCAGTTGTACATTGAGTTTTAAGCTCGGCCTATCTTCTGCGGAAAAGTTTTTAAATTGTCGTAGTTTTAAAATAAAAAGCATTAGTCTTTGCTTTTTATTAAATTAATTGCCTTATAATAATCATTATTTTATGCTATTTATAACTTAACAATTATACTAAGATATGCTTGTATGGTACAAGAAATCCATTGGCTTCATCATCAACACCTATTCCTCGACGTTTTGCCAAATTCATTTGAATTTTTTCATTCGTATCGCATTCAAAAGATAAAAAACCTGCGCTAACAATAAAATTGAAATGTTGAAAAAATTAAATATAAAATCAAACTACCAATGCGTAAGCAACTTTGTACATACGAAGAAATACTCTGTTCACAAATTATAGCACAACCACATAATGACACTTTTGGACAATTTAATGGAAAAAAAAAACTATAAAAACTCATTTTTAAACTTTATACAGTGATTTAACAAAATTTTATAAAAATTTCGAAGTCTTTCCAAGTTTCGAGTGCCTACAAATCACCACTGACTTTTTACAATTTTTTTACTGACGCTCTTTCGCAATCTTTTCCATATACATAAATTATAGTCGCAGGTTTGCGTTATATGAAGAAAATTGCTATTAATTAAAAAGTAATTTTAAATAATTAGAAACAAATTAGATTGTCCAAATGTTAATATGTGATTGTGAACAGAGAGTTTGTCTGGACAGCTTAAGGCAAGCAGAAAAAAAGCGAAAGTACTCACCACACGTCAAGTATTTCTTAGCGCACTTGTAAAAAAATCAGCACCAATTTATTGTGAATGTGATATAACTATACGTATATATGTACATATGTATATACATATATATTATGTGTTAGTTGGAACATTTTTTTAGCTATCTGTTTGTTTCGCATTCAAAATTTCAGGGAAGCAGATGGCTAGCAGATTAGAATTAGGAGACCGCATTCAAATTTTGTTGTCAAATTACTGTGTATTTAATTTCCCCTTCACTCTACCCCCCACGCATTTTTGTTTTGTTCCCAATTTTTTAGCACCTACATACATCATTTTCAACTTGTTGCTAACGAATTTTATCGAACTCTATTCAAGTGATCAACCGTTTTCAAAAGAAGTTATGATCGTTTCAACCGTTAATAGTTCGACCAGCCATCGACGTAAAAACGGAAAACGTGACAGCTGTTTCCTTTTAACATTAATTCACCACCACTTGACGGTGACTTTGCCGTTAGCTGTAGGTATATTCTGTCTCTTTCTTTCAACAGCAAATTAATATGTCGATACGGGCGGCAAGTACGGAATGGCGCTCCGTCGGTTAGTAGTTGAACCATTAACTCAATATTTTGCTTCCTTTTTTTCTTTTTAAATAATACAATTTCTCAAGGGAATGAACTAGAAGACTATAACATAAGCACTTATGTATTTTGGTCAGAATGATGATTACGTTTTTAAACTTACCCCCGAATTCAGTAAGCAGCCCAGTCTCTAATAGTGACAAAAGTCACAATTTTAGACCAGTTGGCATTCATTAGTTTCAAAATAAGGCATCTAGTCTCAAAATAAAGTCTCTAAATTGTGACCTCATGATAAGCAGATCACAAAAAATTCAAATAAAAACAAAAGAAAAAACGTGCTCATTTTGAGGCTTGAGATAATACGAAGTTACTGAATTTGGGCATTAAACATTAAAAGAAAAAAATTCAAAAATTAAATGAAAATCAGAGTGATTTTAGAAGAATATTGATTAATTTATTATTTTTAATATTTCTTGAAAATTCTATTTGACTTTTTGTGATTGCTCCTTGTTTTTGATCAATTAAACTTTCTTAGTTAATTTATTTTTTTGTTATTTATTTTCTCACAAAATATTATATTTAGGTGAATTCTCCATCAAAATCGAAACCAGTTGTGTAGTCTTTAAACATTTTGGCTAACATTTGGAACATACATACATAAAACAATTTCCCCCAATTTGTTTTTGTGTTGCCTGTAAATTGATGGGAATGAATTGTTCCCATAAAATTCAAGATAAGGCATTCAATTCACGATAAGACTGAATATGAAAAATGTAATATATTTTTTACCTTAACAACATATGTTCATATGTCTGACCTCTTAGAGCGTATATATTTTAATATTCCGCAAAAAACCCTTCGATTTTCACATACATTTTATAGCAACAATTCTAAAACGAATTATGCACGCAATGCTCCTCTTGTTCGTGCTTAAAATGAGTTCAATTTAATCTCTAACTCTATCGAGCTCGATTTTTCTCTACCAAGGTCATCTTTTGTAAACATTTTGTAATTGAGTTCAATTGTTAATTAATTTAATTATTTTAGCAAATCTTTTTTTCTTTCCCATAGTCTGTAAGAATTTATTGTTCATAGACTAAATAAAATTAAATAAATAAATAAATATGTATGTATGTATGTATGTATGTTATTATTTTTCTGAATATTTTTCATTTCTTTAAGAAAGTTGACTAGAACTCCCACTACTTTGAAAATTGTAGAACTCAAACAAAATCTGATCAAGTATTGTATTTAAACCTTGTATGTGGGTACCTACTTATCTTTAAAGCCATTAAAATTACCTACTAGAAAAATAATTACATTCGAAACCGATAGAATGGATTCGTTAGAGTGCAAACTCGATTACTTTAATTTATGAATGGGGAGTGGTACACATGTTTCAGAAGTTAGCACATAAAACCTTAAGTGACAATGTGGCATGCATCGACTAACAAGATGACAGTAAAAAATTAGCTGTTTATATGTACATATTTATTTACACAAATTAACTGTAACTGTGACCACAAGCGTTTGTAACGTTAATTGTCCAGTCTGCGCTTGACAGCATGTCAAATTCGAACCTTATTGCTCTATGCTAATTTAGATTCGCTACACTTTTCACATTATCAGACTTATGGTGCATACATGTGTTGATTAAAACTCATTTAAACGATATAAAAAAGATTTTACCAATATCAATTGCCACCTACAAAGCGTCAATTGTGAATTAGTTGGAGTATGAAAAGCATTTTGTTTCTTTTTGTTTTTGATTTACTTTATTTGCTTTATGTTTTTACACAAATTGCGTGTATGTATGTATGTACATATGTATGTATGTGTGTTTGCTTAGGCGTTTTGTTATTATCATTTTGTTTTTTTATTTTGTTTTAGTTATAGCATTTGATCGTTATTACATACACGCTCGCTTCACACTCGATGGCATCTCTAGACATTTTTTATTTTTCTGCGCTTTCGGTTGATCGTGTGATTATATACTTATGTGCATATGTATGAATTTATGATTGCTTGTATTTTTTTTTTTTTTTTCTGGCAACATTATTGACTATTAAAATTAAACGCTGCTCCATGCGTCAACTTTCGTTTTGCACTGTCCATTTTTTTTTTATTTGTGTCAAAAGCATACTGCCATTTGTCAATTTTCATTGGTATAGCAATTTTTTTTTCGATTTCCGAGCGGAAAATTCGCTTTCTTAAAATTAGTTTTTGCTTTTATAAGAAGCTACATATTTACAGCATTTTAAATATGTGCATTCATATTTTTGTATAAAAATAACATAACTAAAACAGTATAATTGCATATTAGAAAAATCATTAAAATTAAAATGATCTCTTTCAATTAACTTAACGTTGACGCACATTTTCAAATAAATTCCTTACTTATACATAGATTCGTTTAGAAGCTTTATTAAATTAAGTTTTTCTTTTAGAACTATGAAATTATCTCAAAATCTTCATCTGAGTCGGCATTCAAATCAGCATCGCAGCCATTGCGCATCAAGCCGGTTGCATTTATGTGATTCACATTCTCGAAGTCTGTAAAAAAATTATAATAAGAAATGCGAGTTGGTATATATTCGTAATATTTGCAAGTTTAAGAATGCCAACTAATTTTTTTTTTTAGTAAAAACGAAAATAAAAATAATTTTAAATAGTAAATGTATGCAGTTCAAGAACCTTCTGAATCGCAGGAACTTATAGTTCGATTGCAACGATTCTTATAGTTTTCGAAAGCTGCCGCCGCCTCTGCTGCACTTGTCAAGCCTGCTTTTTGTGTCGCATCCAAATTGGCGCGTACAGACGTCGCTATAGTTTTTGCTATAGTTGTGCGCGGTGTATTGCTATTGGTAGCATCACTGGAGGCGGCGTTCGAAGTAGAAGTAGATGCTGAAGACGAATTACAGTTAACCACCCCCGCTGTATTTAGTGTAGTAAAATTTGACTCAATACCTGCCGATGTGGACACCCATTCGGAGGAGCGTGACTTTGTGATTTCGAGTAGCGGTTGTGTGCAGGCGGCCAATACTTGTGTGCGTAGGCTATTGAGTAGAACTTCGAAGCTAAGGCGAGATTTGCAAAGGAAACACTGTAAGGAGAAATACATGTTCAATTATTTTATATGAAACGCGACTTAAATTGAAAGAATCAAGTCTTACCAACGCCATTGATGGATCCATGTGCTGAAAATTTATACGTCCCGCATATCTCTGATGAAATGTCGCATCGAAATCTACCTCATCCTGTGATGTCTTCGAGCCTACAGACCCCGAACGTTGTGTCGTATGCGGATCCAGATATAAAACTTCATCATCTACATAGCCAACAAAGTAAAGTGCTTGATTTGGACGTCCACCAATCATGCCGCAACTGCCAACTAGCTCAAAACAACTTTTCAAGGCAGGTATATAAATTGGATTTATATCACTGATGCCCAAACGAAGTGGAATGATGAGTAATAGGGGCTTCCATGTATCATCATTGTTTGGATTTTCAAGGCAAAGTGAATCTATATGCAGGAAAATAAGTGTTTGAAACAGTCGATAGGTGAAAATACAACACAACTCACATATATCATCAGTCACTATAGTGTTATCCATTGCCACATGTACCACTATCGAGCACCAGTCGTCGTAGCGCACCAGTTTCCTACAGAGGAACGTAATAATTAATTAAGCCAAATATGTATACATATGTACATATATGTTTATAGTATATATGTACAATTACTCACTTCAAAACCTGCGCCACCGTATTCGGACCGAACCATTGCCCCACTTTTTTATCCTCCGAATCACCCATTAAAGCGATTTGATGTATGGAGAAGTAACTTTTACGTGAATCTTCGAAACGGTTAACGATTTTCAGATACGTGGCATCTCGCATCTCTGGCGTCCAAAACCAATCACGTCCAAGATGAAGGTCAATCAAAGCTTGAGCCAACACCATTTGGCCGCACCGCAGCATGCAACCCCAACCTTTATCGGTTGTCAATTGTGGAGCGCCGAGAGGGACAAATCCTCGACGATATGTGCACCATAAACGCGACTGTATTTCGCGGCGTATTAAATCAAGTTCTGTAAAGCAAAATATGCAATTAGTTGCCGTAATTAAATCAATTTGCTTTGTAAAATTTACCTTGTATTGCATTGTAACGCTTGCCGAGTACCCATACTGTGGTATTTACTTTTGGTATATCGTCTGGCTCTCCAACCGCACCAGCAACAGCACCAGCCAACATCCCATCCGGACCTAAATATGCTTCGAATACGCTGTCCATTTGACGTGAAACATTCGCGTACAATGCGATGAAGCGATCGATGTTTGCGATGCACTGCAAGCGCAAGTAATAAACACGGGGACTACGTCGGAACAGCTCGTCGGGATATTCAGTGAACAGCGACAAGAGACTAACGATGACGGATGCAATTAATGTTAACGTTATTATTGTTAACCATAAGCAGCTGCTGCCGCTGAGCTCATCAAGATAGGGAAATATTTTAGAAGCTTCCTAGTCGACGTTATCTTTTGATATACACTGCCGATTTCTTTGAAATATACACAGGCATACATATGTATATAAATCATGCGTCACTGTTTTTATAAGTATACATATATATAAACAATTCACTTCATATAATTGTACTCGAAATAATATTTATTAAACTTCTTATAAAAACCATTTACCTTTCCTACGCTCACTCTGCGTACATATGTATGCCCTTGAGCTATTTTTTCACAACTGGTTATAAATTCGGTGCTGTTTTATATGCTTGCTATAGCAATGTTTCCGACGCACTGTCTAATACTTTTCCAGATATCCTAACTAATGGACACCCACACAAAATGCTTAAAACATCGGCAGTGTTTTTTCGTACCTGAGTTTAGGTCCTTTTACTATTATTACCTGTTTCTAAAAACAAAAATTTCAAAACAAAGACTAATCGCTTCCTCTTTGACAGGAACGCAAAAGTCTGTTCACAATGAGGGATGACGACAGTTTATTTGCATACTTGGGTACGGTGAAACAAAATGTAGCGGTCGAAGTGTATTTTATTTTACGGATTAACTTTGCTTTCCGGTCACAAATGATTTGTTAAGCTTTGTATACAGCTCTCAAGAAAATCGAAAAAATTCACATAAAATGACAGTCAAGAAATGAAAAAAAAAATTTCTTTTATTAAAAATTTTCACAAAAAGTCAGTATAAAATAACATATTAAGAAGACATATTTTTCGTATTTTATACACATCACAAATATGGCAACACACTCATCTAATGGTTGTGCCGACCATTTTGCGTGAATGCAATTAGGTTATTTTTATTTACTTAATATTTATTAATAAAACGATTAAATATTAACTTTCTTAATTGTGCGGGCTCGGAAATGTTAATTATTTTCATTATACAAACGAAAGTTATGTGTATTTAGTGTAATATTCAATGAAATAACCAATATAAAAGGGGGCATTTTTTCAACTTTAAGTATAAATATCTCGAAAACTATAAGTCAGCGGCAGCTAAAAACTATATATTTGTGATCAGGAGGTCCCCCTCTACCCCCCCATCACCCGCTTGTTTTCCAATTCCGGGGATGCTAAACTAAATCCTAGCCAATATTAATTATTTTAACTCTCGCTTTGTTCCTGAGAATGACAGATTGTGTTATTTCGTTATTTTGTCTTTTGAATTTTTATTCCAAGCATGTCGAAATATGTATCTTCGCTGTCTACATAATATCAGAGAACTTATAAGTTCCCTGATAATATGCAGCCCTTGAAGTCGTTATTGTGAACTTACACCGAGAGTTGCACTGAAATGCATTTGTTTAATTTTTTCAGTTCCGGAAATAAATTAAAATATATGTACATACATATGTTTGAAAATTTATTACTTTTGTAAGTAATTGTGGAGAACTGCGGTATTTGCTAAAAGTATATGAGGATGCTTATTTCATTAAAAGTGGCGGAAAGTGAAATTTTTTTAAGCACACATTATATTATTCAGGATGGATTTTGCATTAAAGTTGGCTCAAAAAAAAAACTCCATCATTTTAGGTAACTTTTAGCAAAAGCCTCTGTTGTCCATAATTACCTTCAGTTTACTAAATTTAAACTTTGTTTCCTTACGCTCAATTAATATCTGTTTTAAATTTAAGTGCATTTAGCAATCTTTAAAAGTGCTCTTTAATCGATTTACAGAGTGAAACAAATTTTAATGATTTTCGGAGCAAACTAAGGTAATATTCCGACGGTGACGTCTCAGTATACATATGTTTCTCGGCAATTATTTTTAATACTCTTGGTGAGCGCCTTCCGTGATGACATTTGTCTACAAACTGAAAACAATGAGCTTTCAACCTGGGTGGAGACATCGTCTGAACAGCCCCTAAAAATCATTTCCTAAATCAAATTCTTGAGGACCTTTGTTAATATAGCGAATTAAGACTTAAATCCGTAGGTTTGTGAAAATATAACACATACTTATACTTATGCATTGCATATTTACATCTGTAACATCTCAATTTTTAGCTCACTTTCAAAAATGAGCAGAATTTATTATTCAAATCGAAAAACTCCTCTTCCTCTGTGGGCCCACCATCTTCACGGTCACTAAAATCCACCATATCCGCGTTCGGATCGGCATTCTCCTGCGCCGCCGCTTTTTTTCGTGCAGCTTGGCGTTTTTTCTTCAAAACCTTTTTATTTACTGTATGCGTTCTTGATTCACCAGCCGGACGCTTCCATTGGGGCACAAATTCATTGCACCATTGCAACAGATATTCATAGAAATCGAACATCATTTGCGAATCACGAAAAATATAATTCCGCACATGATAGGTAATGTCGGCGCGTGTTTTTAACAAATCATACAAATTGTATATTAAGACTCCACAGAAGAGTTGACCAATTTTCGGTGGTTTGTAGGGCAAATCAAGCAATCCATTCAAACCATATAATTGGAAGACAACCGATTGAAATTCTGCGAAAGCATGTAGGACTACTGTTGAATAGGTATCATATTTCCTTTTGAAAACCTCTTGCATATTAAAATGTTTAAGTAGGCCCTCCATAACGAGACAGCAGTCGGATTTCTGCACAAACTCCATGCGTTCCGGTATGGAGCGGGACATTAGATCTTCTCTAATCATTCGTGATTTTCCGTTCGCCGCATCTGTGGCGCGTACGATTCTTTCCTTTTTCACGATTTTGCCAAACCTCTTTTGAAATTCACGTTCATCACGTTCAGCTATTATTTTCCCATCGATGGTGCGTAGTACAATCACGCATAAAATAAGTGATTGAAGATGAATTAAATCACATGTTTGAGATTTATGCAGCCAATACACGATTGCAAGAAAGTAAAGCTTCAAATCATTTGGCAGTAATTGCACTTTTTCAAATAGCTTTTCAGAGTCTAAACATGGCATTTGGTTCTTAAAAACAAATCGGAATATCGTTGAATCGGGTTGTGCGGGCGTTAGAACAAATTTTGTTTCACTTTCCATTGCGTAACGGGTATAGTTTATATTTGTTACCTTGGGTCTACGTGCCATATATGTAAACTCAATAGGCTGTGGTTCGCCTTTCTCATTTATCTGAAGTTGGGCCTCTTCACCCAGTGCGCTATTGAGTAGCGTAAAAATTAATTTTAATATTGGCAAGGCAATTTCATTGCAATCGTTGTAAGGGAAATGTTCAATTTGTGGGCTGTTAATATATTTACGGAGATGTACCAGATCCACAAAATAGCGTGGCAAAAGTGCGGGGTGCAATTTTTCCAGAAACCAGTCCGGAAAATGTGTTGATTTGTCTACACTTTCAACCTCGTTACTTTCTACTTCTTCATCATCTTCACTATCATTTATATCGGCTTTGATTTCAATTCCATTTTCATTTTCTACAACATTTTCTAAATTTTCCTCTTCGAAATTAGACTTATCCTCGCTGCCGATAACCTCATCACTGTCTTCCTCTTCGATATCTTCATCAGCTGTTGTTTTATCCTCCTCGCTTTCCTCATCTTCTATTTCCTCGGTAACTTCTTCAATGTCCTTTCCCAGCTGCTTTGGTGGGTATCTTTGAAATGCATTTTCATACTTGTTTAAAAAAAAATTATATGAAATACATTTTTCATTGGAATATCCACTGATTGCTGTATTCATTTCTTCTAGTAGCGACCTTCGTTCTTCCTGCATACACAAATATTATAACGTTATTATACATAACGTTAAGAGATAATAAATATATTGTAAAGCATAAATGAATTAGCCTTACCTTGCAAAGGCGGCTTAAAATCTTGTTCAACGCTGAATCGACAGTCTCTTCCTTTAACCATTGCAATATTACTTGTATTCTTTTTTGTTGGCTCTGTACTTTTCGACTGCGGCCCACTTTGCCCATACCCGCAGCAAAGAAATTCTTAAAACTCGAACGCGATATATAATCATTGCCCAGCAGCGCAGCGAAGAGTGGTAATTTTTCCTTACACATCGAACGACGTGCTATTAAATGTTCTATACGATATATACAGCAATCCAGGAACTTATAGGTTTTGCCTTTCTTCGGTGCACGTTTTTCGATATTGTTCACCTGTATGTCTCCCACAATGCGATTTGCTTTTGTCAGTTTCTCCACATGCTTGGCTTCATTTTTACGCAACTTACGTCCCGGCAAAATATCTTCTTTAGAATTACCTTGTTCGCTAGCGCGCTTGGTATGCGCTTTAATTGTCAGTGTAATAAGTGGTATATATTGCACATTATAAATATAAAAATCTGAATCATAAGTGAGTACAGGGCAACCTAACTTTCGACTTAGTGTCGCCAGCTCGTCGTCTGCTTCGAATATGCAACGCATCACCGGCACACCACAATCACGTACGGCGTCTACAAATACTTCCTTCATTAGGAGAGGAAAGATTGTGCTTGCGCCACGAGGATCGATACGTTTGATAACCGCAATTTTCCCTCTCAATCGTTTCCCAGCAGTGCGTAATTTACGTCTTTCATATCCACCATCCATTAGTACATATGGCTCGATATTGCATTCGGCGAGAACTTCAAAGAACTCCACTACTGCACGATAGAAAACATCATAGTCGCCTCCGAATGCTGAGAAAGAACCAGACACATCTTTGTACAAGTTGCAGGACAAACTGTCGCCATCGATAACTAGATTACAGTCATGTAGTTCGAAGGGGAGTAGATACTGTTCCGCATGACGTGCTATATAGCCGGTGAGCCCACGCACACCCATTACAAATTTTATTAATTTCAATTTTGTTTGCCCTTATTTATTTAACTTTTAATGCGGTTTGTTTTGATAAGCCATGTGTTTACTAGTGATGTGATAAGTTTCCGGTACCTTATCATCTAAGAATGTCAATTACCCTGGCAACGAACTCCGAAGAAACTAGATACTAGTCACAGCACATCTCTAGTTTGTGCACTAAAACGAGGCATTCACGGTAGCAACGGTTTTGATACTTGGTAAACAACCTGTCTGGCCGCTGTTTTCGAGTGGGTAGCGATGCATGCTATTACTCGATATGCCGCTGAGTTCGGCGTTCGAATCTCAGCCAGGGAAAGTAAAATCTAAATCATAGAAAAGTTTTTTTCTAATAGCGGTCACCCCTCGAAAAGCAATGGAAGCAATATTTCTGTCAAAAAAAAGTTTCTCATACAATTAATTTGCCGTTCGGCGTCGGCACAAAACTGTAGGTCCCTCCATTTGTGGTAAAATATAAAGACGCATTCCACAAATGGTAGGAGGAGCTCGGCCAAACCCTGAGCTATATAGTATAAGCGCCAAATTATTATTAATATATAAACAATTATTATATGAACATGATGAAGGAAGTCACTTTGGTTTTGCCAATTATCAAGATAGGTAAACAAAATAAAATTCGATAAGATAGTTAACACAAACCAATTTCTTTTGGATTTTTGATAAATCATTATTTATCGATTATTTTAACGATTTTCGAAATTAAAACACGTTTATCACTGAAAGTCACTTGATCTGGTATTCTATCGTTTTAGAAAATTCCAAAGAGCAGCGATCATGCTGCGCTGAAAACGCACATTTTTGAGTCTCGAACAAAGATTCTTCGAATATTGTTCATACTGTTCGTTAACCCCCAGTGCTCGTATTGATTGTAAGCCATCTGACGTTCTTGTACATACGTACCCATATTTGTGTACAATTCTTCTACGTTTTGCTAAAATTTATGAATAGAGAACGAATGTAAGTCTCTTAGATTAGTGCAATTGTACGGTTTTTTTTCGATTCGAAAATTAAGGCACTGTTAATGTATATTGAAAGTTGCATTAATGATTAAATGCGCTTTTATCGTTTAGCATCAACTTAATATTCGTCGTTTTTTAATATATTCCTTTTAACTAACTAAATAATAATGGTATAGAATAAATAATAACAAAGTATATACTTAACGTTTGAATGCAATTAAGAAATATGTGCTATGTAACGATGTTGTTGGGAATATCCCTATTGGCCAAAAAACCGACCTTAAATTTCTCAGTCTTCTGCAGAAAATCCGAAATTGGAGATTTTCCAAGTGGCAACATACTGCGCTGTGCAAGCGGAAGAAGAAGAAAATACGTACTTGTAGTGCAAGTGCACGGTGGACGATGAATATTTCGTATTTTTCGCAGTGTGTTTGAGAATATAGTTAGATATACACGTATTTTTGTTCCAGCGCTCTATTCACATTTTTCGGCCGCTTTGTTGCAATACCAAAAAATTAATACTTTCGAATTTATACGAATTCCAATTGCAAATTGCAAGGATTAATTTATAGGCAAAAGAAAACAAAAGTGCACATGGAATAATGGAAAACCTAGTGAAAAAGTGACGAATACTCGCTATACGCTGTACATATATACTCGCAGCAGTAATAATCATTGAAATTATAGAAAAAGTGCCTTTTGTGTGTGCGCGAGCAATAGATGAATCGTGCAAAGAAACCGTGAATGTCCCGAGTGCAAAATTTATCGTAAATGTGTCAAAATGGGTATATTCCTTAACTAATTTTGGAAAATATTAAATTACTGAATTTGAAACAGAAGTGTACTCAAGTTTATTGACACAAACCCATAGTGCCGAGTGATTGTAAGATTTTCGAAGAATTAAACGGTATTAAAGATATCCTAAGAACAAAGTTTTTTGTTGTTATATAGTCTTTACTTTCTATTTGCATTTGTGGTTTTTCTGGATTAAAGTCCCATCTTTTGGTATTCTCTACGCTCCACCACTACGCTTCATTTATACGATTTTTCTTCAACTCTGCGGCAGCGGCGTAGCAGAGAAACACACAGCTGCTGTGGTTGCCATTGTCGCCTACGTCGACGCCGACATCCCAGTCGTGTTTACCGTGAACGATGTTTTGTGCATTTCTTGTGTGCAGTTCATTCATACACACAGAGGGAGATAAATTTACTTACTATACTATATCTATTTCATTCTTGTCTCACTACTCTTTATAGAGGATCTCACCACTTTCCATAGAGTATCTCACCACTAAAATATCTTGAGATGGAAATATATAAAAATGTATTTTTAATTTATTTGTTTATCCATCATAAAAAAGTACTAAATATGTATATATATACTGCATATTAAATCGTTATGCTAATTTCAAAGATATTTATGATACCAGGTTGTCAGTTTATAGGTACATTCATATGTATACATGTGCATATAAATACTAAATTTATAGTTTCTTATTGTTATATACATACCTACTTGTATGTACATCTGTAAAATATATGTACATATTTATATATTCATACATATGTATTAGCAAACCTCGTCATATTTCAGATATATATACAAATCTTACTAGAAGGAACTAAACTAGAATCTAAACCTATGTATGTGCGCTAATTTTAGTGGAAAGTGTTATTGACTTGTTTTGGCAACTGCATAGTAAAATTTTGAGTTCAGAATTGACGCTGCGAGACACATGGTCATAGTAATCGCCGGCTAAGCAACTATAAAATATCCGTACTGCTCCATTTCTGCAATCAAATAAGTTTCGCCCGATGTAGTTTGCCCCTTCCTCGCCACTCGTGTAATTGCAAATACAATTGTACACACATATGTATGTACATATGTACTTGTTTATACAATTTCTCGTCGCGTTTTCGAGCTGTTCTCCATCAAACTTTTCGCGCATTTGACATTTGCCGATTTGACGCATCTCCACGTTCCTGCGGTTCTACAGTGTTTGTAGAGCACCACTGTTTGCAGTTCCAGTGTAAATCGACAAGTGGACAGACAGCTATTCAGGTGTCGAAAGGATTTTTCAACAGTTGCGTCAGTTGGATGCCGCTGGCCTAATTGAACGTTTCATATTTTCAATATTTTGTCTTAAATATACACGCTTACAAAAAGCGTAATATTCTTCAAGCAGTGATAAATTAAATAATTATAAAAACAGTGAACTATAACTGAGGAGAAACATTTTGCGGATAACCATCACTTCAATAAAAAAGCGTTTAAGGTGAGTTCTACACTTTTTGTCTTATACTGATTTTATAATTACCAGCTTTTATAATCACAATGCCGAAAGTGTTCTCTAAACCGTGGTACGCCCGCACTTACTGCGTCAGAAAATTCACATAAGTAACGGCGATTAGCAATTTTTTATTCAACTAATATTCTGTAAAGTCCGACACTTTGCGTTGAGATTTAGAGATTTGTATGCAAGTAAGAAGTTGATTTGCTGACGAAAAATTGTTCAATGTAGCTCAATTATATTTGTCGATTTGACAGCACAATACAGGGGTTTCGCCTTCCGTAAACCGGTTTACGCGTGAGTTAGACAGAAAGTTCCTGAATGGTACCTACGTTATACGAGAGTGGTTGGTTTTTAAATGTTTATAAGGATATACATAATTTGCTGATCATAAATGTAATGATGCTTATAGTGATTTAATTTATTATAAAATTAATAAATGTCAAGAGCCCGGTGTTGAGTTTAAGGTACCAAGGCCTATCAATAGTGCTATATGTATGTACATATATAGAACATGCTAAAAGTAATGTGAAAGTGAAGCAACAATGCCGGTGTACGATGAATTTCCCGACCTGAATGATCGTTACGAAAATTAGAACACATTACCGTGTATGAGAATGCGCACAATCAAAGCGTACGAAAAAATTAGCAAAAAAAAACGAAATTTCAGGGCCAGATTCGATGTTTACCAGAATTGTGTTTTAGTTAAAAAGTGCCAGAGCTTGCAAAAACTTCAAAGTTCACAATTCCTTTCATAACTTTACCTCAAATTGCTTAGAATTCCTTCGACTCGAAAGAAACAAATATGTCATTCATTTTCGACGGTTTTCAAAAATATTTAATTTTCTTATTGCGGTAACCGTGCGAACAGTACTACATTTTGATCACCTCATTTTGTATCGCACAATGTTTGCAAACAAATGAGATTGTGTAAAGGCCGCTCTTCTTTTTTGAAATTCTTCTTTGCTCTGGCATACATAATGTTAATTCTAAGATCGATATTACCTAGAATACATAAATGCCGTGAGAACCAAAAAGTTCTTCGTAAATACTTTTACAAACAGAGTTGTCTTAACAGCGTGAATTTCCCAACATCTCCATTTCAGGCTGAGTCACGCAACTTGCCTACGAGTTTCCAATTTCGTCTCACACGATCATTGCCCAAGCAGGTACCACTAACAAGGATCTTTCCAAATGCACTTTGTGGAATTTAAAAAGTAATTTCGCAAAGAATCCCAAAAAATGTTTCAACATTGAAGGCTACACTGCCAATGGCTGGGGCATTAGCTGTTTGTTGTCATAGTTAAATGGTTGAATGTCACAGTAGGATACTAGACAAGAGAACGTGGTTGTAACAAATCTCTGTTATTGTTCGCGTAAATAATTACAAATTAGCCACCCGCAACGTTTAATCAGCATACGATTTTCACAAATTTCCATTGAAAAAATTAGGTACTTGGCAGAAAAATCAGTATTTTATGTTGTATTCAGTGTGCAGAAAATTGCTATAATTGACAAACCGCTTTTCTAAAAGCAATTTTATAGAAAGGCAAACAGTTTAAAAAAAAAATGCAAAAAATTATTACAATACGAGAAAATGGCAAATGAGTTGGTGATAATAGGCTGTTAAATTTGTTAATTTTTATGTATACACATATGTAAATATGTACATACATATTTACAATATTTTATTATATGTAATAAAAAGAAACTAGCCAAGTAACATGTCGTTAAGTACAAGTATCCTTCTTTATATATTTCTATTCCCATTAATTTTAATTTTTCGTTTCCTGCATACATAAATGTCAACTTGCTCTTGTCATTTGCACAGCGAACAAACCAATTCTCTTTGGCTGGTTGCAGCACTTAACGCTGCAGCAAATTGAGGACAAAAGTTCACTGGAATTTGTGCCTTTTGGGTTGACTTCTTTTCAAAATTTGTTTCGTTTTACAAAAAAAAAAGGAAAAAAAAAACTTAATCTATTCCACTTTTATTTATTACATGTTATTGTACTGCTCTTCGGGTGAACATTTGCGAGCTATCCGTTTGAAATTTTTTGGCACAATTTTGCCTTGCACTTTTAATATACAAATGCATTCATATGTATGCATACATATGTACATATTGATGTATATACATACGTACATACATACACATATGTATGTACACACTTTCTATAATGGCGCATCTATCAATTTATAAATTTTTTGGACTGTTTTCTTTATATCAATCGATTACAATTTAACTTCATATGTTCACACAAACTACTCGCCCCTTCAAAAATTTTTACTAAAATTCAAAATGATAATGATTGCAATTTAGTTTATTTCATTTAAATACTTTTCATTTAAAGTTAATTCAATCTACAACATACCCCTTTAAAATCCAAGCAGACAAAGTTTTCATAATGTTCACAAAAGTCAAGGCGAACTTAAATAAGGTGGTGTTGAATAATCAGCTGATTGATGAATGGTTTTCAAAATAAATTTTTTTGTTACAAGTAACCAGTTCTACCGTTTAACTAAAATAAAATGAAAATGAAGTTTAAAAAACTTTTGACTGTGATTCTAATAGAGCAAAATTACTTCGCGCAAGTAAAATACCCGAAGTCACAATTTTAGACCAGTTGGCATTCATTAGTCACAAAATAAAGTCTCTAAATTGTGACCTGGTAATTACCATATTTTACCAAGTTACTTAATTCGAGCAAACGTTTGACTATAGCTCATAAAAGAGTTGCACTTGTAGAATTGCCACCAACTCACAAGAATTCGCCTCGATAAATGTTATACAAACTTAAAAAAATTCAGTTTTTAGACAGTTTTGAAGCCCATTCGATTTCAGTAAAATAAAGTGTAAGTTTCTAGCGGCTAAAAATTGCCGATGGTTTTGGTAGCAGGCTTTCTTTCATATAACACATAAACGGTTTATTTTGTATATGGAAGAAAATGTGTAACATCTTCAGTAAGAAAAATACTTACACTGAAATATTCACTGCAATTCTTTAAAATTGATTTAATGTTTTACAAATTTTGTACAAAATATTTAAATTTTATTTCTGTTTAAGAATGATGAAGTTCACTGCATTGTGGTTTCTACTCGTATTGTATGTATGCATGTGGATCGAAATAAATTTTGAATGAAAAAAAAAATCATTCTAAATTTTTAGTATTTTTTTTCTAACTAGCACGATTTATGATTGTACGAGTATGTATGTACATATGTACATACATATATTTTACGCGTATGCATACAAATATCTGCATATCTCCTCGTATGCGTGCATAAATTTTTATTGGGTTTTTGCTGGCGTCAATATAATTCTTTGATATTTTTAGGTCATAAAAATGCAATTTTGTTTACATTTCTATTTATTGAAACATTGTGTATGAGTTTTATGTATTTTTTAATTAAAGAAAAAATTTCAAATCCAAATTTTCTAAAAAAAAACTTTAAAACTTAGAAGCACTTGAATGAAAAGCTCAAGTGTGGCATGACATTTTTTTATGACGAAATTTGATGAAAATTTTACTTGTCAAACTGCTTTCATATTTTTAGCAGGATTGAGATTCGAATAACAAATTTTCAAGAAACCTTGTACAGAACAAGTTCAAAATTATAGAAAATTCCTAATTTAATGATTCAACCTATTATTCGTAGGTTACTTTTAACGATTTCTGAAAAATGTTATTTTATTTTTTCGATACCATCATATTAAGTACATATGTATGTATGTACATATGGGACTTGAAATAGGTTTCATCCAACAGAAATTAACGATTATTCGAAATTGAACGGATCGCTTATTCGATATATCGATTAACAATAATCAATAACTGAATGTGGTAATTAAGAAATGTCATTAAATTTATAAAATTACATACTTATTTTTGAAAACACTTATGCACATTCATACATACATACATATGTACATACATATATGTGTAAGTATTTGCATTTTCTCAAATTTTCTCAATCAAACTGTATCATAATTTGTGACGTTGAACAGTTCTTTGGAATTCCACTTTAGAAAAAAAAACAAAAAAAAAACAGCAGATATACAAACACACCGTCTTTGTTTTTATTGCTGTTGATGTATTAACGACAGCTGTAAATCGAATAACAAATCCATATAGACGTACAGACGGACGGACAGACAAACGAGCAGTTTGTCAGTGACCAACAACAAACAGTAGCTACACCAACTACTACAGTCTGAGTTACTATGCGCCCAGGACAGCGGAGGGTGGTACAACACAGTAAAAATCACGGCGTAAAAACTAAGTTAAATACTAACAGGCCCGCCAATGCCGCTAAGAGCAGCCGCTGAGCAAATACTTGCAGTCAGTGTCCAGTGCATTTGCACTCTTAAGCCTCCGTCTGCAAGCAAGTACAATCAGCAGAGAGGAATGTGCAACGGTGTGTCATGAGATATCGCTGGTGTTGGCAAACAAGTTTCCAGACACCGCACACGCACACAGATGTACCTATAATAATAGGAAAGAAAGAAAATTAAAAAAAAAAAACACAATAACACATAGGAATACAACGAGTACTTGTCAACACGCGGATGTGTGTTCTTTGTGAGTGTGTGTGTGTGTGTGTCAGCGTTCTACAGCGCACAGATGCTGCAGCCAGTAAACGTCTGGTGGTGGTGCTGCTGCCACTGACTTCTGCCTTGCACATTCATTCATCCCTATGCATGCACACATACGGACGCAAAAACACTCGGCCATTCTTGGTTTGGTGCTTTAGTTTAAGATCAGCTCCGCTTTCGGTTTTTTTCTTCGACTTATTCGGAGTTTTAATGATTTTTTCCCATTAACTAACTGGCAGCAGCTGAGCTCAAAATATGTGGTAGGCATATGCACATATGTATGTATGTATGTATGTATGTATGTTTAAATGCACTTCTCTTAATACTACTGTTTCTTATGTATGTACACTTGTGCTTAAAATATTTGTAGTGGTACATACATACATACATGCATATTAAGAAAATTTAGCATTTTTTGCTTTTTTTTATTACTACTAATTTTTCAATTTATATACAGTTCATTTTCTAAAATGAAAACTATACATTAAACCAAATTTTAAATCTTTTTCTAAAACAAAAAAAAATCAAAAAAGTTTAAAGTTCCCAAAGATTTTGTCGAAAAAAATTTTTGGTAGACAATAATGGACAAACGTTAGAAAAACGATTTAGCTTGAAAAAAGTGTAATTTTTATCTTTTGGGTTTTTCATAAAAATTTGTTTCTTAAATAACTTTATAACAAAAATACATTAACAAAGCTGGTTAAGCGATTTAAATCGAACAGTACAAGCTATTATTATTTGTTTTTTTTTGTTAAAATTTTTTTAAAAATAATTTTCAACCAAAGGGTGAACAAACGAAAATTTTGGTAGACAAACGATGAACGTTAGTTTTAAAGCTTTGGTGAAGAAATATGGACAAATGGTGGACAAAAGAACGATATATTTTTTTTCTCTAAAATTAGCAAAGGTATAGTGGTGTCACAGAGATTGTTTAAGACCTTACTTTTTGTTATAAATAGCAGACACTATATTTCAATATAATAGCAAAATAAATTGTTTTTTTTTGTCAAAAACATGTACTACTATTAATTTGAACTCAACTGTTTTGTGATCTTTAAGTTTCAAACATTCCAGGCATACTGTGTTTAGCAATAAAAAAAATAAATAAAATAAAAATTTCTTTTTCCCACTTCATAGCTGTGTAGCACATGAAAATCCAAACTGACAGATGACAGTTTCTGATGGTTTTTTTCGTTTTTATTTCTTTACACATTTTTTTCTCAAGCAAATTGCATTTCTGTTGGTACTGCGCATCGTACAACTTACCTTTTTTCACTTACCTTTTTGTGTTTATCTCCTTAACGTTTCTCCGTTCTTGTTCTTCCGTTTTCTTAGACGCCGATCTGCTTGAGTTCGCCAGCGCACCGCATTGTACAGACGACGGCTGTTATACTTCGCTGACATCTGATACTTTGGGGAACTCATGTACATACATACATATGTACATATTTACTTATGTATATATATACTGAAAAAGTACTTAGCAACTTATATACATATGTACATACAACTTTTATTTTTATTTTTATTAGGGAGCACGCGTTCCTTTGTATAAAGAAGTTATTTGTGGAATAGAAAAAGGAAGCCTCTATACCATTCCTTGGATTATACATACAAACGCTGCTTCATATTTTCTCATCACTTCCTTCCAGCTCAAATTTTAGGCAAGTGTGCTACACAATTTGATGTTTTTTTATTTTTATTTTTTTTTGCATTTTCATGAAATATCGAAGTTTCCTATTGAGCTGTTCATTGATGAGCGATCATATCTCGATTTCGAGTGCGCTGTTGCTAAGTGTGTGTCGGTTTTTGGCGATGCTGGTATTTTAATTATTTTGTGCCACATGCAAATATGTCTCACAGCGTTTTTGAAAGCGTTTTTTAACCTTGTTGCCGGTTATGTTTTTACAGATTCTAAACATTCGAATAATAAATATTTAATTTAGAGATGCAAATTAATTAAAAGACGCAAATTAAGCTTGAATTTGTTTTTTTTTTTTGGGAATTATATTTTAATTTTTAAACAAACGAAAATGTTTCATGAAGAAACAGGGACAAACGAACGATATACATACATATTTTATGTACATACATATACTCTGTTCACAAATTATAACAAATCCATTAATGAAAATTATTTTTCAAGTAAAATATGGTTCATTCTCAAAGAAAAAATAATAAATACCAATTCTTTAAACTTTTAAAAATGTACAACGATTTTACAAAATTTTATAAAAATTTCGAACTTTTTAAAAAAATATTAAAACAAATTTTTGAGTATGCTATTTTGGGCTCATTAAATTTTAGTCTAAGAAAGTGTAAGTTTCAAGTGTCTATAAATTGACACTGATTATTTTTTATAGGGCAATTTCGAAGAGCGTCAGTCGAAAAATCCTTGCTAATTCGTAGCCACTAGAAACTTGCACTTTGTTGTACTAAAATTGAATGAGCTATACCTATGTACATACATATGTACATATACATACATATGTATGTATCTGCATACCCCAAAAAATTCAAACTTTTTTTTTTCAAAGTTTGTGAATGTATTGAAATTTTTATAAATGTTTGAAAATTTCTTATAAAATTAAAAAAATCAGTTTGAATTATTTTTGTTAGAGAGTTAACGATGTTTTAATTCAAAAATAATGTTAAATAATTGGATGATAAATCTAAATGAATATAAGTTCACCGAAACCGTAAAGAAGATTTTTAAAATCGTGAAAAACCTTATGTCATCATGTAGGTTGTGCTAGTAACGAGTATAATTGTGTCAGAATCTTGAAACCCGTCTTCAAATTAAGAATTATTAAAATTATTTTATATAAAAAAAATAAAATTAAAAAGATTACCCTCTCGGTGTATAATAATAAAATAACTGTGGATTACGCAAAGTGGGAATTTCGGCTCAGAAAGAACTCACTGCTGCAATATCGTCCAACTAGAATTATTGCCTGCATCGTCGTTTAAAGTTAAATAAACCTCTCAGCTTAGGAGCTCTAAATATCTAACACTTCCGTAGTTTTGGTTGCTCCCGATGAATCACAACAGCAATCACATTCAATTAAACAACAGTAAATTTTTAGTGGACATTAGTCATAGTGGCACGACGACTAAACACTAATTGTGTGCAAAATTTTGTAAGTTACATTTGCTCATGAATGGACTTGTTTAAACCAGAACGACAACAATTATAGTTAGAAAATATATACTATACATATGTATGTAGAATTTTTCTTTCCTTACAATGAGTGAAAAACCAAGTGGGTTTCGCAGACATTTTGATGTGGGCAGTGCAACGGAATATGAGTTAACTAAGTAAGTATGTAAGTCGATCGAGAATTAGGAACTCTGGAGATCATTCATGAAATCTGCCATCGGTTGTAACCGCTTGAAACCGCTTGCGACTGCTTGTAAAACTGTGCTAAATAAATACGATCTAACTTACATATGTACATATATACATATTTAGTTACGACACATGCTGACGAGTTGTCTATTTTAATAAATCTCTCTTCTGTTCTATTTGTCTATTTCTCACACTTTTGCTTAGTTCAACTGTAAATTTGCACATTTTATCAATTAGGATACAATTGAATAATTGCACAACAGACCGAAATTATATGGACCAGACATGACTAGGCACAAATACTTAATAAAAAAAATATATATAAAAAAACATGTGACGAACTGCGTGATTACAAAGCAGAGATGATTTCAATTCAGAAGAGTTCAATTGTGTGCGCTGCGGCGAGAGTGAAGTAAAGTAAAATCTAGCAAAGATTAAACAGTTGCTAAATATTGTTTAATTAAAGAAGAATATTAGGCGTTAGTATGAGCATGAGCAATAGTCAGCATATAAATTAAGTAATTTCCG
Organism: Philophylla caesio; assembly: GCA_963971545.1. Taxonomy (NCBI): domain Eukaryota; kingdom Metazoa; phylum Arthropoda; class Insecta; order Diptera; family Tephritidae; genus Philophylla; species Philophylla caesio. Next base: position 96,645,050 of record OZ020609.1, read on the forward strand.
CAAGTACCGCTTAAATTTTCATCTTCCGGCAGCATTTTGTAATAATTTCATAACATAGCATTTCACAAAAAAGTCACAAGTGATATTCATACATTGATTCTACGAAAAGAAAACCGACTTGTTCATAACACGGTTAGCAACAGGAGCAGATGTCTAAAACTAATGTGGGCGCACCTGGATTTTTGCTCAAAGCATTTGTGCAAAGAAAGTGTTGAAATTTTATAAAAATCTTTGCATAATCAAAGTAACGACAGACCAAAAAAAAAAGTGATTGATAGATCATTGTACAGAAAGCTTCAACACATTTTTATAAAAAATGTTAAAAAATAGGTTAAACATCCGCTAACCTATGTATGTTTATCGAAAGTGCATAAGTACTCGGTACATATGTATGTACTTACAAATACATTATAGAAATTCATTTAGAAAACCATTGCCACTTACTTCTGACCGTCACGTTGCGGGTGCAATACAAAATAAAACATGCATAATATTCGGGTCAGGTGAGGTTAGGATGCATCGAGTAAGTGTATATTCAGTGTTCTGCATTTTTAACGTTTTTTGGAAAAACCGACTCGAAACGCAAAGTGAATAAACATAAATAAAAGGTTACTGGATAAATGATGAATCTGGATAATTTTCGTTTCCAAGGGAAAATAAGTTGAAAATGAGTACCACATTCTTCCTTTTTCTGTCTGTTTATTCCACAAGACAGCCAACCTGGCCTCAAGAACATGATAATGAGTATATTTTTTCAGCATTTTTTTTTATCTTTTTATATACTGGAAAATCTACATAACTTAACTCTACTACTTTAAAATTTGTTTGGCAACATAAAATATATACATAGGTATGGAATTTCAAATTCAAAATGTTTTAATTTAGGTTAATAGTGTGCAAGTTTTATGGTGGCTGAAATTTACCGTTGAAACTTTATTCTCAAAAACAGTGTACAATCAATTTTTTTTTTTTGAAAAAGTTCATTGATGAAAATAAACATTTTTGAATTAAAGTTGATGTATTTCTAAAAAAATCTCACAAAATACCAATTTATTAGAATAAATAGTAAAAGAAATACTTTCAGTTAAATATTTAAATGTGTCAAATGACCCTTGACGGCCTTTCAATAAGGTTCGAAAGTGTGTTGTCGCCAAAAACCGGAAACTTTTTTGGGTGAAATTGATGTGTATGTAGGGGGGTTGCCCGTGTTACAATAATAATACACTTTAAAAACCATGTATGGTATGTGTGTATATTATTTATTTTTCTATAATAAGAATAAAAAATTCAAAATAAAAATGTTTTTAATCTCTATAAACGTCGTCTGTCTCTTGTTGTGCAGTCAATTAAAAAAAAGCATTGTTTTATTTAAATATATTTTAATATTTCCATAACTATTGTAAGTATAGCATGGATGTCCCCAAAAACAATCGGATTTATTAAAATCATCGATATTTTTTCTTTTTAGTAAATATCGGTTATTTATACATATATGACAAGAAACAACGATAAATATTAATATTATTTTAATATCATAAATTTATTATCAATTATAATTTTTAAAATGCAAAACAAAAGTAATAAAACTTTGTAGGTATTTTTGTAAACTTGTATACGAGTACCTAACCATTTCGTGTCGCTTCATAGCTGGCGACAATCGCTTACTCAACTACAAAAGAATGTACAAATATTTAAAGCAAAAATTATGACCTCAGCCATTTTGACAATTAACATATTTTAGTGACGCTTAACCGTTATATTTTAACACAATTAGACGCTAATAACTATTAAACGTTTAAGATAGAGCGAAGGAGAACAATCAAAAATCGAGAAAGAAACAAGTAAAGCAATAAAAAACAAGCGAATAAAATTGCACAAAATATTTGAGAGAAAAAATCGTTTTGTTTTTTGTATTTTGTTTTTCTTTTATTTATTTAATTGAAACATCACAATTCGACTGCCAAAGTGCTAAGCTCAGTTAAACGCCATGAATGGGCAAACAACAAAACATAATCATTAGTCAACAAAACTGTGCTTAATAAATATTGGTAAGCGCTGTGCTGAATGGAGGCGCGTTGAAGAGTGCAGAGATTTTGACTTCTGACTGTCAACAAGACAACAAGTCAGTCAGCACACAAAGCGAACAGCAGCCGGCGGAACAAGCAACAGCTTGCGAATTACTACAGCCATCACAAAGCAGACAAATTGACATAGATAGACATACAAACATACATACAAATGTATAAATTTATGACTAGTTTTGTGGGCTGTCTGCTCGACAGCAAGTAGGCGGCAGGAGGCTGGCGGGCTAGTTATTGTTTCAAGACCTCTTGGTCTGTCTTTGCACTAGAATTTGCTAAGCGATGCAGGCTGATTTACTAAATTTGTCTATGCTCATGTTGGACTTTAAGCTTAAGTAAGTATGTAAGTAATACTTATGTATATGCATGTATGTATGTACATATGTATGTATGTATGTATGACTGTTCAGATACCCTTCAGTTCGTGACTGATGACGTAAGCTTCATTGATGCTGAGCACATCTGGGTATCCTTTTTGTTTTTGGTTTTGTTTCCGATCTTTGTTTTTTTTTTTGTAAATATGCTGTTGAAAGAGAAGTTGTATTTCAAGTTAGGGTCGACGACAATATCAGATATGAGAATCAACATTCGTTGCTTGAGTGAGCACACTCTCATTCACGCCCATTCATTTGCTGTTGTTTTTTTTCACAATTTCACATTTACATGCAATTTTCATTCATAAGTTGGCAATTCATACAACGAATTAACAAAATTGTTATAGAATCAGTGAAGCAGCGTGTTGTAAATTTTTTTGCTTAAGAAGCACATTTTTTTTTCTAATTTTGTTTTTAGTCCATTACAAATCTTTTTTTGACGTGACACTTGTAGTGGGCTGTTGTCTATTTTTCTGACTGACGCAGACCTCATTTGTACTCACTCAACGCTGCGACTTTTACGGTCAACACTTCCCGTGCAAGAGGTTTCCGGCTTTTGTTGCGCGCAGCTGTGCCCAACTGTTATTGCTACCTCCCTCCCCCATAACCTCGTACCGCTGCCACTGTCGTACACAGCAGCACCATTCCAATTTCGGTGGCTATTTTGGCCGATTTCGCGCACTCAGCAGACATGTTGATGGATTTATTGACTCAATTGGCCAATGTCGGGGCGGCGTGACTACTTTGGTGGCCAGCTTTATGATTGTAATAACAACAACTCTGATGTTTGCCTTACTTTGTTTTTGTTTGCTACTTTTCTAGCGCATAAATATCCGCGCCAATAAGTGTTTGTGTGGGAGTGTTTTTTGTTGTTGTTTTGCTGGCTAAGTGAAAAATCGCATATCGGAGGCGCTAATGACTAATTAGCCGGTAACAAGTTTCCACTTGAACTTATTTCGCGTACTTTAGCGCGCTTATTTTTCTATTTTTACGCTCTCTCCTCCATCTATCATTTTTTTTTTTTTTCACATTCAATGGGAAAAGCATAGCTGCATCCAAATGTTTGACCCTCGCCGTGTTTGTGAAACCACCTTCGTTAGCAATTTGCAACTCAACGTCAACAAATTCAATGTGAAATTGGTTGAAATGCAAATTTGAAAAAAAAGTGCCAAGCATTGAGTGCATCGTGTAATTGATTGGTTCAATGAAATTTTGCGAGCCGTGTGCCTTTTGGAAAAAAGGGAGCAAGAATAAAGTGGAAAGAAAAATGCAGCGAAAGAAATTGGTGAAATCGATGTTTGTACGTAATGTATGAATGTACACCCATTGACAACGAAATATACTCACGACCTATTGCAATTTTTTGACTGTTATTATTATTATTTTTAATTTAAAAAATGAAGGGCGTTTTAAAATCCCTATGTTTATATGTAGTGCTGCCACTTTATTTTTAATACATTTTTTTTTATTTATGAAAAACTAGAAAGTAAAAATGATACAAGCAGTATTAAATTTTTGAAATTAGTTATTGAAAACAAAAGGCGACTTAAAAAAAAAATGAGTTTGAATTTATTTTTTTATAGAATTTGTTCAAAATAAATATTTTGGCTCAAAGTAATGACAATAGCAATTTAGTTAAGTGATAAATTGTTATAACTATTTTTTTTATTGGTAATTTTTAAAAGTCTTTAATTATAAATAACTATTTTTTTGTTGGGAATCTTTAAAAGTCTTCAAAGCTTGACTGTTTACTTTATAACATTTCAAAACAGATACTTTTTGTTATTGTATTATATAACATTTTTTGTTTTGTTCTCGTTACATTTTGTTTGATTTTGTTTTTCAAATATCACTTTCCATTTTATTTAAATACAATGTTTTTTTTATATTTTACAAGTTTGTATTTATATTTATTTCAGTTATTAATTTTGTTATTTTTCTATCGGCCAAATAAATGTTTAATAATTGACAATTTTGTTAAGCTCGAGGCCAGTTTATGGAAGATTTTATTTGAGAAAAAAAAAACAACAACAGTTTTTTAAGGGTAGATGTTATAGTAGTATTTCGGAAATCAGTCTGATGAGGAGATGTGGTGATTTCCGAAATAGTACTATAAATTCTACCACATTTCCTCATCAGACGGATTTCCGAAACAGTACCTTTTTTTTCAAATAAGATCTGCTTTGTTTACTAAAAGTTTTTTTTTTTTTTTAAGTAAATATACACATGCTACTGCTAACTTCGTCCCTATATCTATGAACTTACATACAAACCTATATACATATCTCGTCTTACTCGCGCTAAGTTACAAGTTGCCACAGCTCGCTTTGTTATTTTGATCTTTTCGAGTTTATATAACCTTTTTTTTGTTGTTGTTGCACTTCCTTTTTATTTTTATTTCTTCTGCTTCCCCCAAAATTTCAGCTTCTCTGTACTAACACTGCTGCTTTTGTACGCAAGTATTTTGTTTTGAAAAAGTTTACTTTGTTGTGAATTTATGTTGCTATTTTTAGTTTAAAAAAGTTTCTGCACTTTCTTGATTGCCCATTTCTTTTGGAAGTGTTTTCTTTCCTTTCTTCGGCGTTTTTGTGTTGCCCCATTGCAATATAAAAATCGTCTGTCAGCCAGTCTGGATGTGTTCTTTTCTAGCTCCACTGTTGCCACTATTGTTGTTCTCATATTAGATTTGCTTTTTATTTTTTACTCGTATAAGAAATATTTATTAGGACATACTTGCTTTTTTATTGTAGCCTTTGTCTATTAGTTAATCGTCGGTGGTGTTAATTAAGTTAAAACTTTAACTTGCATTAACACCGGAAATAAGAGCAAATAAAATTTGAAAATTATCTATTATTAAAATTTAAAAAAAAGTGAAGTTAAATATTATAAACAAAATATATTTTCTTTGCATAATTTTCATAACATTTTTTTGTATTTCATTTTATTTGCTTCAATTTTCATATCCAATATAGGAAAAACAGGTGTCAAAGGAAATAGATTGGCGAAAGTATGGTAAGCGTTGTAGGCACATTCGTGTGGAAATAAGCCAGACAGCGCTTAATTGAGTCAATTAGTAAATTATGTCCACTCAAAATGTAGAAAGACAATTTGCTAATTGCCTCAATAAAGACTCTCTCTGTACGTCACTTTACGCAATTAGAACTTAAGAAGTAAGTAATTAGACCATAAGACCCGTTTATGTAGAACGGTAGAAGTCATTTTATAGAGAATAACGAAGACAATTCGATTTTGTACAACGAGAGACGACTGCGTTTTGCTGAACTTCACTGCCATCTATTATATTAAAGTTTTTAGCATTATAAAAAGCCTAAATACAATAATTGAGAAATTATCTCAAACATTATTATTTTAAATGTTCAAACTGAAGTGCCATAATTACCACATTTATCATAACCAACTTACAGACAGCGCACACGGCTTGCTATGCCATGCTCTAATTCACTAAAAAATTAATAAAAAAAAGTTGTAGTGAAGCTCTTGCTAAATTCACATAGTCTCAGCTTAAAAGCAGTAACAAAGTAATTTTTATGCAAAGTCATAGTTTTTTGTACATCATCAAGAGTAGCTAAAAATCATGGCAATTGTTGCCTTTGTTGTTGCCTACTTTGTATTTACAGTTGGCAGCCATAAAATTCGCTTAGTGCGCGCTAAAAATGACTTACTTACCAGCAGTCCACTTTATAATTTTATGATTTCTGAATACTATGTTCGCGCGCCATTGTCTACAAGCTAACTAAATTTATGCGTTAAATAGCATAATTAAAGGGTAATTTTACATCATACGCACTAAATTTTTATTTTTTTTTTGTGTACTATTAATTTCCGGTCATAGAGCGCTGATCAGCGCGCAGAAGAGTGGTAAATCGTATTGTTTATTGTGTTCTTGTTTTCCTTTTCGATTTTTTTTATCCTTTTTTTTACCCAAAACTCCCACAATAAACATGCAGACATAGTTAGTCGTTTATGAGCGTTTTAATATAATTTTGCTTGTAAGTTGACTCGTATAGACGCTTGTGTTTATCGCTACATGTTTGGCTTATTAATTTTTTATTTCATTTTTATTGACGTTTCTCAAATTCTTCTACGTTTCTTTACACTTTTTTTTTTGCTTTAAGAGTAGTGTACTTTTCGGGTTTTTTTCTCCCAGATACTAAATTGCTTCCTGAACCACTCTTCCTTACACATTTGTCTCTTAATTGGAATTATACCTCATAACTCCTCTATTGTATTCCATGAAAAAGCGACGAACTAATTCGATTTATAATTGTTTGTTCATTCTTATCTAGCGCATACAAATTTTTTATATTTACACGTACCTGCTTTTTAATGTTTACGATCAAGTGTGACCCCACCATTCGCCGCATAGCAGATACTCGTAGTATAAAAAAAACTTTGTGGTTATTGAATGAATCACTTAGCGCTCGCAACTCGGAAGTCTATTGACCAGTTTATCTACTTAATGAGAAAATTGTGAAGTTTACTTTGCTGCCTGTGTTTATCACAAATTCTTTAGATAGCATTGTCGAGCGTACTTTTCCATGAATACGCACGCCTATTTACCATAAAGGGCACTCGGTGTACACTAGGGTGGTCGAAAAACAAATAAATTCAGCTATTTAAGTTTAATGGTATCACTCGCTAGGAATGATCTAAATCGGAAAAAATACTAATGGTTTTTTTAAATTTTTTTTTTAATTAACAAACATTTAGAGGTCACTTCAATCGCTGAAGGTTTCTCCATGGGTTGTATATAAGAAAAAAATATAAAAATGGCTTACTACAACCCTTGAAAATCGAAGGTTTATATCCCCCAAAGTCTATTCAACCATATTTTAACATTAAATTCAGAGAAAAATATTGTGTGGTTTTTAAAATAAAAAATATTTAAAGCTCGCTTCAAGCGTTCAAAAATAGCCGTGTATTTTACATGGAATTTTTTTTTTTTCGTAGAAATGGCATATAATACTGAAAATCAAAGAATAATATCCTATATTCCAATATTAAATCTGAAAAAAAAAATTTTTTTTTGTTGTTTTTGGGCGACCAATGAAAAATAATTAAGTTTTTAGTAATGACAAAATATTTAAATTGGCTTTCTTTGCTGTGCTCTCCTAAAGAGAAACAAAGTTTGCCGATCGAAAATCGAAAAATCCAGGAATCTGCATTTTCTAAGATTTAAATACTTTATATAATTTTTGGATGTACAAAACAAGATGACCATTTTTTCGTTATAGAACTATGTTGAGTTTTATGAGCATTAAAATTATGATTCTACTGCATTGTTGGAACAACCTAATGCACACACATACATACGAACACTATCTTTTCAGCGTAGTAAAGACAGTGGAAGCGTGTATGTATGTAAGTACAAAAAAAATTGGTTGTTAACCCACTATTAGCACTTCATTAAAAGGCAAAGTGGCCCTGGACTACACAGTGCTTGGATCGGTCTGAAGCTCGCATATCTCCCGTACCATATCAGGTGCACTTTATGTTGTTGCTATATACGAATATAAATATTGACACTACTTACGAATATTATGACGCTTAGTTACGAATATTTACCTGTGAATACCTTTATTGACATTGCGCTGTTCGTTAACACATTGACGTTTTTATTTACACACTTGATGAACAATTGTTGTTCGCTCACAACATTTTGTCCTATCTTTATATTTAGTACAACTCTAGTGTTTGTTTTTTTTTATTGTATTATGACACAAAATTTGTAAATATAAGCTAATAAAATAAGTGTTATAAAGAAGTGCCAATACTGACGAGTATTTAAATATGTACTTGGAACAAGCACTTGAGGCGATTTACAATTTTTGACAAGCCTCTGCTACATTGATAAGATTAAAAATATTGCGGTCATTAAAAGGAGAACAATAACACCTTCAGTCGAGCAATAACACCTTAAGCGTCGCCTCAAGCGGATCGTTCTACGAAATTTTCTCTTTCTACATTTCACCAAATTTGACCGCAATCATACATTCATGATTTCATTTTTATTTCTTCGATATCCATTGTTTTTTTTTTGTGTTTTTGTTCACGTCGGTTTTTCACAGTACTTATTAATAAATCTTTTTCGTAAATAAACATTTTAGTTATTTCATTCCTAATTTGCTTAATTCAACGAATTTACCTATAATTGTATGTGTATGTATGCATTGATGTCTGCATTGCATCCATCTGCCAAATCGATGAAATGTAGTGAATGAATCGCTTGCCTTGTTATTTTTGTTATTTGCCTTTTGTGGGTATTGACCAGTGTTTATTTGGATTATTAGATTGGTATTTAGGTATTACGGTAGGTGGGCGGGCAAAAGTCATGACAAAGGCGGTTGCTGCAAATGTAATGAGTCAAAGTATTTACTAGCTGTGAATGCATGAATGTCAGGATGTTTGTGGGAGGATTGAATTCATTATTTTTTTTATTGATTTGTTGATTGTAATTTTGAAATTATTTTTTTTATTTTTTTTTTTTGCCCATCACCGCACAACATTGAACTTGACCTAAGTAGGAAGGCGGGCGGTGAGCTTGTGTGAAAATTTGTGAAGCGTGAAAAGACAGCACCAAATTGTGTGGAGATTTACATATTTGTAATGCTGTAAATAACAAGATTTGTACTCAAGTAAATAAATTTAAATAAAGCAATGATGTTGGGAGATAATAAACTAATTATATCTTTGTGTTAATTATTTTCTTTTTTTTGCCAAAATCTGCATCTTGAGCCAACCTTTTTAACAACCAATTACCAAATTCACAGCGTTTTTTATTATCATTGGGTCTCTCAGACAATGCCGCGTTCGGCTGATCGTCGCCGAATCAATATTTCTTGATCTTCCACCATTGGTTGCATTGTATTTTCTTCGCACAATCCTCTGTCTTGTTGTTGGCTTTAAGTCTTACGATCAAGCTTTTCCACGCTTCCATGAATGGCTTGCGTCCTGAAGCTTTGATGACGACCTACATGATAATGGTCGAAAATTAATTGAAGAAAAAACTCTCGAATACTTAAGTCAAACAATGCGTGGTTGGCGGTGGCTCTTTCGCGGCCGGGAAATATGGTACAATTGATTAAAAGTACCTTCACGGCATGACTTTCTTCCTCCTTAGTGATATGCTTCGGAGGCGTCCGCATAAATTTAAATCCTAAATTTATCGCCCCTTATGATTTGTTCGTTCGTTCTGGTGTCCGCGTCACCTCGTCTCAATTGTCCATTCCGCTGTTTTAAGTGTTGCAAATATATATTCCCTCAACAAGAATACTTAGGCGACTTCATCAATTATCTCTAAAAAATTTCGATTTAAAAATTATTACTATTTACGCATTTGATCCCATAACTATCTACCTTAGGAAAATTCTTGTTTTTTGTGGTTGTTTCCTCCGGCAGGGCATGAAATGGAATTGTTTCGTGCGGAAATCGACACACCTGAAGATAGCACAACGCCGAAAACGGTTTGTCTACAAATCAAACTTGACAAAGGGATGACGAAAGTTCGTTCCAAATAACAGCTAAGACCTGAGAATGATTCTTAAACACTTCCATTTTTTAGTGTCTTTAAGGTGATATTGTTATTAAAAAAGGTTTTAAAAGACTTCTAACTATTTTCCGTCTGAACCATGACAAATAAATTTGTAGCTCTGCAATTTTTACACAATTTCGCTAGTACGTCACTCATAATTCTAGTAATATAAACCGCTTTCCGATTGAGGTATACCAGCGCATACTTACTGCAGTAACCACACAAAACATAACCAGCGAAAACAACAACAATCCTACCACATTGATTTGCGGAGCAGACAATTGTGGTTACAGTTTTCAAAACCACAAGGCAAAACAACTTGCAAGCAACAGCAACAACAACACGTAGGGTAATTACAGTAGTTGTTTGCGCGTCCATAAACAACTTTTGTTGACAATGCCGCAAATGAATTTAGGGAAAGGGTGAAGACCTCGTCGACAAAAATCAAGTTTTTCGTTGTAGTGAACTTTTTTCTGAACACTTTCTATTAAAGGTTCGCATAAACTTGATAGGCAAATACACAAAATTACTTGTGAAAGAAACTGGCAAAAAAGCTGACATTGCAGCAAAACTTAAAGTGAATAAGTGGCTGGGTGAATGACTATGAAAAATAAATGTGTGTAGTTTGTGCTTCGAAAAATGAAAAAAAAAAAAACAATAACCAAAGGCCAAACAGTTGTTGTCTGGAAATGTACAAAATTATCAAAGTAAAACAAAAGTGAACAATGAAAAGTGAGTAAAAAATAAAAGCAAAAATAAAGCAAATTAAAGTGTTGTAAAAAGCAGAGCGAAACGCTGGAGCAAAAACCACAACAAAATAAAAGAAATAAAACGAAACAAGTAAAGAAGTGGCAAAGTTCGATTGAACTTTATATACCCGGCGCACGCTTTCAGCTAAATTTTTTAAATGAATAAAGCAGATACTAAGTTCTGGCAAAAGCGAACTTGGTGTACCCGGTGCAAGTTTTTAAATTAAAAACTTCTATGAGCTTATTAAACACTTTCATACATTGCCCCTTTTCCAAAATTTTCATATAGTCGGATTTCTGGCTGCAATACAACACCCCTTCAACAGTTATAGAAATGCCCGATTTTTAGTGTTTTCGAAAATTACCTTTATAAGGCAGGTGGGCGTGGTTATGGTCAGATTTTGATAATTTTCAGTTTTATGCCAACTCCGAACGGCAGATGTATTTAATGAGAAGCTTTTTCATGCTCAAATACAAATATAGCAATTTTTGCATTTTCGACAATTGCCGTTATATGGGAGGTGGGCGTGGTTATTATCCGATTTTGTCCATTTTCAATACCAACCAGCTCTGGGTCAAGGTCAATCTACATACCGAACATTGAGATATCTCAATTTTTGCTCAAGTTATCGTCTGCACGGACGGACATAGAGACGGAGGGACAGACAGACGGACATTGCTAAATCGACTTCTCTTTTCATTCTGATCATTTTGGTATGTATATGTGTATATCTGTTATATGCAACTGTATGTGAACAAAGTTATAATACCCTTGTACACAAGTGCGCGGGTATAAAAATGAGCTCCCCCATCATTTATTGGGATGAGAGAGATTTGTACTAGAAAGTCTTGTGCTATTGACCAATTGCCACTTACGTCTGGCGGCAGAGCTTCCGTGTTGTGCATATGTAAGCACATGCTCACTTTAGGGGCCCGTCAAGAGAATAGCATAAAATCTGCTTCTGCTTACTCAATATGCTAAGCAATTACGTCAATGCAAAAGAGATGTGCGTAAAAGAGCATATCGCACAAGAAATCGAAATTGAAAAATGGGTACAGAGTAAAAGCGCAGATCCTAAATTACCGCCAGCAACAAATATTTACGCTCATGAAATGGCGCCAAAGTAGGGATAAAAAAAGAAAATTACAAATACGTGGCATCAACCACCACTAACTGCCAAGCAGCCATTGAAAAGGTGCATCGTTTGGCGTTCAGTCGAACAAGGCAAGTAGTGTGAGCTTTAATGTTAAGCGGAAAAAGAGTGAACGCCATTTTGTATGCAAACCCAAACAAATTCGACTCTAACCAGCAACGCCAAGCACATTCATAATTCTTTAGCATACAATTTAGACTTACAGTGCAGCTTCGGCTCGCTCTGCTCAGCGCGTGAATAAATGTGTCAACGCACTTGTGTGACCACTCGCCCGACACCGGCTACAACACTTGCCGACCCGTTAAATGAGCGCCTCTCTTCAGGGGCTTTAGGGCAGACGCATTAAAACACCTTAAATGGCACATGGAATGAATGACAGCGTTCGTTGTTGTTGCGTTTGTCGCATTTGGTGTTTCACTGCAAGTTGATTAATGCAATGCATATGCGTGCGTGTCAAAGCGTGCATCTTCAGCAGGGTTGATGCAATTGCATTGTAATATTGTTACAAAATGTTTCCACGTGCGCTTTTTTTAAGCGCATTTTTTTTTGTTTTTGTTTTATCTACTTCAATCAAATTTCGGTAGTTTTTTTTTCATTGCGCATTTTTTTCGTATTGTCTTCATTAATTTTGTGGTTTTGTTTTGTTGCGTGCTGGCATATTGTTTCATCAAACCGCCACATTCCAGAGGCCACTGCAATCGTACCCCTGCTACGGCTGTCAAGTGAGAATTCGTATATTTCTTACACGCACTCATTTGCGGTTCGTTGGTTTTTGTATTGTCACTATATTGCAGTTGTTGCTTTTGGTATTGTTGAAACATCAAAAAAAAAAAAATATTCGATCTTAGAGTTTCCTCAAAATATGGCAAGCGTTCGTTTTTGATGTTCATATCCTTCCCGGCGTAAATACTCAATAAAACTGACGCATATCACACAAGTTGCTCTTTACCTTTTTTTTTTTACTTGGGTATCCCAAATTATTCCCACCCAAATCAATCCTTCAGCAGCTATCTTTGCGTTATGAAATCGACTTTTTTAAAATTAAATTAAAATACGTTTATGGTTAAAAAACAACAACATCCCCACAACAAAATTTAAAAGGCTCTGTCGAAATTGAACGTAACATTATCACACCACATCTTATTTTTTCGTGATAAAATTTTTTTCGTGATACAATTTTTTTCGTGCGTCTGCAGACACTCACCCACCAAATACTTAAAATTTCCACTTTTGACTAAATTTCTCTACCGAAATTTCTTTATAACATGCAGAAAATGTAACATTTTATTCTTCACTTAAAATTTGATTCTCGCATGCAAACATCAGTTATTCCATCCCACCTTAAATAGCAAACAAAAAAAAATTTAAGGTACGAAAAGTGCTATTGCAAACATCTCGCGAGACCTTCGTGCCGGCACTTAGTTAGTGACTTCCTTTTTGGCAAGGACTTTGCATGACTATTCTACTTTGCAACATTATTTACGTTTTCTATTTTATGAATATAACCTTTGTTCTATTAATAACAATTTTTATTTTTTGTTCTTTGCAAAATTCTCTAAGAAATGCCATTTGTTGGTTTTTGTTCATTTCCGTTATTTTTTGTGCTTTTATTACTACGAATACTATTATTTTACTAAACTTTTGTTGCCAAACAGGTCAAACACCTTTGCTTTCTTTTTAACTAATGACTTTCATTTGATTTGATTAATGTGAAATTTTATACAATGTGAAATGTGAACGTTATTAATATTTGTGTAATTGACAACTGTCGGCGTAAGTGAGTTTGCTTGTGGGTGGCTTACCGGTAGTACAAGGACTTGATATTTCTCCTGAGCAGAGCAAGTGTTCGAAGGGCTAGAAATTTAATTTTCAGAATATATTAAAATTAATCCACTGATACGAGAGTCGAAATGTTAAAAAACAAAATGCAGTGAGTTCAAAGCGAATATATAAGCCATACCTTCAACTACGAAATTCTACGTCCATTTTGTGTGGCTTTCAGCCTAAATTCAGTCAGAATTAGTGTTAAACGAATAGAGGAAAAAGAGACAGAAATATGGAAATGAGTTGGTTTACCGCATTTAAATTTTTACAAAATCTAATTGGCAGACACACAAACTAATCAAACAATTCCCTTCTCAATTACATTTTTTTTTTGTAATAAACGATAATTTTGAGCCTTTTCTTCACTTAGCTTTACCAAAAGAAAAAAAACGGGCTATAAGACTAAATATCTCAATGTTTCCTTAAAATTCTGATTACATAAATAATTTTTTGTTTTAAAATTTTTAAATAAAGTTGCTAAAAACATTTTTTACGTCGCTGAATTCGATTCTAATGATATAATTGTTAAATTAAAAATACATTTTTTTTTAAGTTTCGACTTTTCACCATGTTTTCATAAAAATAAAATTTTCCTTTAATTTTGGCTATGAGAATTTGTTTCCAAATCGCAATTAATTCAGTTTTTTTAGCCGTTTCAAGTCTTTTCTGAACCTTTCACAAGATAGAAAAAAACGAACGGAAATTCTGATAACAAAAATCCAATTTTGAAATAAAGTTGCTAAAAACATTTTTTAGCTCGCTGAATTCGATTCTGATGATATAATTTTCGACTTTTCACCATGTTTTGATAAAAAGTATAATTTTTCTTTGATTTAGGCTTAGAGAATTTTTTCCAAAACCCGTTCAAAACTGTCTTTTTGAGCCATTGAAAATTTAAAATTTTTCAAATTTTGGAATAAAGCTTGTAAAACATTTTTTAGGTCGCTGAATTTAATTCTGATGATAACTACATAGAATTGTAAAATTGAAATAATTTTTTTAACTTTGTTTAACTTTCGCCTTTTCACCATGTTTTGATAAAAATATAAATTTTCCATCGTTTCAAAAAAATTTTTAAATCAACTTGAGCGAATGTTGTGCTCCAAATAAAATTTATTAGAAAAAGTTTAAAATTTTTGCTTTTTGGTCGTTGGAAGTATTTTTTTGCGTATATATATTAATTTTTTTTTGCCTAATTCCTTCCTCATATACCCCCACACTTGCATATTTATCCAGGAAAAATAGCAATCAAATCGTACGAAATTTATTTACTTGCAAATGCTTTCGTGCCAGCATTGTCGCGTGCCAACTTACGGATTTATCCCTCCGTTTTTTTTTATCGTTTGTTTCCTTACATTCTTCCTCGTTCTTTCCCAAGATTTTTGCCACGTTAATCCAAATCGATTGCTGGCATAAAGCATGTCACTGATGTACCCGCAGCGATAAGGCTATAAAAATGTACCCATCAACAAGCTGTTAGGGCGGGCCGGGGAGAGCGTGGAAAATATAAAACAACAAAGTTACAATCACTGACCGACTGACGGCAGTCACAAAACTCTGCTACCACAGCAGAATTTAGTATTTTTTTATTTATTTTTTTTTTGCTGTTTCGCGTTTGCGCTTCCCTCATTCGATTTGATTGCTTTGCTGCATTGATCGCATTACGCAATGTAAAATGTAGCACTGACTGCTGCATGCCACACATTTTGTGGCAACCTCCAATGGCAGGTGTTTAACCCTTGTGCAGCGTTTTTGTTGCTACACATAAAGTGCTTATGTACATATGTACATTGCTAACAAACTTTTTTTTATTTTGCTTTTTATCGACAATTGCCAAGCGCGTAAATTCGCTTGCCTGCCAGTAGTAGTTAGTTATAAATTCGAGGTCTACTTGCTCTTGTCATCATTGCCTGCTTTTTACCTTTGCGTTGCATCGAAGTATTGACTGCGCTGCTGCTGCTGACACTTTATGGCCATCAAGCCGTGAGGAATGCTTTATTTAATGCCCCCTCCGTACACCGTACGCTTTAACCGACAGTTGTTTTCTCATTTAACCCCGTCAATTTCAATTTCGTTTATTGCATTCATTTTCGATTTATCGCTCACATTCGCTCGTATTGACATTTATTGATGTTCCATATATTTTGTAGAGGCGCTTAAGTGTGTGTGTGTGTGTGTGTGCATATACCCATTGCGCTTTTTCCTGCATACATACAAATGTACATACATTCGTTAGAAACTTTTACAATCGTTCTTCCTAGCCAATTCTTGAGTGCATACTCGCTATGTTATAATAGTCGCCTGTGTCGTTTATTTGCTTTTTAAAATATCAATAGTTTTTCTTTGTTGAGTTCAACTTTGTTTTATAAATATTGACTCTCGGTGTGTGTATGTGTGTGTAGTTAAAATATATTGCTCTAGTATACTTGTAAACATTGCCATGACAGCAAATATATGAGTGTGAATTTTAATTATAGATAATTTGTATTGGGTACAACGCCGGCATAAATGGAAATATTCCTGTTTAATGTTCAAGCTAGAAATTTCACAATTTAAAATTCCACGCTACACAAACTTAAAATAGAAAAAAAAAAATTAAACTTGTTCTCAAAATTTAATTCCATATACACAATAGAAATTCTTAGCATTTCAAACTCTGACATTAGTAAAAGTTTCTTTTGCACTGTAATATCATTAAAGTTTCTTTACAAAAATATCTCACAAACGTTGCTAATGTTTCTTTTTTGCTTTGCTTTCACACAAAAAATGTTTGTTTCCCATGCAACCATTTGTAAAAACGATTAATTTTGCGCTCCCTTGGGTGGCTCCATTGATGGGAATATTTTTTTTTTGATCTTGCATTAAGTGCAATGCTTTTTGGCTTTTCTTTTTCGATGCATCTTTTTTCGGTGATCATTTACAATATCAAATCTAACGGTGGCTGTAAATTGATTAATCTAATTTTTAACAAAACTATCTCAGTTCAGTTTCATTCGATATCGATAGTTTTTTAGTGGTTTGGTCTGCGAGAGAAATTATGATAAAAACAAATGTGTTATTAGTTTGAGTCATTGTTAGTTTGACTAAGTAAACCTAAAGCGCTTTAAACTTACCTCAAGGTTAAATATATATATATATCTATCAGTGAATCAGAGTTGACAAAAAAAAAAACAAGAATGAAAGCCTTTTAAACCAGCGGTATTCATCTTTTCGATGAAAATTTGAAATAATCAAATTCATCTTTTTAACGAAATACATCGTTTTGATGATATTTCAAAATATTTTCGCCTAATGCCAGTTACGAAAAAACCAAAAAGTGTTCATCTAACACATGAAAAAACAGCACGCAATTTTGAAATATCAATGTGCTTTGTTAAGAATTTAAAAAGAGAACACCATACTTTATGAAACGCTTTCGACCTAGAATATTCTTTCTTTCAATAACGTATAATATAAATTAATTCATCGTTTCGACGAAAGTTCGAAAAAAAAGTCTAATCAAGTTGATAACAGCACATTTTATTTTTTTTATTTTATCAAATTCGTCCGTTAGACGAAATATATTGTTTCGATCAAAGTAAATAATTAACCGGAATGCAGTTTTAGACTTTAGAATTTTACGAATTAATTGGAGCAATCAGGATTATAACCGTACATTTTTCAACTAATAGATAAAAATTAAAAAATACAGAAGAATGAAAATGCAGTTTGTTTACTTTGATAAGAGGACATAATGTTACGAGTATATGTATTCAAAACATTTTAGTAGTAATATATGTATGTATGTATGTACATTCCTCCTTTCGACGAAGTATTTCTTTACGATGACTATCCAGCTGTAAAATTTAGCTTGTTACTTAAGAAACGGAGCAAAAGTTGTTTCATCTAATAGTTGTTAATTGTTAGTAACTTGAAAAGGAAACGGAATAATATTAAAAAAATGTATTTTAATGCAGTTGAAGAAATCAACAAGTGACGTACGAAAAGAAGCAACGAAAAGCAAGGTAATTCACTGAGTCGTAATAATGTTGTTGTTCTAATAGATAAAAATGCAAAACAAAATGATAATCAAATCGTAATGCTAGTCAAAAACGAAAACTTTTTCTACTTTCATTTAGTAGAATATTAAAATAAATTTCTATGATACGTCCATTGGATGAAAATACAATACATATTGCAAATTCTCTTTTTTTTTTTACTTATGTACTTGCATATTCGACAATCTATCTATATATTGCAAGACTTCATTGCATTAACAAATTGCAGCGAGAGAAACAATAACTTGTAAAGGTAATGGCACTGGCTTTGCGGCCATCAACAACTCCTAAACAAAGGCAACACTTAGTTATGTATGTATGTATGTACATACATTGCAGCTGAAACAAAGCTAGTACATCAAAACAGAAAAAAAAAATGAAAGAAAATAAAGTGGAAAAGCAACAAATATTTCTTATGAATGATGAATGCATGTGCGTGTTTGTGTGTTTGTGTGTGTGTGTGTGTGCGTGTGTTTGCACTTGGTGTTTTGTTGCTACAATTTTAATCGACAAACAAGCGCACTGACAGACAAACAGACAAGGTAACATTCACACGCTAGTGTAGCTTTGTATGTACGCATGTATGTATGTATGTACATATAACAAGTAATGTTCAAAGTTGCTTTATTACTTGAAGCTTACCAACAACAACAACATTCATAACTTCACTTTTTGTTTATTTTTTTTTTGTTTTTGTTTTTTGCTTTTGCATTTCTCTTCATTTGATGACTAGCAGCTAGCCATTTCAGCCACATTTTCTACTGCCACATACAGCCAACCGCATGTAGCTCTTGCCACTTACAACTAAAGCACCACCATTTGAACTTGTCTTTGGCTTAAACCATATATGGTTGTGGCATTTCGAGCATCTTGTATGTATGTTTTTTAAGTCGAACTTGATTATTTCATTCTTTCATACGAGTACTTGCCATCATTGCTTCTGTTGTTGCTGTTGCTTCTCTGCGTGCATTATACATATGTGCTCGAAAATTCTTCAAAAGTCTTTAGCGTCTGCATAACTGTGGTCGTTTACTTGTTTGTCTCTGAATGAATAGTAGTACCTACTCGTTCGCTATTACCAAAGCAAAGCAAAGCATTTCCACATTCACATTGTGTGGAAGGAAAAATTGTAAATGCAGTGCATTTATTGGTAAAACATTCCTGCTTCCAGGTGGTTCAAGCGTCGCCACTTCTCACTGCGCGCCGCCGCCTACCCCCACAGGGCAAGAACTACATATTTTTGTTGAAGTTTTCCTCTTGTTTTTTTTCTTTCTCTATCTTCTCCACTGTTGCTTTGGCTTGTATGTTATTGAAATTCTCTGGCATTCTATGGCGCTCTCCACTCCGCTACATACGAGTGGATGTATGGTTACAATTCTTCGTTGCTTCACACACAAAGCACATAAAGTTGCTTGCTGCATATTTAAGTCCAACTCCCCAACTTCATACACACCGTCGCCGCCCGCAACATGCCTCAACGTTGTGCCACATGCAATACAAAATGCTGGGGAACAAATAAAAAAAGTAAGTTTGTATTGTAGTACAAATGAGGTTCAACTTGTTTTAGTAAACCACGCCGCAGCGTTACCAATGCTGAATTACTTTGTTTAGAGAATAGCTTTGCTACCAGCTACTTACCTAGTTACATACTCGTATGTACCGCTTATGTGCGTTCATTCTACGTTTATTATCACCACAATCGTGCTTTTGAACTCCTCGTCGGGCGGCGACTGAAGCGTTTCGAATTGAACGAGGGGAGAAACTAGACCAGTAATGCAGCAGTTGCCGTTGCCGTTGCAACTGCAACTTTAAATGCCTTTAACGATAGGCACGAACTATACTCGCAGCTATGGAGATAGCGTCGTGTGCCACAGTTGAACCGTATTGCATTTTTTCAAGCTCTCTAAAGACCTCTTAAGTTTGAAGTGAAACGAATTTTAGCTTGGCCTATAATTCTTAGCAATAAAAGCATAATTTAACACTTGAACAACTTGTTATTATTGTTGTTGATTTAAGTTGGGTATTACCATTATTAGGTTTCTTTGGCGAGCTTTAATTACAACAGTTCACGGGGTTTCCCCTGACATCAAAGCATAGCTTTCTGGAACCCTAGCTTACATACATATGTGTAGCTATAAAGTTGGAATCAGCGAGAGATCGCAGGAAAAAGAGAGAGCAAAAATGCTGAGCTTCTTTATGCAGTTTTCTTTGTACCACGATTTGAGCAGTTTCCGTCAATCGCTTAGAAATTTCAGTCGAAATTTATAAAATATACTACAAATATGTATGTAAGAAAAGTTTGTAGTTTAAAAAAAACCCGCTTAAGTCAGTATATGTATGTTCTGAATGTGTGCCAAATCGGGTTATAAATATGATTTTAGAAATTTCTAGACTGCAGCGCCATCTAACGGGAATATGATTAGAAAAAATATTCCCAAGTGATCAATAAAATAAATACATTCGACTTGTCATTTGCCTGGATTTTTGCTCCCAATGCGACTCAAATCGGAGCTCTGTGAAGTTGGCATAATATTTTGCCGGTGAAAATGTTTCATTTGTACGCACTTTGATATTTAAACACAAAAAAAATTACAAAAATTTTAAATCTAAATTTTAGTTTTTTTTAATTATAATTCGTTTGTCAATGTTGACCACTTTAAAAGTTAAAAGTTATTAAAAAATAACTAAAAAATAAAAATTAAAAAAAAAATTTTTTTTTAAAGTTAAAAAAAAAACAAAAATTTCAAAAAAAAAACTTGAAAAAAAAATTAATATCGACCTAAATCGTTTGTTCATGCTTATTTATTTTTAAGTTATAAAAAAAAAAATTGTATGAAAAAATGTGAGCTAAATATTTTGTCCAATGTTTGTCCATGTTCGTCCACCATGTTTATTTACATTTTTAAATTTAAAGACATTTTCAGTTTAACTTAAAAGCACCGAAAAAATCGAATACTCGTATTGAGTATACACAAAGGCAATAATCTACTCAAAATTATTGAATACTTAAAAATCAACTAAAAATGTTATTCCAATTCTTCCTTGTCCTTTGGACATTTCGAGGAACTTAAAAAAAAAACCTGAAAGCAGGCATAGTGTGAAAAATTCAAAACCCATGGAACTACGCTTGAAACAATCCAAAATTTAACAAGCAACAAGAACGGCACAAACAACAACAATAGAAAAAATGCAACAATGTCAGCAGTAAACAACACAATTATGGGCAGCTGATTAGTGAGTGCAGCGCAGTAGACCACTTAATAACATACCATATCGCATAAGCGCATACAAAAACACAGGAGCATGGTATGGCGGCTTTGGCCTGTTGCGCATGCGCATCAAACCAACCAAACAAGCACCATGATTAAGGGAAACAACATACATACATACATACATACGTGGCTGGTTTACTGGTCGGCTGGTGGTGGTGGCGGCGGCGACTGAGCACTTATTTCTAATAACAAATCGAGAAACAGATGCACATTCAGAGGTTTAATGAGAAGCAGATCGAAAGGAGAAAAAAAGGCAAAAATGAAACTTTTCATTACATGTGAACGAGGCATACAAGCAACAGATACCAGTCGCACAAACACAAGGTGTTTGACACGACATATGTATGTACATATGTATGTATTTATGTACGTTCAGGACAGGACCATGCCTTTGCATAAGGCGGCTGACTGACGGTCAACAAATCGGACGAGAAATGCTTAAAAAAAATTTGGCGGCATAATAATTTACTTAATCAGGATTCGACGAGTACAACAGCACGAAACAATTTTCGGTTTCTTTACGGCGCATGTTTCTCATTTATTTCACTGATTCTTACCTACGCGCTGCATTTAATCGAAGATGGATGATGGACCTCGCCGACAAACGAACTCAAAAGATGCTGAAGTGATTTCGTAGAGGATTTATTTATTTGGCATGCCAAGTGTGGCGGCGTCTGGCAGGTAACAAATGTGTGTGTGTGTGTGTGTGTATAAGGGCAAAAGATTGTGTGAGCGATAGAGACAAGGCACAAATTGCACCTTTTTCCCAATTAATGCTTTATACGAGCCGGTGGTTGTTGGTTGGTAGCTGCTTACTGCTTGCTGATGGCTTTTGTTGACTGATGTTGATGGTGGCCCTCACTCATCCGGTTGGAATGCAATGCAATACGGAAATGCAATTGAAATGAGTTGATAGATACATAAGTAGAAAGGGATTTGTACTACAATCGCAAGCAAGTACACGTTTGTGGAGAATGGTGCGGGGAGACAGCTGCTAGAGCGTTTCAGGTGACAGCCACAAAAACAGTTGTAGTACGAGGTGAATAATGAAAATTGAGATTATTTGCTGAAGCGTAGAAAACCAAATGCCCGAAAAAGGCGGGCAAAAAATAAAAATAAAAATGCGCACAGAAATGCAAACACTGCGAGAGGAGGAAGCAAAATGTTTGGCTGTGAAAAATGCAACGGAAGGAATTCCGAATGGAAAAATACTGTCAGTAGTGGAAAATTTACACAATAAAGAAAAGGAAACAAAAAACGAAAACTCGAATTTCAAGAACGAACGCAAATCTAAGTATGCTGCTTAAATCGCTTCTATTCAGATCTTCTGCGGAATGCAGCAGAGGAAACTTGCGTTTCTAGCTACTGCTTTGTCAGAGATTAGCTCGGAAGGGTGTCCTCTTACTAGATTGTATGTACATACTTGTCTTGTGCATTTATTTTTTTTTTGTCTGTGTGTTTGCTCTCTTCCTGATATTTGAATAGCTGTTGAGGGGGTGCGCACATTGTTTCGTTGACAAATGGAAGTGAGGAAGTAGTTGAGTACACGAATGTCGGCCGGAGGCACAGCAAGAATAGTTTCTGATTTTGAGTGTGACAGGCAGACAGTTCATTGGGTAGTTGTGTTTGTAAAATACTTGGCGGAAAATGCACTTAAAAGTACAGGTCAAATCATTGATATTTATTGATTTGAAGAAACTTTGTTAGAATTTATTTATTTTATGAAAATTCGGAAAGGCTTCACGATTGCTGTTCTTATAAAATATGAGTTAAACCGCTAGGTAGCGCAAGTGTCGAGCTATTTTAAAAAAGCCGTACTTTTGATCCGATTTGGTTTGCATTCGTTAGCTGGGTCCTCTGGCACTCGAAATAATCACACAATCGTTGGGCATATATTGTTCTAAAATTTCTTTCATACATATATACCCGCTAGAGGGCGCTCGAAAAAAACCCTCTTTAAATTTGTCTACAGTTTTATCCGTGACAGGGGAAAGAAAAAAGCAAGAAGTGCCTCGAATAAGATAATCCTAATGCTCATAATTTCGGTCGTTGCGAAAGATCTCCTGACGCCTTCAGGCGGTGTCACACAGCTGTCAAGTAGCTGGTCAGATTTTGAATCTAAACTATATAATTGTACGTGATATATTTGCAAATTCCCTAGAGTTCGTTTATTAGTTGGACAGAATGCTAAACACTACTTAAGATGTGATTTTTTTGTATAAATAGAAAACGAGAGCTCCGTGAGCTACCTTTGTTCTGAAGAGATATTCATCCAGTTTGTCCTGCACTAGCTAGATTCGGATGCTCACTTTCTTGATATATAAAGTGATGGGAGTGAAAGGAGATAAAGTAGCTTTTCCATTGCCAGCTATTTTTTAATGCCTGACGTTGTCTATATATTTTTTCGGAAATCAAGAAGAAATCTAAAAACATTTCCGAGTGGCAGGAGATGCCAAGACAAATGTCACGTCATTGTTACAACTAATTCTGTACTTAAACCTCGAACATTTTTCAGAGTAAAGCAGGAATAAAAAATCGTATATCATTAATTTAGAGTCGAAGGTTCCAAACTGTATTTTTATAAAAAATATTTTTAAACATCGAAAGATAATCTATTAACATAAGCAACGTACATTCTCTCTTCATAGACAGACTAATAACATTCGTAAAAGATTCTAAAAAAAAAATTCTAGAAGTAACTGGTTTATATCCCTCCATCTGCCTTATCTCCTTTACTCGAATTTAAGGCCTTAAATATAGTGGTGTAACTCCATCAATGCCATTCACCTAATTTTCAAATATTTAAAACGTGCCAATTTCGCTCTGTCAACAATTAAATGGAAATATTTTCTTTGAAAAAATATTAAAAGAATTTTCTGTAACTCTGCATGGACTCCTTCTTTTGTCAATTACTCGTGCTTTAAAGAGAATTTCATACACTAACAAGGTAATTTATCGGTCTAAACAAATTGCAACGGTTTTTTTGTACTTTTTTCGCCAATAGGCAACGCAACAAAGACAATGTTGGCCAACTTGCTGTGCCAAAATGACCACACACACAGGTAACGAGCAAAGAAAAGGATAACAAGAAAACAGCGGTACAGCAGGACAACAGAACAACAGGCGCTAACATTCGCTTAACTCATTGCATAAAGCGAAAAAAATTTCTTACCTCTGCAGAATACAAAAAAATGTATGTGTTCGTGTATCTACGAAATGTCTTCCTTAAATTTAGGCTACTAAAAAATACTTTCCCCTCAGCGCACTAAATTTACACGTAAAGCGTAACATATGGATGCGCATTGAACCAGTTTCTTCGGTTTAGGACCGTAGGCATCTGGACTGTGTGTGTGTGTTGGTATGTCCGACCGCCACGCATTCTGTTCTTGGTCATTATATGTACATCGTGTGTGCATTCACGGGCAGAGTGTGAGCGCATAAATTTCACATTTCAGATCTTAAGCACGTTCCACTTTCCCCGAGACAAGGGAAGCCAGTTAACAAAGCAAAAACACTCTAGTTGTTCACTAAAAAGGATACATATGTACCTTCGAAATTCGCTAGAAAAATGTGGAAGACATTGAAAGATGTGAAAAAAAAGCGAAATATTCGCCGTTCCGCTGCGGTGGCGTGACTTAGAGAACGAGAGCGCCAAAAAAGCGTCAGGCGGTAGACAACAGTGGACGACCAAAGAAGAAGTTAATAGACCGACGACAGCATATGTTGTTGTTGCTACGCCTTTATTATAGCAAGTGTTACCGCCATGATAAAGTACATACATACAATGCAACATACACTGTTGCTATGTCCTTTTTCGCTCCCTCTCCACGCCATATTTGGATTCATGCCAACACGTTAGCGCATTTTGCATTTTTAATTATTATTATTATTTGTTTTTTTTTTTTGTACTGCCGAAATTTAAATTAGCGGCTGAGCCAAGCGTTTGCATTCCTGTTATCGCCGTTTCTTTGACATGTTTTATTTTTGTTTCTGTTTTATTTTTTTACCATTCCGATTCCCTGGAGACGCCATATGGCCCAAAGCAAGGAGACATTGTAGTGTGGCCTGTCTTTCGTTTCGAACTCATTTTCCACTTTACTTGTTTTAATATGTTAACGATTGCATTATTGTTTCGCGTCAACCTGCTGGCTGACCACTTGGCTTGGCTCGTTACCATCACCGCCGTCGCAGCGTTCTGCACCAGTGACTTCTATGCCGCCATCAACAACATTCTTTTAACTCACCACTGAACTTAGCTGGTATATTTTTTATTTATTCGTTCATTTGTTGTACAGTGGCGCGCATATTTGTAGTCGAAATGTGCGCCCCTTTCTTAATTGACTTCACAACTCTCAACTATACAGTCAGGCAGTTGTTCTAATATAGTAGCAGCGACGGTTGTTAACCGCAAAACGCTGGTAAAGTGTTGCATACCTACCTGTTTTTATCAAATATTTTCCTCAAAATATTCTGCATTTCGTATGTATCACTGGAAATTTGCCTTAAATCTTAGAAAATGTACAGCCTTACCAATAAAACAAGTTCCTCGTGCCTTCTACAAAGTTTTTAAAAGGAAAATCTGCGGTTGGTTTAGGACTAAATTAGTTACATTTGTAATTTCATATAGAACGCGTAAGATTGATGTGCTATTCAAAATAAGTATTCTTCGATGGGATGAATAAACTGATTTTATAAACTTATTTTTCAACTTTATATTTCTATTGAGGAAAAAAAAAAGTAATTTTAACTACAGAGAATTTTATTCATTGAATTGTCGTTAACTCGAAAATATTTATTTTCATATATAAAAAAGAGACGAATTTATGGATGTAGTAATCATGAACCGAACACTTATACATTAGTTATTTATGAAAACTGTGAAGGAAATGTTCTACAGTGAAGTGAAATATACCAATCGATTTCTTTCTTCACCGAGCATCAAATTTTACAAACCTTAACTTTTATGCAAAACTTAAAGAAAATAATAACAATTATTTCTGATTTTTCTTTTATAAATCCAAAAAACAGTTATTTTTGACTTTAATGTAATTAATCTAGAAATACCAGTTATTTTTGATTTTTATACCCGAGCACTTGTGTACAAGGGTATTATAACTTTGTAACAGCATAACGGAATCAAGATAGATATAGACATATATATACCAAAATGCTCAGAAAGAAAATAGAAGTCGACTTAGCGATGTCTCTCTGTCCGTCCGTCCGTGCAGACGATAACTTGAGTAAAAATTGAGATATCTCAATGAAACTGGGTAGGTAGATTGTCTTTGATCCAGAGCAGGTTGGTATTGAAAATGGGCAAAATCGGACAGTAACCACTCCGACACACACAAATCCGACTATCAAAATTTTTTACAGGGGGCGTGGCACCGCCCACTTATGAGTTCATATGTATTTCTCTGGAACCACCCACCCGATTTGGTACACGTATTACACTATGCCTATTTAAGCGATATTTATCAAAATATGACGATAACCACGCCCACCTGTCATATAACGGTAATTTTCGAAAACACTAAAAATCGGACATTTCAATAAATGTTGAAGGAAAATATCTTGAGTTTAGTATGTGGTATTGTATTGCAGCCAGAAATCCGACTATATGAGAGCATATGTATATGTCTGGAACTACTTTATCGATTTCGTCTAAACTTGGCACACATGTTAGATTATACCTAGTTAATTTAAAAATTTAGCTGAAAGCGTGCGCCTGGTCTATAAAGTTCGATCGAACTTAGCTACTTCTTTACTTGTTATTTTATATGTCATATGATAACAGTAATTGAAGACTTTTATTTAAAGAAGTCATCAACATAAATCACTGAGTGGTTCATAAGACTAAAATCGGCTTAAGCTGATCGATATGCTAGTAAATTAGACAGAAAATAAGAAATAAATAAATATTAAAATTAAACAACCATACACATATAGTACAATAAATCAGACATATTATTAAGCTTATCAATAATAAAAAAAATCCATGTGTCTCCCAACAACTTCTTTACTGTCAAAAATGATAATGACTTTTATAAGTATGACTTATAAATAAAATTCATCGACTGACTTAAATTGATGATTTTTATAAATATAACTGTTATCATAAGACATATAAAACAAAAATTAAAGATAACTTTTATTGGTAGATTATTTTAATAAAAATCAAATAAAATTGTTATTTGAAATTTATAAAAAAAAAAAAATAATTATTATTTAAGTAGTCATTAAATAAAAGTCTCAAATCGTAATCGGTCCCTGGCTGTAATACGAATATCTATCTCTATCTATGTACCGTTTAAAAATCGTGTCAATCGATTCAATGAATAAAGAGGGTTGACAAACATATTTTAGTATTTTTTTTTTAATTGAACGCTTGTTGATTAAAAATTTGTTTCATAAAAATTATGAAAATTCTTTACAACAAAAATTAGACAGGATTTTTTTTTATTTTTTAATTAGCTAATACATATATCTTTGTCTACATGCAATGCAAAAATGTCCACAACTGAAACGCAATAGTGATGGGATGCAACAGCCGACTTTGGCAGAAGTGCTATGTTGCAATTAAATCGCTCAAGCAGAAAATACTTTACGAAATCTCTTTTTTGCCAGACGCACTAACATTAAGCCATGTTTTTCCAAAGTAGTTATGCGAATATATCAACCAATTCCATTTTACATTCAACCGCTTCCTTTTAACTTTTAAAACAAAAATTGCTTTTCGTCCTGCAGCGACATAAAACTACTTTCCACCGAAAAAAAAAACACAACTATAACAGCAAACTACTCGAAACCTTCGTATGTATTGTCATTTTTCAATTGCTTTCTCTCGCCACATTTATATGAAACTTTCCCTCCCACCCCGTGCTCAACTGTCAAACTGGCCATTTGCAGTTGCAAGAATCGTTTTGCTTGTCGAACGAACGGCAATACATAAAAGCGTCTGGATTATGTAATTAAATTTGCACGCCTTGTTTTTGTTGGCGCAATAAAATCGTAGTCACTTTTGGGCGCATTGTTAGGCGACGGGTCGTGCAGTGTTAGTGTGCCCTGACTGCTGCTGACTTTTATTGCCTCGGTTGCCGCGGAAATTTATTGGTTTAACAACGTTTTGTGGAATGAAAGCGGCGCATCGGTGTTCGGAAAATCCTATTCACTCTTTCATTTTTAGCAGCTTGCAGCAAGCGACCACCAACATTCCTTTTTTGATGTGATTACCAGCTGAGTTTTAATTTGCAACAACATCATCGACGCCACATGCCGCGTTTTTCTTTCAGCTATGCACTGACGCCGTCGCCATTAAGTTTTTTGAAGCATTTATTTAATCTCTGCTTTTTTCCTTTGGTAGCCAAAAATGCATAGCCAAATGCATTTATTTATTAAAATATTCAGCCGAAATTCACTTTTTCAGTTGGCACTTCATGGCACTTTCGGTGGTATATACGTAATTTATAATGTGCGCTCCTCAAGACCTCTTCTCTGCCAGCGAGTTAAAATTGCTGTTTTTTTTTTGTGTATACATTTTCTTTGTAGTTAAATTTTTTCTCACTGTTATTTATTTAATTTTCTTGCACCTTCTTAAATGAAAGTGAATTGTTTTGAATTAAAATATTTTTATTGTGTGTAGTCTAGCCAACGGCACATTTTCATATCGCATGATATCGATTTTTTCGCTGCTCAAATCATGCCATCTTCTTTGCACAGCAATCAACTGCAGTCAGTGTAGTTTTTTTTTTTTTTTTTTTTTTGTGTTTTTAAGAGTTACATGCATGTTTCGTTTCACTTTTTGACTACCAAAGTTTAAGCAGTTCCATCTAGACTGACTGTGGATTGCATTTGATGTGAAACTCTTCCGCGTGCATCGGCTTAATGTGATTTTTTGGAAGTGCAATCGAGAGTTTCCGAAACATTGATTTACTAGAAAATAGGTGCTTATGAGCAGCGGAAATTGGAAAAAGGGAGACATAGTGATTTGCTGCAAATGCAGTAAAACCGGACTATTTGCATGCAATCGTGCACCATAATGTAGCAAAACAAAAGTCAAGCAGAACCCTACATATTATTTCCTGCTCGTATTTATCTATTAATACCTTCTCCTCCGCGAAACGAGCCCTTTAGTCTGTTTTTTATATTTCAAATATGTATGTAACTTGTACATAATTTTATTTAGTTTAACTTTTGAACAGGTGGCAACCCTCTTCGAACTTTTCTTAAGCCGATTTAAACCATTTGACATACATATTTCAATATTTCATATAATTTGTACAAAATTGATTAAAATTCAAGTTTTCAACCCTGTAAATTACTAAAATTTTACTTTTCACACATGTGGCAACCCTGTAAAAACTTTGGCTAAGAACCCATACTTCAATTTTAGTTTAAATTAAATATTAATTTTTTTAAATTATGAGACATGCATGTATGAGTAGATAGATACTATGTGCACTGACTCAAAAAATTGATCGTGCAGTTTTTCATGCAAAATTGTTTTTAATTAATTTTTATTTAAAATGTACATATATACTTAGCTTAATTTAAAACAGAAGCCAAACAAATTTAATTAGCAAATATTCTGAAGAATTCTCGAAAATTTATCAACGTTTCTAAAATTTCGATCACATTTTTAAACTCTTGCATTATTTTAGAAAATGTGTTTTATTGAAGGCCATTTTCCTTTTGAAAATTTTTTTTTTTTCGTAAAAAAAAAATTCTCAAAAGTCTACGTGGATTTTGTGCCACTTCAAACTTGCACTTTGTTACTTATACTAAAATTCAATTAGGTGCATAAATTGAATTCAATACATTTAAAAATTTAATGACTTTTTGTGAACAAAGTTTGATGCTTTGATTTCCTTGTTTGTTTTTATTTGTTTTTTGTTTTTTTTTGTTTTTCCATTTTTGCCTTTTTAACACATTTTTACTTCAATTAAAATCCAATTTCATTCAAATACAACAATCATTTCGATTGTTGGCCCACCAATTCGCTCTGCAATCTAATTCTACTTTTAATTTTATTCAAAATCTTAACGAACCACTACCCAAACGATACGTAACTGGTACCCTTAAATCCAATCACGATAATGAATTTGATATTCGCCAACGTACTTCCCTCCTCACCCTACTCCCGCCCACTTGCTGCCACGACTTCTGCCAAACTCCATTCATTTCTATTGGGTTCTCATTTCTTTCCTTTTGATCATTTGCGTGCAATTCGAACGTCTGCCACACCACATTCCTGTCAGCAATTCACCGCTGCCAATTCGACGTTGGTAATCATAAAGAGCCACAGCGAGTGGACTTTAAGATGGACGTTATGGTTCATAAATTTCCAACTGCAATGCTGCTGAAGCACGACGACGGGCGACGGACGACGATACCGACGACTGCGACGTTGTTGCTGGCTTCAATGCTTGTGTGCGACGTGGTGGAGTACTAGGCGGATAGCTGGTGGAAAAACATCTGCTGCCACTACCTTTGCCGCTGATGTTTTTATTGTTTTCCCCCTGTTGTTGTCTTTTGGTGTATGTGTTTTACAAGAGTGCGCTCTTGTAGTGGTTGTTATAACTATTGCCTGCTGTTGCTGCTAGCTACAAACACACTTGCTATTATTGTTTTTATTAATAGTGTATGTTGTTGTTTTTGTTTGTAGCATTGCTTGTTGTTGCGCGCTGGTGTGCCTGTTGCCCGTTGCCCGATGCCCGCTGCTGTTGGTGTTGCTATTGCTGTTGAACTCATTTCATTTGGTTTGCTCGGCTGTTGCGCAGACGCACAAGTACCAAGGTACCTATCTAAAAATACCCATACACATATGTACATACATACATACATACATATGTATATATTTATATGTAAGTATATTTGTGTGCATGTGTGTAAGTGCACCATCAACAGTGCCGCCACCTTGTTCTCATGGAGTTCATACGGTTTGTATAATTGTTTTACTACTTTTTCCGAATTTCGGCTCGTTTATTTGGCGGTTTAACTGGTCGCACAACGCAGTCAATTCGCCGCTTGGACGAAACGTCGTTTGGCTGCCTTTTTTAATTCAGTTAAATTTTTTTTTTCTTTTAAACTTCAAATTTCGGTAGTTCCTCTACT
Source organism: Philophylla caesio (assembly GCA_963971545.1). NCBI lineage: Eukaryota > Metazoa > Arthropoda > Insecta > Diptera > Tephritidae > Philophylla > Philophylla caesio. The sequence continues at coordinate 96,676,206 of OZ020609.1, forward strand.
CATTCGCCAACTTCGGCTTCCATTTGCTGCAGTCTGCAGTCTGTAGTCTTTATGGTCTTCATATTTCCACTTTGAAGCGCGTCATGTGTTTTTAGTTGGAACATGTTTGTTTGTATGTTTGGTTGAGTGTTTTCGGCAGGTGGGACTTGAAAAATGTGTTTTCTTGTTATTGTTATTGTTGTTCGTATTGCCTGTGTCGAACCTTATGCCACATGCGCTTTGTATTTAATGCTTCAGTTGGGCATAACCAAACACAATACTCGTATGCAATACTTCCCTGTTTACACAAAAGCAAAGAAGAAATTGTGTAAAAAAAATTTTTTTTTTTAAATTTCGGATACGAATCGCAATGCATGACTTAACGCCAGTTGGTGGCTCAGCAAATTTGCTGAAGTTACACACACTGCTTGCTATCAAATACTCTTACATACATACTAATTTACTTCTTTAAGGAATGTTGGACTGCTGTTCAATAGCTGTAGTCCTTGCTGCTGCATCCTTGGATTCAATGAAGAAATCTGTGTACAGTACTGCTTCTTATATTTTTGTGGATTGGGTCATTGCACTTTCCCCCTCGTTTTTTGGTTTAAATTTCGTACATTCTTTGTATGTTCTTCTGAATATTTTTAGGCACGCGCCAGTACTTTTTACATTTTTTTTTGTTAAGATTTGCTTTGTAATCACAAATGCTCAGCTGTTTATGCGAGGCTTAAATAAGCATTTGGTTTGACTATGAAGATTTTCGAAACTGTATTAAGCTCATGTTTTATTTATAACACTAATCATCAGGATAAATAGTAAAATGTGTAGTTCGAACGTGCAGCTGGATTCAAGCTTTCGCTATCGCTTAAACTCTAAAAATCGCTAAAATTCCAAACGCTAAAAACTATCCAAACTTTTGGCTTTTTGATTACCAACAATTTTTAAGGAATATTTTAATACTTTCATCCACCGCAGGCGTCGCTGGTGTAATTGAAGAGAAATGTCAGATTTTGCTTAAATTTATGGCAAACGAGTATTCAGCTAAAATTTGCCACGATCTCAGCATATTTTACAAAATAATATTTAGAAAGAGTGTTGTCAAAATAAATATAAACAAGATGTGTACGTTCCGAAGTTATTTAAAAACACAAATTTTTAGGAATAAAAACCATAAAATTAAAAATTACGCCGTTTTTGAGCTAAATCGTTTGTCCAACGTTTGTCCACTTAAACTTTATGTTTTTTTCATAGAAATTTGTTTTTTAAATAACTTTTGACAAACGAAAATTTTTGCTGGACAAACGATTTAGCTTGAAAAAGTTGAATTTTTCAGTTTTGGGTTTTTTCATAAACATTTTTTTTTAAAATAACTTTTGAACAAAGGGTGGACAAACGAAAATTTTTGTTAAACAAACATGGACAAACGTTGGACAAACGAACGTTATATATATTTATTTTAAATTCGCACAAGGTGGTGTGAGATTTTTAGCGATAGATAAGATGCCCAATAGGCAGTTTAGCTGAACGAGCTGTCAAAAACAGTTCACTAATTTTTCCGGCTCATTTTGTTCATCGCTAAATTTTGGCGATTGATTTTTTTGCGATAGCCATAGCTGGAAACCGGGTACTGATTTGTGTTTAATGGCAGCTAGCTCTAGTTGTCTAGTACATGAAAGCAGTAACTTAGAAAATCGTCAGAATATTGAGTAGCTAAGCAAAATTTCTTTAGTACCGGAATAACTGATTGCTCTATATTTTTTCAAATTTCATAAAACTATTTTTAGAAATATTAAACTATAATTTAAAATAAATTGCTTACAAATGTCAACATTTCTTCTCTTTACAGCTTAAACCATTGCAGTCGAAAAATTAATGTGCAAAACAAAACAAAATGTGCTACATAAGTCATTGTAAAAGAAAAACTAAAATTTTGGTAAATTCCAGTGGAAAACTCTAATATCCCATTACTAAGTTTAGAATCCTTGAACCCTAAAGGGAAGCACTAAAACTCAAGTGCATAAAAAATCAAAAGTATGTCTACGAAGTTCTCAGCGCATCCTGACTTAGCGCTCGAGCAATTGCAGCGAGCTGAGCTCGCCGCGCGTCAGAATTCCAGCAAAACGCACGCACATCATAGGCGACATCACTCAGCTGGAGCGGGATCGGATAGTGGGCATAGCTCGCCTACTAAGTTATCGCCAAGCTCATCGTGCAAGACTGCAACAACGAAAAATGCCACTAAACTAATTTCCAAAGCTGCTGCAGATAATACCAATTTAAGTACTAACACCACCAGTGGTGCCGAGCAGGAACAGGTGGAGGAGGAGGATAATTTTAGCAGCTTATTTTCGCGTTCAACACCAGTTCGAACTTTTACACCACACACACACGCACACAATGCGGATGTGTTGGACAACAAATTCGCCTATGCTAGTGCGGAGGGTGTCGATCTGGATCGAATGGTTTTAGCCTATATCGATGATATGGATGATCTCAATTGTGACGATGATGATGTTTACATACGGCATGCAAATAGTAGATCAAAAAACACCAAAGACTGTGTAGACTGTACGCCGTCGACGTTGCGGTGGTCAGCTGCGGGCGGTGCTGCCTCATCACAACAACAACTGAAACAACAACAACACTCCGTAGATGAGCCGGATCACTTGCAGCATCGCTTTAGTCGAACAGCAGCAGCAGCAGCAGCAGCCGCCAGCGCCAGTTGCAATAGCCGGCAGTCTCAGCTGGAGTACACCGCCGACCCGCGTGCCTCACCCATACACGCCATCAGCGATGGTTGTGTTAGTGGATTAAGCAGTGCTTTGAGCTCGCCATCAGCCAGCACAGTATCATCGCCACTTTCAACGCCGACACGACTTGCGCCACACTTTCAACAAAACCAAAATCAATATAATAACAGCAATTGCTGTCAAAAGTCGTTATCGAGTGGTTGTTGTGGTGGCAGCGAAAAAAGTTGTAAACATCTACACGACCACGACCACGAACACCATCAGCAACAGCAGCAGCATAAACATCAACATCTCCATCATTATCATCATACAATGGCATCGTCTACATCGCTAAAGTCAACATCGAAGGCGGCGGCGGTGGCGGCGTCATCCTCGACGTCGTCGTCGTCGTCGTCATCATCAAACGGATGCAAAAAGTCACAGAAATTTGATCCCAAACTACTCGGCCCGTCACGGTATCGTCAACTTTTGCCAGTTGTGCTGTGCATTCTATCGTTCGCGGTTGTATTTAGCACGTTGATTGTTTACATGGATACGACAGGTGAGTTGAATAATAGATCCATAAACACAAGAAACCTTCGTATCGCTAAGCATACTTGCTCGAATATTAAAATCTGTAGAAAAATTTAGCAAATAGCATAAAAAGTAAATCCTGTCTAGACCGCCGCTCATCGACTTCATTCAACGCGTACATTTTTGTTTAGGTTTAAACAAATTAAGGTGCAGTGTCGTTCTTGGCGTCGCTTCCTGGCTTTTTATTTGTTCTATAATTTGATATCTTTGACATGTGTCTAATGCTTGTTTTGTGGTTGTACTCTGCCTCTTCTTATGTGTATGTATGTATTATGTAGATTAAGGCTGTTGTGTTGCTAAAGTCCACCGGAAGCAACCGCTGGCTTTTATTTTTTGCAGTTGATGCTGTAGGCACACTTTTGGGATCAAGTAACATCGTCGCATAAAAGAAAATTGCGACTTTAGCCACAAATAAATTTCATTATTTTTGCTTTAAAAAGAACGGAAAATTTTTTGTTTGTTCTCCGTTGTTTTTTTAATAATTTAAAAGTTAAAAAATATAACAAGAAAATTTTGTAAAAAAATATGTTTTCTTAAACACAATTTTTGATAAAAAGAAATTTAAAAAGGGAAATAAGCGTTTCTTTCCTTGGAATTAAATAAAAAAAAATAAAAACCTTCATACGCTCTAAATCAGTCAAATAATATCTTCACTTTTTTTAAGCTAAATCAAACACAATTTTTTGTTCGAAAAGTATTTAAAAAATTATTTTTTTTCTAAAGAACAAAAAAATAAAACTTACGTCGATTAGTCGACCATGGTTCTTATTTTTCCACTCTTTAGCAAATTAAAAACAATTTTTTTAAGTATTTAAAAAGAAATACTATTAAAAAATTTTTTTTTCTTAAAAAATAGTTTTTGATAAAAATAAAATTAAAAAAGGTAAATATGCGTTTTTTGCCTTGGAATTAAATAAAAAAATGTAAACCTTTACACGCTCTAAATCAGTGAAATATGTTTTCTCTTCACTCTTTTTAAGTTAATCAAACACAATTTTCTGTTTGAAAAGTATTAAAAAAAAATTGGTTTTCCTAAAAAAAAACAAAAAAATAAAACTTACGTCGATTAGTCGATCATGGGTCTTCATCGTTTAGTGTGTCTCTGGCATGTTTATTCATTCCCGAAAACTTCCAGTACAGCGCGAAACTCAATTTTCTCCACTCTTCAGTTGCTTAGTTGGCGAGAGCTCAAGGAATAATGATCCAAATCTATTCAGTATTGGTAGTATAATGTTATTACAACCCTCACGAATAAATTCTGTAGTCACAAGCGATAACCGCCTAAGTCCTATGCTTTAACACAGGACTTAGGCGATTATCGCTTGTGACCACAGAATTTACTCTTCCATTCAACGAACTTAAAAATGTACGCAGGTACATACGAATATTTACAAATGTTAGATATTTGAATTTTTGTATTTTCATTTTACGACGCCATAATTATATACAAACGTCGAAGTAATGATACCAGTCATTAGCAAATCTGTCTACTCCCACCCACCTGGTCGGTAAATAGCAACTTAAATAGCTTTCCTAACTAATCGTGTCGATGAAAATACTGCAAGAAAAAAAAATAAAAAAATACAAACAAATAAAACCGGAAAAAAAGCCCACAAAAGATAATAAAACAAACAGTACAGTGACACTCAGCAAACGCATTTGCAGTCGCATTTATATGCTGCCATCTGCCGCCATCCCCCCTCTTCACGTCACCCACCAAACATTCAGCGCGGCAATCGACAATTATGTGCAGTATTACATAGCAAACTGGAAGTAAAACAAAAAAAAAACGCAAAAATCTACGTGAATACACGGAACAAGTTCTTCTTTCGCAAAATTTGCATTGCATTGCCACAATTTAATTGAGAATTTCTTTAGCCAGCCACACTCTGCCCTCCACAACCTGTATTTGTGCGCAACAAAGCCTAAAGTGCCAATGTTGTATTGTCAGTGCTACGCCGGTGCTTCACCGCTTGGCAACACACAACAGTCGATGGATGAATGAGTTGGGCCGGCAGTCTGGCAGCGGCGTCAATCAGCCAGACAACAGCTGGATGATAGCTTGTCGCTCTACCAGCTTATACGCGGTCTATGTATGAGGCATATGTTGTTTGTTTGTGTTGTTATTGTTGTTGCTGCCGCTCTGCAATTGCCTTTTGCTGTTTAGCTCTTTGGCTGTCTCGCTGATGTGCTGCCCGGTTGTACGTGGGTTTTTTTCAAATCTTTAAATTTTTCTTTTTCTTCTTCTTTTTACTTTCTGCTTTCCGCAAAAATGCTTTCCGTTTTCGCGAAACTTTTACACGCGCGCAACAAACAGCCAGACAATGAAATGCGCCAACGTCGCTGTGTGCCATTGCAATTTCGCGCACTCATTTCATTGGTGGCTCCTCATGCCGCAGCTATGACTCATCCTTGGCGTCGGATGTGGCTACATATAATTTTACCTATGGATATACATACTTGTATGTAACTTTTGATGTTGCAGGCGGTATGGCGCAATGTTACTACAGTTCATATTGCGTTGGTTGTTGCTGTGATTTACTTGGATTTGTTGTAGCCACTATTTGTATGTGTTGAGGCAATTTCATTTATTTAATTCGCTAATCGTCTCTGATTGCTTGATTGCTTGCTACAATGTGGTCGTTCGCCGACTATTTAGTTGTCGGTGTTCTTAGTACCTTTCTACTCAGCGTTTTTTAGTTTTTTTGGTTGGCTTTGCTGTTTCTTATTCGGTGCACATTGTTGTTATTGTTGTTGGGTGGTTATTTGACTTCGCCAATGTGTTGCTGCTGCTGTTGCTTGCGTGAAATGGTGCGATATCCTGTCTTCGACTGCAAGACAGATAGACAGCGAATAGTAGGTCCGTTCCTTATCTTTTCTGACTAAAATCTGAAAAGTGTCAAAATGCAAGAGCGTAAGCAAAATCCGCTCACTAAAAGAGAATAACAAGAAAAAGTAAAGGAACGCAAAAAACCAAGTTTTGGTCCGAAGAATGACAACAACAAAACTAATGTCAAATAAAACTGTCATTTTGTATTATCTTTGATTTTGTTTTGATCGTTGTGCAGCTTTGGTACCTTTTTAAAAATAAAAATGAATAATTCACCGATTAATGTTAAATACTTGTTCACCAGGAAGTTTCTTGCGCATTCAAATTGGCACCAGAAGCACCACAAACTCTTTCATTACTAATCTGCAAGAAATATTGACAAATGTATGTATAAAATACATGCATACAAGCACAACCACGATAAACACTTACGATTTCAATTATTTTATGTACGTTTTAATGTTTTTATATTATTTTCATTTTTTGTGTATGTATATTTTCTAACAAAAGTCAGCTGTCAGTTGAGTTTGACACTTTTCATGATTTTGCCTGCAAAAATTCTTCGGACTAAATTTTGCAACTTCTGACAAAAGAGAGTCACATTTTACTCTCTCATTTTTGCTCTCATCTACAGGATTTTCAAGTTAAGGAACGCTTTTTGGACTAAATCTGACTACTTCGGACTATTTCTGGGAGATAAGGAACGGACCTAGTGCTATCATTTCAATTACAGAAGCAAAAAGAATAAAAAACAAATAAAAAATGTTTTACATTGCAAACAGAGAGAAATAAAATTTGAAAGTTGTGTTAATAATAATGTTTCTTCAACTTGAGTATTTGGATAATTTCCTAATTAAATATAATCTTTAATTTCTCTCTTTTTACATATATTTTTATTAAAATTTTTTTTATTTTGTTGCAATAATTTTAAACTCTCTCTGAAAGCAATGGCAAATTGCATAAGTCTTTGTCGTCATCAGTGTTCCCAAAATTTTTTTTTTAATTTTTCAAAAAATATTAAATTTCCATATAAATATTTTCGACCTAAAAACCTTAAATATCTAAAACGAAGAGTTTGTTTTACAAGTTTTTTTTTAAATTTTTTTTTTAATTAATAAATAAAACCAATTTATTTTCAAACAAATAACACTTTGTATTATACTTAACTCAACTAAAACAGTCTTTTTGGTCGTATACTGGAATATTTAAATCACATTTGGGGTAATGAAATTCAATTTCATTATTTATAGTAATTGCAGGTAATTTTAAAAAACAATAAGGTTGGTCTTCATTCACATCTATTCGTTTTGTAATTTTAATCAATTACTTGTTTTCTCAATTGACAGTTAAATTTAGTTAGCGCATTTGTGAAGTGAATCTCTCACAGTTGCAAATTTGTTAAGTCTCTCTCTCTCCATTGAATCAGCTGTCAAGTTGAAGATGAACTTGCAAATGCCGAAAATTCCGGTGTTTGTTGTAGGAGTTACCAGTGCGCGAAGATTTGTTTTAAAAATGCATCCTCTTTGCGCTATTGTTCTTATATGGTTTGTCTTCAATAATTTACAGGCATTCGCAACGTTTAGCCATTCCGCTTGGACTATGCATGCATAGCTCGGTAATCCGAACGGAATAGAGAGAACACCTCAAGCTATCGACCTAGATGAAAACAGCTCATATGTACATTTGTTTATGAATTCTTGCGAGGCAATAATGTATTCTGACCTCAGCACCAGCTCTGGGCGCTTATCGAGAATGCTGCTTCGACAAAATCTCGTTTCGTTCTCGTTGCTGTTTCTGCTTCGACTTTTTCTCTTGGCATTCCCTTATGTGAATTTCCCTTAGCTTTGTCTACCCCAACCCCTTACCGTAATAGTATGTTGTTTCCTTTTCAATACATCTAGTTTAGCGCTTAACCAATAACTCTGGTTTGTCCAAGCTTATCACACCATTTGTGGTCTACAACTTTATGTTTCTAATCTACACAAACTTTGTAGATTATAGTTAGCGAGTAACTTGTGTGGAATTCGTTCGCTCCTTCAAAGTTTGACTGCAATTCCAAAGCACTAAATGGCATACCCTTTTTTACTCGAAACTTTCATTGAGCAGATTTGTTGGCTAAGAAATTTACGACGTAACTTTTTTCATTGACTTCGCACCATTCATTATCATCACATTAACTACAACTTAAAATATTTGTTCCTATTGAGGCGTGTGACATGAGAAGAAGGCGTGAGACAATAACAACACCAACAATTTGCAGTTGGAAGTGACAACATTCTTCTGTCGCTTTTGTCTAGTCATCATGGCGTCCGATTTAATTGCAACGTCCGCTAAGTCTTGCACAAAGTTCTCGCTTCCGATGCGTGTGAATCAAGGTGGAAGGGGGAAGGGGGAAATCATCGTCGTCGTCGAGTCCGTCCAACTCTTGGCCAACTCAAGCGAGTGACAAGCAGAGTATTGCTGCTGTTGTTTTTTCTTCTCTTTGTACACTTTTTAGCTGCTGATTTTTGCAAATTTGTGTGCAGACGTGTAATTTGCATGTTGTCGCTGAACTCACTCACAGTCGTTCCGTTCCGTTTGTCGCTGGGAGCGTTACGGTAAAGCAAAGTTAAAAAAAAAGTAATAATGCAACGAAGAATTAATAAAGCGAAGTTGTTGTGAAGAAGACACAATTCACACTCGACGTGGTAAATGCTTGATAAAACAATGATGTCTTTTGCAAAAAAAAGAAAAAAAAGAAGCGAAGTTAAAGTAAATGACCACAAAGTGTTCAAAGGCAGCGGGTGTGCCTTACCGCTGCCAAGGCTTGTCATGAATTTCTAGTTGGTGGCAGACAGACAATTTTTGTATTCAATCGTACGCTATTATTATCGACTCATCAGAAAACAATTTGCGATATAATTTACAGATAAGACATGAGTTATTAAAATTGTTTATACTCGTTCCTATGTACTTCGAAATCAATAATTTTATTGGATACAAAACAAATTTGAATTTTATTGCAATGTTTATGTGGCCTTGTTCGCTTGATGTTGGCTTTGTATCTGTGTTTCGTTCATGGCATTCTTTAAATGAACTTATAAATTTTAATGGTTACATTATTACGATGGCCAGCACTCCACTCCTATTTATAATTTTCCCGTTTATGAATGAAAAATGATGTATACACCAAACTTCTTACAGCCAATAATAAGTTTTTCACTTATTGACCAAGAAGTGGTTTAACTTTTGATGCCAGAACTTAATGTTATTGCGCATTTATCTAATATACTTATTCAACTTATTTATTAAAATTATTACTTTATTTTTTGTGCATAGTCATTTTCATCCCCTATTCTTGGAAAACTGCGAAACAATAAATAAATGAAGTTTTGGGTTTGTTTAAAACTCCACAGTTTAAAATGAGTGATGATTTAAGTCAAACAAGCCTACAAATTTTTTCAATAAAACAGCATTCACAAAAAACACCCCAAAATACTTGAAAGGTTTAAATTATCAAGTTGTAACAGCACAGCAAAATATTTGTGGCTTTTAGCATTTTTGGAAGAATTTTGTTTTAATTCTTTCTAAATTTGAAGGGGAGATCAGAAACCATTTTAGATGGATTCTCATAAAATAAGTTCTGAACCATTTTTTTTTTCGTTTATTACACTAAAATATTTTTTTATTGAAAATATAAACAATGAAAATAAAAATAGACATGAAAATAAAAAAATGCAATCTTTTCAATAGAAAATGCTTTATATAAAAAAAAAATTCTCAAAAATCGATTATAAATTTAAGGCAACTAAAATTTAATGTGCTACAAACTACATACTCGAAATTTTCTTAGAGACTACAGTCAGCTCCGGTTGAAGCAAACTGCAGTAATCAAAAAGGGTCATATATTTGATTTCGTTCACTTTAAAGTTTAGAATGCTGTTGGATAACATGATTCTATGGCTTGAGTAAAAAAAAATCGAGTATTTCTAAAAAGGAAGCCAAATATCGAAGGCAGGACTGTATTCTATGTCTCTGCATGAAGGCGGAGCATATGCCAAAGTTTGCTAAAAAATAAACTTATGATAATCAGATAATATTGTTCTAATGTGTCACAAAATTTATATAGTTAATTTATGTTTAGTTATAAGTTCAGTTTTAATAATTCAGCGTACTCACAAAAAAATAAATAAATAAAAAAAAATTATCTAGAAAACACACAATTCGAGATTCCCAATAACTTGGCACACGTGGATTGAGATAATAATAAAAATAAAACCCAATTATGTTCTGCCGCCACTTTCCACGAAAATACGTTTATTATACTACATAGTTCATTTAGAAATTAACAAGAATCGTACGATAAATTTGGAAGCTTGCCCATATACTTACATACATACATACATACTTATTTTGACGCAATTCAAATTAAACGATTTTGGGAAAATAATCGCCTTACATTAACGATTATTTATAGAGTCAATTAATAAAACGGCACTTAAAACGAATGCATACGAAAATTAAGCGCCGGTAAAACTTTTTTTAATTTCGAATACCTTACACATTCCTCACCGAATTGTAAAAATTAAATTAATTTTTCTGAGCTTTTTTAAGAACTTACCACAATTAATCCTTTTCGAACTTTTATTACCTGATATTTGTTAAGCACATACAATGTGTATATATTGGTATGTATATATGTGTATATGTATGTATGTGGTATGTGTTGTTTCAATATGTCACATACTATATCTCCACTTAAGCTATCTCCATTGTTCTCTCTCTTTATATATCCCCTGCCATTAATTTATCTATTTTAAATCATCTTATCAAAGTGACCGCCAGCCATGTCGCAGCTTATTCGTCGTTCATTTGGCTGGCGGCCCCGCCTCTAGCTCACACCTCGCCGTTCATAAATTAATTTCAGCTAAAAATATCAACATTTAAATATTGTTTGGCTGTGTGCGGATACAAACACACACATGTCCATATACATACATACATATTTAATGTATAGAATATAGATGTCATATGTACGAGTACGAGTATATTTATCTACATAGAAAGCATATGCGCTGCATTTGTAGACGAGACACTCACAAGTTATTGCTAGTATGGCGTGACTTGGGGGGCTGGCAGTCAGCAGCGACAGAAGTGCCCATGGCTATTGAAAGCACTTTAAAAGCCATGCCAGACAAATTGATCGCATCCAGACGACAGACGAACAACCATTGATTTTTTGACGAAAATTTTATTAAAACGAAAAAAAAATTGAGTTCAAAAATATAAATGTCTTGGATGTCTCCTTTGATGTCTTGTGAACATGCAATACTGCTTGCAAGCTATTTATTTTTTTCTTCTGATGATGCTATTGCTGTTGCTACTCGTACAGTGTCAACTTTGCTTACTAACGAAAAATGTTCGATTAGAAAAATTCAGTGCGGACGTCATTGTCTTTGGCTAGGCTGGTCTCTAAATGTTTTTTGTTATATAAAAATGAGTTTTTTCCACAAGAATTGTCAAGTGCAATATCAACGTAATACTTATGCTTCATTTAAGCGATCTTAACGATTTTAGAAATTATTTTTCGAGACTTCAAAAAATAGTAATTTCATATAGAAATTTTATTGGTTATTTTTTATTCTATTCATGACGGCTTCAAATGCTCGATTCCATCAAAAAATTTGAAGAACTTTCTTCATGTAAATAAGCATGTATCGATGTGTGTACGTATTGTTAATTATTTTTTAAATTAAATTTAACTTAACTTAATTTTTTTTAAGTATAGAATCGAAATTTTAGGGATTATTAAAATAATATTTAGCATGTAAACTTTTTTAATTGACAAGAAAAACTTGTAAAACTAAAAAAAAAGCTCAAAAAATCAGAAAAAAAATGTTAAACTAATTTAAAAAAATTGTATTTGTATTTTTAAAAGTTCGAAAAATTTCCTTGAAAGTTAAATAAAATATTTCAATTAGCTCCCGGGAATAAAATAAAAAAATTTTTTAAATCTTTTAAATTTTTTTAATTTGCTTAAAGTTTTTATACTTTTATAATTTCTTCTTAGTTTTTAAATTTTTGTATCTAGTTTTAATGTTATTTTTAATTTTTGATGTCTCTTGGTTTTGTGGTGCTTTTTAAACAAATTTTACAGTTTTATTTTTTTCTATTTTTTAACTTTTTTTTTTAACTGTACAGTTGCGCCGATTAATTTTTATTTGTATTAATAAAAAAATGCGAAAAATGTCATTCTTGTAAGAAAAAAAATAAAAAGTAAGTCATTTGAAAAAAGAATATTTCGTTATTCCCGGGAATAAAATAAAATTCGCAAAAAATAAAATTGTTCTAAAGAAAAAACCAAAAAAAAAATCACTGAAGCTCTTGAAAATTAAGAACGGGAAAGAAAGGACAATTACACAGCAAATAATATAACTTAAGAAACTCGAAAAAAGTTTAGTTTAATAGCTTGTGATGCGCAAACTGGTGGTATCCTTTGAGAGTTGGGTGGCTCGAATCTCACTGTCATCACTCGATGCACTTTTTTATGCTAGTTAAATAAAAAGGAAAAATCAAAAATTTCTATAAGTGGCTTTTCAATAATTTCCTTACGGCAACTTCTTAAGTCGACTTAGGATTCTCCATTTTCATGTAGCCATTTTTTGTTTTTTTTTTGTTTCATGAATCAATTCGCAACAGAAAAATCGCAAACAGTTGGATTGGATTCAAAATCACTATGACTGTGGCTACGAGGAACATCGTGACAATATGTTTATACCACTTCACGTCAACGTAAGGTATTCAAATAAAGAAACCAACCAAACAATTTTTTTCTTTATTTTTTTCCACTGCTTCTCTGCGACGCTACCTTTTTTTCTCTCCTCACTTTTCATTCGTTCATTCTCATGGCCAGTTCTGGAGCTGCTTAATAAAATTATTTAAATGATAAATTCTTTCACTAATTTGTCGTGTTGATGGCATAAGCATTCTACATTTTCACAAATGACATACAAATACACAAATACAACAAGAAGGAGAACAAGAAGCGAAAGGGTATGAAGCTATGAATTAGTTTGTTCCCATAAAATTTGTCTGCAGCTGCAAAAGGCTCCACCGTTCGTCAACGTTGTGTGATATTTTCTATTTTTTTGTTGTTGTTCTTGATTTTACCTGGCACATGTGTGTATGTAACATATGTATGCATGTATGAATGTATGTGTGTAATAAGCATGTAAATGCGTACTTTATCTAAGGGGCGGCAGCCTAAGTGTGGCTCTTTATGGACGCACTCTGCCGATCGCCCGCCATTCATGATTCATAAATTTAACTTTTTTTTATTCAATCTTTCTGCCTAGTTTTTACCTAACCATCCGGAGTGGAGCAAGTAGTTTTTTTTTTTTTGTGTTGTTGCGTTTTTGAACTGTTGTGCTTTTGTTTGCCTGCTTGCCTGTGAGTTTCTATCCGAAAATATTAGAAATTAGCTTTTTTTTCTTGTTCGTATGTCACATTGTGGTTTGTTGTTGTTGTTGGTTTGATCTTTATGCTATGTCAGTTGTTATTGTTATTGTTTTATGAGTGTGAGTGCTTGCTATTTGACAATATTAATGGAATCCATCGGTAGGTGGTTGCAGTCACGTTCATTTCAAAAATATTCATATGTATGTTTGCATTATTTGAAAAGGGGAACAAATTGAGATGATTTTCATTTTGCCAAGTGTGCGTGAGAAAATCCACAGAGGTGTTCAACAACCCTCTGCGATATTTGTAAAAGCATGATTTGATAGAATTTTTCCTACATTTCCCAACTGCAAAATATTAGAATGAGTGCATGTTTGCATTACCAGCAAGAAGTACTTAATATTTAGTGTCAGCAGGCGTTTGCGTTTTCATGACTCAGCTCGCTTAAGAATGCTAGCAGAACTTGCAGACCACCTTTTCCCCTGCCGCTTACTTTCTTGCGTCTGCTTGCGACCTGGTTTTCCATTTCCCTCCCAACAAATGACCTTTTTCTCCAGCTCATTTCAAGCTTTTTTTTTTATTTATTCCACTCTGTCTTTATTTTGAGCTTTGTATTGTAGTGAATTTATTGTTCTCTTTCTCTTCCAAGCAACCGTTAGCTTGCTGGTTTCTAGTGTACCCAATTTCGACTTTATCTTCTTGTCAATCTATCTATCAACTCGGCTCAAATTGCGCGCGCATTTCACTGCTTTTGGCTTATACTCGTACTTTATTACTTACACGACCACTTACATATATACCAACATACATTCATATATGTATAAATGTATGTACTTATGTAGTACGTTCGTATGTACGAGTACATTTTCATCATTAAAGTGGCGTGAATTTCTTCAATATCGCGCACTAAAGTAGTCGCTGCAACGTAAACTTACCGAAATGTGGTGAAATTAAAAATTAAATTAAACTAATTACCGCACATTAGAGTGGTCCAAAAAAGGTAAAGTTGGAATTTCAATGCTCCAACATAAAAAAAATCGTTTTTTAAATATTAAAAAATAAAAAGGTCAAAATAATTTTTATAGAAATTGTATAAAATCCTTGAAAATCAATATATTTTCAATCGGCAACTTTTTTTTTTTAAAGACTTCTTAGGAAAATTTCCATTTCGTTATTTAATCGTTATTAAATGTTAATTATTTGTTTGGGTCCCAAGGTACACAAAAAGTATTTAATTATACAAAAATATTTAAACAGACAATTCGGTACAGTTAGTTAAAGTCTCTAAAAGAGAAACAAAGTTTGTCAACAGAAAAACATCGATTTTGAAAGATAGTTTTTTTCGCATGCAAATTTCAAAACCTTTGACCGCTTGGAGCGACCTCTAAATAAACAGATTTTTCAATATACATAGAATAAACCAAATTTTTTCCTTGTATTTCTGGACCATCCTACTATACCTCCATGCTTATTTTTCTACCTGACCACCTTCATTCACCTATTTGTATCGCTGCGATTAAGCAGTGCCGTAAAGAAGGAGAAGTTTTATTCTTTCGTTTTCTTGCTTTAATTTTAGCAGTTATAATAGGTACTAAATAAGTTGCCAAATATAATAGTTAGTTAGTTAGTTAGACACCAGGTAAATGGCATTAATTTTTTGGTTTACAAGTTTATTCAAATTGTCACTTTAGTACTCCCAAGTATGGTTCTCTTTTGATTACTCCATCGAATCGTTTTTGTCCGGAATTTCGCGGAGCTCCAATCTAATTAGTCAGCTCTTTCGTTATCGCTTATATTCCTATAGCCTGCTATCCAAACAAACTAAGTAGTCATCTTTTAACTCCTTCGCCAAGTTCAGTGTGCCTTTACAATCCGGGATCGTTTTGGAATTTAGCTCTCAAGAGCGCTGCTCGGCTAACTGATACATTTGTGTATGTTTTTGTTCCCTTCCGTTGTTGTGTTTCAATATCTTGCAACATATTTCATTTCCGCTTGGAAGATCTAGCAAAGTTAGGTAGCCAAGTAGTGTGCGAGACATTCATTATCTTCGTCATCACGGCGAAGTTCGTTTTACTCTGTTACCCAACTTATATTCCGTCTAATGGGAAATTCCATCTTAAATATTTTTCATAATCTTTTGTCAACAACTGCACTCTATTACTTCGACCTTCCGCAGCCGAACTTTCTTAATTTTGATGACGATTGTGAAGACTAAAAATCATAAACGCAAATCTGTTTTGCTACGTAGTTAAGTATTGATCTTATAATACTCGTGTATATTCCTATGACGCGCTTTTATTGTAATCAACTCTGTTTGCTTCTTGATTTTTATTTTCATGCTCAACTAAGTTTGTTTGCATGAGCTCAAAATCGCTGATATTTCCGAGGTCTGAGGCTATTCAAAGCTCCCCCTATATCAGTGGGCAGGGCGTAATGTAAGCAAGGTGATTTTTCGATAATTTTGTTTTCATGTATAACATTCCTTCCTGTGCTCTTTAGCAGAAAATATGTGCAATAGTGAATAAAAATATTTGATACTCTTCCAACTTTTACAAAAATTTGGAGTTTTAAATGCATATAATGGGCTAGGGTGTTTATAGGGATCAAATCTGCTAATTTTATACTTTAATTCTTCCTCAAGTTCAGATTTTGAATTACTGAATATTGAATATATTGATGCTCCTGTAAACTTATATTCAATTGATTTTAACGGAGATGTAGAAGGTGAATTGTGTAAAGCAGGTATCTTCAAAATCGTCTCCAAAAGAGTGAAGACATAAAAATGTACTTAAAGACCGTGTTAGGTTATTGTACATCGTTGTACTATTATCGTATCCAGTAATATTTTGAGGTTATGTCTAAAACGAATTCGCCGGTTTTAATTTAGCAACACAAATACCTACATTATAACAAATATGTTTATAAATGTATAAAAGGTCTGATTCAATTGCCTACTACATTACAAGATTCGGATAACAGATGGGCAACCATTGGTTTTGGGGGAAAACAAATATTTGTTAATAATTTGCTGGGCGTTGAAAATGCTTAACTCCGACAGAGTTTATAGTAAAATGTGTGTCCATTAGTTGCAACAACAAAACACAATCGAAAAAAGGCGCACAAAAAATTGCATTTTCACACTCATTTTAGATCAATGCAATGAAATTCAATTATGAGGGCTCGTGTAACTCGTATAACACGCGCGATTGCGATATTGATCGTTGCCTTTTTGCTTGGCACAGGGTTGTTTAATTAATTTGATTGATAGTTTACTAAACGGATCATGTCAGCCTGCGGCTGCAACGCTTGCATGCACTTAAACATATTAATTTTGATTGAATCGTTAGGCATTGATTTCGAGTGCCGCTTGTTATACGAGCGTAATATTGTACATACATATATATATTCCTTACACCCTTCTCCACCGATAATTCAATAAAATGTACATATGTACGTTAATAGTATACGTCATTGGATCAGTAGAACACATTCTCAACACAACCCCTGTGATTTTCTGCAACTCTGCCGCCGATCAACATGGCTCTGGTCTCAAATGCTTCAAAGAAGTGTGAACTTAATGAACTTAAGCTCAGCGCAAAGCAACCCTCACCGGTGCGCCCTCAACTAACAGCTGAGTCAGTGGCACGATTGTGGCACTTGAAGCGATTAAAATCTTACTGCCATTTATGCACAAGTTTGTACATACATACATATTTACCATACATACATACATACATCTGTACTTATTACTCTTTTGATTTGCTTCTTCCCTCATGCAATATATTACATATTTAATTTTACTCATTTCCCTTTTAGTACAGCGACTCGGTGTGTGGCTCCAGCGCCATAAGCCAGCCCTAAGCCTCAACTACTCTGCTCCCTGTATTTTTCTTTATTTTTTTTTTCTTCATTCATTACTGATGTGATTTCACGATTTTTCACTTTGTGGCAGTTACCGGCAGTTGGCTGACAGCGGCTCAAGTTGAAGACTGTGCGCAGCAATAGAATTATCGCAGCGTGCAACAAACGATCTACTTTTGTGGCAGGCCCGTATACTACACCACTGCTATGCCACACATACATATGTTCATACATATTTACTTCTTGCATACCACATTTCACAGAGTTGCATGTGAAAAGTCGTAGTCGTGTGGACGTGGACTCATATCCGGGTAGGTGTGACGTCGAATAGCCGCATATTGGTGTTGGTTTTCCGAGTTTTAACAATTAAAAAAAAAAAGACGGAAAATAGCAGATGAAATGTCGCTTCAGTTACGTAGGAGTTTCACCGTTTGCTATCAACCCCTTGATTGCGCAATTTACTGTAAGCTTTGTAGCTTTAAAAAAAATTTGCTTACCCTTTCTTGCTACTTTTGTTAGCAGCACGGCACACAACTCGCTTAAACTTTTTCGACATACGAGTACATTGCATATTTTTATTTATTTTATTTTAATATTTAATATTTTTCATAGTTAATTTTTTTCTCATTTTTTCGTCTTCCTACTTTTTGCATTTCATTTTCTTTCTATCGCTCGCGTTTGCCAGTTTTGCAAAAGCGATATTGAACTTAATTATTTTTTTATTATTCCGCGAAATTTAGCCAAGCACGTGGCATTAAATGTATAGATGCATTTTATATTTTTTTTTTTTGTACTTATCGTCTTTATTGTCGTCATTTGTAGTATTTATGTGGCTATTTTTGCAACTTCAGGCTACGATTTTATGATAATCATTTTTATATGTACTCTTAACGTTCTTTTTATTTTTGCTAAATTTTAAGAAAGGTAAAAAAAGGGTTTGACTTATATTTTTATTTATTCGAACGGTATTTAAGTCTTTCGAAATTTTGTTTTCGCACAGGACTCCCTGAATTTCTCTTCATAATTGAACAAATTTTTGTGTAAACATATTTGCTTCAATAGCAAAGTTTGAGGTTAGTTTTCAGTTTAAAGATTCATTATCGTGCCAGTTGCTGTTTCGGGCTCGCGATAAAGCCGAGTCTACTTCACCGGTGGTATGCAAAGAGCGAGTAATATGTTATACAACGGGACTAACAAAAAATCGCTTAGTCGAATAGAAAATCTAAAGAATAATTTCGTAGTTTTTCTTCAAACTACATATCTTAAAACATTCTTTAATATCTTGCTTTTTAAACTTATCAGTTCAGCATAAACCAGATCAACTAGCTCCGCGTTGCTGTTAAATAATTTTTTGTTTTAATTTTTGAAAATTACTAGAAATCACAAGTGGTTGGATCCGGGGAGTGTGGTGCTGGTCGTATACCTTCCTTCGATGCCAAAACTTGCAATAAAGTTACTTGTTATTTCAACAGTTTGCGGTGGATCGATGATGTCATGAAGTAAAAATAGCGTCTTCCTATTCTCCTGGAAATTTTTGAAAACTTTTTGTAAGCAGTATTCGGTATACCATTTCGCAGTGTGACAATCGTCGATCTTCGTGAACTTTGGAATTTACCTCTACCGAAAAATTTCTTGCCTGAAATCTTCGGAACCAGTACGAAATGCTGTGTAGAGACGGTGCAATCGTTCCATATGCACTTTGGCATTCATTGAATATTTGTAGTGGCCTTAGCTTACGCCGAAAACCGAAGAGAATCACATTGAGGACTTCTGTTTGCGTTGGTTGTTAAATTTCGTCTGATCTATATTCCGATATTTTGCGTTTTCCAGACTATATTTTAACCGATTGTTCTGAAATTTAGAATGAAGTCTAGAAAAACAATTGCAATGGATTTGGTATTTTTGGTTAAAAAAGTCACACACTAAGCGAGCTTTTGTTAGTTAGTCCCCTCTTATTTATAACGTTATGATAACCGCCTACGATAAGAAATCGCTTGGGAATTTTCGAAGCATCTTTTGAGTATACAGTTTTTATATGTTTCCATCCCACGAATAAACAAATTATTCTTAACTAAATTGATGTAAATTAGAATTTGAAAGGTGAAAATGTAGATCAAAAATATATGTCATAAAAATAAGTTATATTAAACTTAAACAACCTCTGCGCATTCCACTTGGCTTTAAAGTTTGATTACTTATCTATGGATAAATACTCGAATAATTTTGAATTTCTTATCTTAAGATATTTACAGTTTTATTTATTTACATACCTAATCGTAGTACACAGTTGTTTATGACTCATTTTGAACACCTTTCCCAACATTTGACGCAATCATTATGGTATTATTTAGCACAAAGCGACAGGCCAAACACAAAGCTATTGATTTTTTTTATACAAACTTTATCGCATATTTGCGCTCGAAACAAATTACAGCGTATTTGAAGTGACAAAGGTAAATTTGAAAATAATTTATAGAAGCTATTATATTTATATACGCTAGGTAATTAAATCCCGAAGCATTTTACAATTCCGGAATGTCAGGGTTTATAGGAAGTAAAATAAAAAGAAATACAAATTGTTTTTTTTTTTATCAATTAGCCACACAGCTTATGTTACTCTAGAACTTATCAAAAAATGAAAAAATTTCCTTAAAAGATTATCAGCGCTATATGTAGCGAATTCTATGTAAAAAAAATGTTTCCGTTAATAACAATGCAATACGAAAATAATATTTTTTTTATTGCCGGTAAATGTATGTATGTGAATAAATTGATTTAATTTTTTTGTCTTCAATTTCACTTTCACTTTTTCGGGATACCGAAACCGTTAAATCGATATTCGGGACTTCTACTACAAATGCACATACATATATTTCACTGCCTAAAAATAGAACAAAATAGAAATTATGCCGAGGGGACTTAAGGGTGAAATTTTGTTTAAGTACTTTTTTGTATTAGCTTTTTAGGGAGTTACGCACAAAATCAATACAAAAAGTATTGTACATTGAAACCCAAAAAAAAATGAATGGTACTCGTATTAATAGAAATATTCTAAAGTACAAAATCAATTGTCCTATAAAATATATATTTTTAAGTGTTTTCGTGGACTAATTTTACGTTTACGAATGGAGGTATGTTTTTATTATACTTTTGCCAGCATTACTTTTGTGTTGTTGTGTGTGAGTAATGAATTCATTGTTGTTGGAGTTTAATAAACGTGTACACACATGCCACGCAAGGGCATACGGCAAAAAAGCAATAACTCAATCGGCCATTTTTCTTGTTAGCGTACAATAACACGTTCCAAACGCTGAAACTTATTGTTGTGCAAGAGAAGGAGGAAGCCTCTCTCCCTGCCGGTGCACTGTTGTCCTTGCAGCAATAACCTGGCATATACATTAACTGTCACACACACACACACACACGCGCACACATTTTTCGTCGTTTCATGTATAATTGAATATGAACAATATTTGGCAGTGGCATAAACTTCCTTACCTACTTAAGTATTTCTCTCCTGCCTCCTTAAAGTGTTTCCCTCTTCTTATAGCAATCGCTTCCCTCTTCAACCTTCTTTTTTTACTCGATTATTTTTTTTTTGTTTTTGTTTATTTCGTCAACTTTCCAGTGTGGGGTTAATTTGCAACCCCTGCTAAGGTTTAAGCTGTCTTTCTTAAATACCTTGCCATTATTAATTTTAAGACATTGCATTTAACGAAAAATACTTGGCTGGCACGCTGGCTGGCTTCGGTAATTTGTAAATTTCACATACCAACCCTCAGTTTTTTGTTGATGTGCTGTTTTTTTTTTGCTTTAAAAATTTTTTAAATATGACCCTGAGTTGCGCCGACCTGGCGAAACATTTAACTGCAATTAACGACTGATGACCCCCGCCTGCTTTGCATAAAGTGCCCAGTAAAGTATGAAAAAAAAATTAACACCCCTATGCTGGAATCCGTCGTACGTTCGATTACGCTACGAATCGTAAAATCGGTATGCTCAAATCCGCTTTTCGTAATCGTAAATTCGAAATTCGTAGACTGTTTTCGCAATTCGTAATATTGGTATGCCAAAATCCGTCGGAGCTGTCAATTGCGGAATTTTTGTACGAACAGCCACTGGTGTCGGAGCGAAATAAATTTTAGAAAAATTAACGTTTATAAACCAAAAAATAAGCAAATATGCATGTATGTATGTATATACATGTGTACATTTGTATTTATGTACATATGTAATATAAACTATGCAATAAAAACTATAATTATTACGTGTGTATATGTATATTTGCGAAGATCACAAACAAATCGTACGCAGTATGTTTCTTGTATGAATGCTTCTTTGTTGAGGCGAAAACTTGTCACAAATCTTTAAACCATTAAACTTTAATATATCTGAGCATTAAATTCGACAATATTACACACTTCATAATTTAAGAAATTTGTACTTAGATCATCTCTTAAGAATGTACATATGTACATTCGATGCATATTTATGCAATTCTGCCTTTAATTAACGAAAACTTATCAAATGGCTTATAAATGTTGATATTAAACTTCATTCTTTACTTGCAATAATATCGGTACGTGTATATTTCTGCCAATATGCCTAATTACGAACTTCGAAATTCCTGTTTTTGGTTGGCAACGCGATTGATAGTTACGATCGGATTTCAGCATACCAAATTTCGAACTTTCGGAACGGAGCTACGAATTCGTAACTACGAACATTCGGATTACAGCATAGGGGTGTAAATATAGCATTTTTTTCTTGCTTCATGTCTTTTGAAAGCACATAATTGAAAGGGCGTAACGGTACAAGAAAAATTAGCAAAGCGTTGAAATGTGTGTTTAAGTAATGAAGTGATGTAGTTTGGCTGCGTTACTGTGTCTCTAACACTGGCTGCCTGAAATTTTTTCGTATACATCGCACCTCAACCGAGACTTAAGTTTACCCTATTTACAGTCACATAGTAGAGCAATAAAAATTAACTCATTGCTGCGTACAAATGTAACTACATACATGTGTGGAAAAAAAACGATTAAAAAAGTGCTTAAGCTTAGCTGATGATGATACCAATCCTTTTATACCTAGCGCACTTCGATCGAGACTCCTTAGCTTCGATAGTAAAAAAAAAAATAAAAATTGTTATTACAATAGAAAGAAGTATGCTTTAGAAACTATCAATGTTTGTTTTATAAATACTCTAAATTACATATGAAAACTAACTAAAAGTTAAGAGAATATTGTTTAATACTCCTCCAGAAAGTGAGACGTCAATATCTATAACTCGCTTAATTTATTTAAGTTCTCTAAGAGTTCGACTGATAAGAGCATTGATGGTATGGATAGATTGATTATATACAAATAGAATATGTCAGGACGACGGGAACTTACGTCCTTACGACATCAAGACAATCAATATTTGTTATGACTTTAAGGAAAAATTACAAAATAAGATATTTTCTACTATACTCAAGTGTTTCTCAACTTAGGTGAAAACATCAGGAGTTATACGAAGACAAGGGCTGACTGCAATTTAAAGATCGCAAATCTAATAAAAATCTGTTGAATGTAATCTATCCGATTTATACATATATGCAGCCTGGGCAGGTTGCCAGATAATTGCAGCATATTCCAAACGAGACCTAACAAAGGCAATACACAATTTCTTGTGTGTATATGGATCCAAGAAAACTGAACAATTTCCACCCACAAATACTAACATGGAGTAGGAATTTGCATTTATAAAACGAATAAGGCTTGCAAACGAGAGCTTTGAGTAAAAATATACTCCTAAATCCTTAAAAATGTCAACAAACAAACTTCGATTGAGAACCCGCAATAGAATAAATTATACTTTAAGGATTTAGCTTGAAAAAAAAACATGAAATGAGAACATCTATTGTTATGTATTAATTAAGAAAAAGTCGATTCTTCACGCAACAAACATGATCGTTGTCGATAATTGGAAAAAAAGAAAGAAATTCTTCATTCTTGCTACGGCTGAAGTGTAAACCTTCAGATCCTCCACGTACAAGGGAGACATTTTGAGTGTAGAAAGCAAGAGCTTATATCATTTGTTCAATATTGATAAATAACAGCGGCCCAAAGATACTTTCTTGGGGAACACCTGCATAGGCATGAAAAGAACCAGAGTACTTTTTTCTATCCAAAAAATACAGTTCTGTTAGCGCTGAAATAGCATTTAATTATTAAACAACTGCGTTTAAGATAGCAAGAACTTGTTCATCTTTCGACGAGAATTTCTTAAAAGAAAGATAATCAAAACTCGTTTAGAAGAGTAACGAATTTATGGCTTTGATGATGAAAAGAAATATATATATTTTTTTCAATAATTTTACTGTTAAATTTGATGAAAATATCGTGAAACACTCTTCTGGATCGTGGATTAATAGTTTTTGGGAAATAACTCTTTCAATTATATATCAATATTGACTGGGATCATACATATACAAAGTATAGCATCTAATCCGTTCTTTGATTCGAATTATTATTGTAAGGTAGCGTTTCCAAATGTTATAATATTTACTTTAGTTTCATTGTTAAAACTTGAATAAGCGCCTCTGAAGTATCCTAAGGGATTCTAGTCGAAAAAGTTGCTTGCGAACGACATTGTTTAAAAGTAAAAAAAAATCCTTTCGTTGCGGTTACGCGGTTAGATATTTATTACCCGGTCCACGAAATCTGCGATTTTTATGACGCTCTTTGCAGAATAGTCTGAATCATTGCTGTTTTCGGTCATCGGCATAGTGTGGCCAGACGAGATTTCTCCCTTTCACCCCTCAGGCGTGGGAAGGTGTCGGTCGTTAAAACAAAAAAAAAAAAAATCCAGTCATATAGCAAATATTACTTAGTTACTCGAATGTTGTGTCAGAACAACACCGTCGTATTTGAACATTTTGAAAATACACTATTTTTCATTAACTACATATTATCAAATAAACTAATAATAACATTTGCATACTTCTAATATGCTGGGCTTGAAAGTAGTAAAATTCATTGCTTTTCTCATCTCGTTAATAGTTACTATAATAAAACTTCCTTTTTCACATACATACATACAAAATACATATAAAACGAAGTCATAAAGTTGCTACTTAGTATTCTATACACGTGTCAAAAGTTATAAACACACACATCCTCACACCCACACACACACACACCCATACATTCACTCTTCTACATATTTATTGCTTTCTTTTACCATTTCACTTTATTACCCTTCTTAACACCACTCAACTCAACTCAATACTTTTTTTCCGATTGATGTCACCGCTTAACTTTTATATCCATCTATCCATTCCTAAAATATCACACTATAAAATCGTATTACAATATCATAAAGTCTAATAATCCATTAGCTGTACTACTTAGGCGCACATAAAACAAAAAAAGAAAATGTTAAATCGATCTGCGTTCGAAATTCATAATGCGCTGTCTTGTCTGTCGTGTCTGTCGTGTCTGTCCCTCATGTCAGTCAAAAGCTCGCTGCTCGTTTCAAATGACCAATGAATGTAAATTTCAAATCAATACATTTTGGGCTGTTAAGTGTTGCACATGCATGTATGTATGTAGATATTTTGGTACGATATTGTAATTAAGTGCAGCTGAAGTTGACTAAATCTGTTGAAATTCGATATGGCTTGTATTATTTACAAAAACTATCGTTGCTGTCATTTATTATTGTTTAAATTGCTTCATTTTAATTGTAAATGATTTGAGGCCATTTTTTAAGGCTATCTTGCAAGTTGATATCTTTCTAACGTTATATACTTTGTCACTTGAATGTCTTTTATTAGATAATAAAGTTACTAATTTTAAATGGCTTTAAACATTTGACCAGCGTTTAGAAATTTTCAAACTCTATCCATTAAATCCTGCGTTCTAATTTAATCAAAAATGTCCCATAATCTAAACTCAATCCCTTTCGATCAATAAAATTTTTAACGCAATTGTTAATTTTTTTATTTGTTCCTTTGTACTTTTGATAAAAAAAAGGAGGCTAAACAAGTTTTGTCCTGTTGTTTTCTTCTCTGCCTCGCCGGACTCATTACTATGCTGTGATTTGAATTTTGATTTAAGTTGAATGTTGGCTTACAATAGCTTCTTCAAATTAGAACGCAAAATTATGCGATAAAATGCGTAATATGCTCGAAGCAAAAGTTTCTTTCTTTACAACATCGAATCTTCTGCTTCTCTATAAATAGTGCTGCTACAATAAAGTTTCTGAAACAAAATTAATGTTAAAACAATACCCAAAACGTGCGAAACGCGAGCAAAAGAGAAGAAGTTGATTTGGGTAGACTCAATGGCCGGTAATTTTTTTATGGTTCTCTTTCTACTAAGAGCGTGGTATCATCAAGAGGCGCCATCAATGAGTCTTTCAAACTGCTAAGAAGATGCCTGAATGAAAATAGCCGTGCATGTCAAAAATTATCCAGAACCCAAGATTATAAATTGTTTAGGGATATTTTAATGGCGGAATTAAATTTTTTCAAATAAACGTCATTTGATCAGCATCTCTTTCATTTCAAATCTGATGGCAGATAATACATTTGGCCTATTGCTGACGCGAAATTTTAAAAAAGATTTCGATACTGTTAAGATTGTAAAGACATCTTCTTTTACCAACGAAAAATACATATTATTTAAAGAGTCTTCACTACCAACAGAATCAGTTCAATCCATGGCATATTGAACAGGTAACAGCATGAGAAAATCCTATGTACATATTTTGTTGTTGCTTGAAACCTCTGATGTGTTAATCTACAATAATTAAAATTTGCCGCTTATAAAAACGGCAGTTTGTTTTGAAAATATTTATGTACACAAAGTAAAAGGCAAGGATGTTTCATAAAGTAAGAAAAAAATCAAATCAGCCTGCTTTGCCGATACTACCTGTTTAATGAGCCTTGGATCAATCACAGAAAAAAGTGAACTTACGGCTTAACGAAGAAAATGATTTTGAACCGAAAAAAAAATTTTTTAAGTTGCAATCACAACAACGGAACTGCATATCAATTAAAAATATTTAATTTCGACAGAGCGATTTGTTTGCTCAAACCTAAAGAAGCTAACCCATTCTTTAAAAATGAAAAAACAAAATAAAAATTTAATATAATTAAATATTCAAAGCATTAAAACATGTCACAAAAATATTAAGTATAAAAAAATTTGAATGTGTTTTCTTTACTTTACTACGTTCAGCTAATAAAATGTGCCTGACTGACAATATTGATATTTATTACCACTAAACAAAAGGCGGTGTATGCTTTTGTTTTTGGCGTTATCTAATTTTTTTTTAAATGTGCTTTTTCATTGAAATACTAGCTTTTGTAATTCTCTGTTTTGTTTTACCAGTTTTAATTTTTTTTTTAGATCAACTTTTGCTTTAAGACTTTTGTTTTCATTTGAAAAACTACGCCCTTTTTATGATTCTTTTTTTTAACTATTTGCATTCGTCTTTTTTTTCTATTTTCTTTATTGCATTTAATTTTCAATCAATAGTTTTCATTTTAATGGCGTTTTGCTTTTTTTGCTTTCCAAATTTGGGGTGGTGTAAACACTCCTCCAGAATATATTTTGTAGTGACGACGACGAATTCCATAAAAAGTTTTATTGCTCTAAAATGGAATGAACATTTGGAAAAAATACACTTTGTTGCAGGCGTTAAAAGTCAATAATAAAAAGTTGTGACCAAACTTTAAGAAGTGCTAACTTAAATGCATTAAATAAATATAGTTGGCATGAAATGGGCGGAGTGTCGAATGAGTAAACTCAAATTGTAAATACTTAGTACGAGTATGCAGCGGTAGTTGCGAATGTAATCGCACTATATTAAAAAGTAAGCGAATCGCCAATGGAAAGCAGACAATGTGGAAAAAAGAGTTCGCGCCAAACTTTGTTGCCGTTTATTCAACACACACAGGCACACACATATTTTTCAATAGCTACCCTCTAGTCAAATATACTAGTTGTAAACTACTTCACTACTTCGCAAGGCCAACTAGTCAGCCAACTGTCTTTTTTCCACACAAGCAATTGGTATTTTTAAAATGGGAATGTCCTACGAGATGGTAGTTGTCAGATTGGAATCAGAATTACACCGGCTTCATAGTAGTACAAAATAGACAAAAAAAAATACTAGTCCAGTTATTGACATCCCAGTCTCATACGAGTACAAGTTCAAAAAAGACAAAGAAATACTAGTCCAATTGTGGTCCAAAATCACCCGTTTAGGATGAAAAAGGGGAATTGAATAAAATAAATTCTTGAATTAGATATAATTTAAACAATTTAATATTTTTATTTAGCAGTTTTAGATATGCTAATATTAGTTTTACATTTTCTAAGTATTGGTATTGGTGTTTAAGTACATTTCAGTATTTTCTTTCAAATTAAAAATTTGGATATGTTTAAAAATATAGAAGTACAAGACTTAAATAAATAAGACATAAATAAATTGTTTTGTATTTGGTTAAAGTCTGGTCTTTTTCGGACTAGTTTGATCATGAAATTCCAATTCGAAACTAGTCTGACTCATTTGGTGTTTCATTGCAGGATATCTAACGCCTAACGGTCACTACATATGTATGTAAGTGCTGGTGCGGACCTTTTCTCTAACCTAAATGGGTGTGAAATCTGCTGCGGGCATTTTTAAATTACCAAACCAACCGTCGACGTTGGTCACTAACACCTTTTGCCTATTTCCGAACATACTTCCTTTCGCATTGACTATCCTTTCGTTTGCACTTTATTGCTGCGCTGGCGCCAGCCGCCTTTTCGGTCGCTACCCTTTCGGTCGGCCGTGTGTGGCGCCTATAGTTGTGTAATGTAGGTGGCATAATAAGTTTTAAAGTAGTAGCCATCAGTTTAGTAAGCAGTGAACTGCGCGGGGGCGTGTCGCTTTCACCTTCAACTTTGACAGCCTGTAATTTATTAAAAAACGTTAGTTCATTTGGTTTTACTCGTGCATACGTACTAACGGTATATGTATGTATATGTACATATGATTTGCCTAGTCTTTTAACATATTTTTCGCATTTATTTTTGCCGGCTACAATGGCTCTACCATCGGCATTCTTTGCCATTTGGGCATAGCATGTGAAAGTCAAATAAACCACCGTGTATCTGGCAAAAAAAAAAAAAACAAATTAAAAAAATGTAATCTAGTGGCAAATGTATGTAAATTTGCACTAAACATTTTGCAATTAATGATTTTTGTTTTTTATTTTTTCATTTTTATTTTTTATTTTAGCACAGCTGAGTAGGAGTTTGTTGCTTTATTAGCATTAAATAATCTAATGACTCCATATCTTTATGCTGATTAGGTAATTTTTGTTAGAACACGCGACAGCCACCAACGTAATTATTACTCAATGCCAGTTTAGTGAATTTTAAATTAGCAGAGTTGCTAGAGCAATGTATTAGATATTGCTAATTGAATTTTAGTAGATATCAAGCAAAATTTAATAGATGTTTGATCTGCTCTTTCTTGTTCGACCGCGTGGAATATTGATGTATGTATGATGAAACGATTTTTCGTCATCTCTTATCAAGTTTTGTTTGGTTTGGAGACAAATTCGTTTCAGACATTCTTTTATCTCATAACCAAACTTAAGAAGGGATGTCGAAAAATCGTTCCAACATACATTAAAATTTAATACAAATATTGGTCAAATATTTCATCGGACAGTCTATCAAAACTCGTCTTTACTGTGCTCGTACTCCGTAGTTCGAAGAAAATAAAAAATCCCTTTAGTCCCCAGATATTGAACGACTCCACAAGGAAACGGTTTAAGGCGAAATTTGTTAAACTCATTCCTGTTATTCTATTCCACTCATAAGTTCTTCTTTCCTGTTTTCATAAGTTGAGCAATGAGCGGACTGAACTCGTCCAAAGGAAGCATATATATTTATGTAGGAAATAATTGTATTAAAATGAGCGTTATCACATTGATTTTAAACAATTACTCTCAAATATGATCGAATTTGATGTTAATAATATATAAATAAATTTGGCTGCGTTCAGAAAGCGCAACAGTTCAGAGATCGTTGTAATTTCATCTTCTCACACAACATTTTTAGTTTTTCCATCATATCATTTTTCTGCTAACTTTGGACAACAGTTTTTGCTAACAAAGATGAAAAATTACAAAAAGTCCTTTAGAAGGCGCAAAATGTATCGCTCATAGATCGCTAATTTTTTTCACTCTTTCTGGGCGTACCGATTCAGAGTATATTAGCTTTTCCATTTTGAATTTAGTAAAACATAGGATATGGATGTGCTGTTTGTCCGAGTATTTACTATAGTTTTTGAAATGATTTCTCAAAACTTCAAATGCAATGCGTTGACGGAATTTGATACAATTTGATGATTTTTTCTCTTAATTCTGTTTTTGCTCTGACAACAAATTACCAAAAAAAGAATGTTCAAAAAGGTATTTTCGCAGGGATTTCTGGAAAATTTTACTTATTAGCATTCAGCGTGTGAAACATTTCTTCGCAAGTACTCTTTCTCAATCCCAAACAGCAAATAGGCCTCTTTAATTACGTAGTAACACATATATAAATTTTTTTGCAAAGCAGTAAATAAGAAATTGTTCATAAAGAAGATAATTAAAAATTATTTATATTAACAAAGGTAAAATCCAGCGCGTGTAAAAAAGGGAGGATACAAAATATATTTTTTATTCATTTTATTTTCGCTCCTAAGTTAAAAATTTTAAATGTGGTTATATGTTCCGAAATTTCTGTGTGTATAGTATGTATTATTTCTAGCGAAATTGAGAGTTTCACTGAATTTTTGTTATTTGCACTCTACTTGACTTCCACCCTAATATCCTAATGAACATTGTGACGAAAGTTCGAAAATAACCTCCGAACGAACTCACAACCAAGAATAATGGATAACAAGATTGTGCCCATCAGGAATTTTTTTATAGTTGCCTTTGCATGACGTCACACTGGTTGAGCAGGTAGAGAGAGATATAAAGACAAGAAAAAAAAAATGCGAATGAAATGCAATGTTGGACATCTGTCCTTATTTTGAGGGTGATAAATAAGTCAAGGGAATTACGTAGACGCTATATTATTAAAAAAAAATGTATACTAATGCAAACAATATAACTATTCGCGGTTTGGTTTATAGCAGGAAAATAATAAAATTCGTTTAATGTACAGAAATTAGTGCGTTTACGCTATAAAAAACCAGTGTGACGCAGCGAAAACAGCCGATTCTGTCAAAATCAGAAAGAGAGGAATAGCGGTATGGAGGTGGGCGCAATCTTTATAAATGCGAAATGGCTTCCAAAAAACAGGGAACCATAGCACAATTTCTCTCCTAAAAATTTCCTTTCGACAAACCATAGCAAAGGAAAAATACATTGGATAGCACATATTTGAGTTTGGTGTAAAATGGCTTGGTAAGGGAGAAAAAATAGTCTCACATACCATATAGCGTTGCTACGTTGTGTGAACATTTGCTTAAACTGATTAAAACGCAAGTGTAAGGAGGGAAATGTCGGGTACAAACATTGTTATGATAAGTGTCTTTCGTATTAAATATATTTTTCTTGTAAATAAAATATATATTTTACTTGAATTTTTCTCCTCATGAACAATTTGCTAATCCAACTGTATTTCTTATCTCTCTCCTTACAGAGATTCGTCATAAGCAATTTCAGCTGAATATGTCGCGCGATTCTGAATTCTTCAGCGTAGCCCAAGATGATCCCATACTCATAGCATTCCTGCGTCAAATCCATATGCGCAAATACCCCATGCACTTCCTGAAGAATGCACCGATGGACGATGCACTATCAGCCACATCATCGACGTCATTATCATCATCATCATCATCGACAATATCGGCAACTGCGGGGACAACGGCGATGACCTCCACGCATTTCAATTTCAGCACTCACTATGAAGGTCTTGCGCCCGAAATGGCGCATTACGTTGCCGATCTGGTGGGTGGTAAAGAGAATGGCGCCTTCATACAATCGCTGCCGGGTGCGGTGGGTCATCTTATGACGGCACCATGGCTGGCGGGCACATTGAATTGGGTGGGCATTGTAGTGGAACCGGAACCGCGTCGATTCTTCACATTGCGCAAACAGAATGCGCAACGGCCGGGCTTGCAGGTGGTGCACGCATGCATCTCGCCCAGTCCGTATCCCAAAGAGGTGAGTACTGTGAGTGAAAAAATGAGTTTAGCTTTGAGAAATTCTTATTTTTATTTACTGCATTTTGTTTTCGCTCTAGGTTACGATACACAACGAAGAGTCTGAGGTGCGCATTAATAGTCTGATGGATGAGGAAACTTCGTGGTTTAATTCACGCGTCAAATGCTTTCCATTGTATTCGCTGATGTTGGCATGTAATCGTGTGGAATATGACCTATTGAGTTTGGGCGTTCACGGACACGAATTGGACGTGAGTTGCATGAACTTGTCTTATAATAAATTTATTACTTAAACTGTCTTTTCGTTACATAGATCCTAGAAACGCTACCCTTCGATCGGGTACAAATCGAGGTGATATCCATACACTTGTCGGAGGACATCGCACGAGGCTATGTAGATGCGCTAACACAGTTCCTAGCGGATAAATCATACAAATTGCAAAGGACCTTCGGTCGCAACTATTTCTATCAACGAAACAAAACGACAAGTCGAACACGAAAAAAAGATAGATTGCTGCTGAAAACGCCTTAATTAATAGCAGTCACAGCAGCTAAGGTTGCTGGAGTAGGTGGTGCTGTTGTTAACAATCAACCAAGAAAATCGGGGAGTGTTGTCAAGAACGCTGTTGACGCCGCCGCCAATGCTAAAACAAATATATTACTTTAATCCTTATAAGGTATTAAGAAATTGTTTGAATAAATAGGCAAAGAATTAGCTAAAAGACGATCCTCTATATTAAACAATATTAGTAAAAGTCGGTAAGCGCGCGCAAACGAAAAAAAATTTGAAACATTAGGCAACCCAAGCAAAGCAGGCACGCAAAATTAGCTTATCACACGAATTCGAGGCGGATTGGCAAAGCAATGGCGTTTAACTTAGAAGACACACACATAAAATAATTAAAGAAATATTAACAATAAGAAGACGCGCACGTAGACGCACTACGCACGAATCGTGGTGTTAAGAATTTCCTTCAACGACTTAGCTATAATAAAAATATTTAAAACTACCGATGCGTTTATAGTAAAGAACGAACGAATTTCTTTAAAAATGTTATATTTATCGCACGCTTTTTTGTCTGATTTCATTGCGTGCATCAACGTAAATTCATCATTATCATTGTTTCGGTTTAAAATCAACAAAATTAAAAGCATTTTCTGTTGTGTTTTCCTATCATTATCATTACTATTAACTTTTAAAATTTTAGTTTTATAAGTTACAAAATAAAAAATGAAAAATATTAATGCGTCGGAGAAACGAGTATCAATGTCAGGCAAGAAAGAAGATTTGATAATGATTTGAAATCGTCGCCGTTGTATAAAGATTAAAATTAATTTATATTACTACATACATACAAACTTAGTTTATTTTGCACACACTTAGCTTAGTTTGTAATTAATTTAAATGAAAACAAAATGCTTTATTATAGTTTAAATTATTGCCTAAACGAGTAAAATTGTAGAGAAGTGAACAAAAACAAAATGTGAATGAGTCTATATACATATTTGAATAAAAAATCGATGGTAGAAAGCAGTTAGCGCCGCATCTCAGCCGTTGCTAGTTTAAATACAAAGATAAATTAAATATAAAATTTAGTTATAGTAATGCAAAACTGATATATAAATGATAAATTAGCAAGTATGTATGTAATTGAAATAATATATACATATATGTATATATATATAAATATATTGTAATGCTTAATGCGCATACACATCTACATAAACTGACTGTTTAATATTAGTACATGAAATTATTGTTTACGGAGCAGCTAACACAAAAACTTAATACATACACTACTCAAGGCTGCGTTGTAAGGCTATGAGAATTTTTGTTTATCCATTTTATAGGAACTGCAGCTAACACTAGATATTTGTGCAAAGTACGCAGTTAAAGAAATTTTTATACGCATGCGCTTGGGAGCAGCATGAAGCCGCTTTAATGAAAGTCCCTACCAAAAGAAAAAAAAAACGAATTAAATTTTCCCATAGAATTGCAGCTCAGCCTTTGACACACACACACACATATACATATGTATATAAACTACAGTTGAAAACTGGGCAGCTAAGGATCAGAGCAGCATAATGAAATCGATTTCGAGATTCTCTAGCTAATAGCAACAAATAGTATAAAAGGCAAAGTAACGAGTTGATATATAATTAAAAGGAAATTGACTTTAATTGCAAAAGAATTGAAATAACAAATCTGTGTGAGTACCGCAAGAAAATAAGCAGTTGATGAAAACAATATTTATAAATCATTTTAAAAATATATATTAATTTATATAAAAAATAAGGC
This sequence comes from Philophylla caesio, assembly GCA_963971545.1. Classification (NCBI taxonomy): domain Eukaryota; kingdom Metazoa; phylum Arthropoda; class Insecta; order Diptera; family Tephritidae; genus Philophylla; species Philophylla caesio. The sequence goes on from OZ020609.1 coordinate 96,710,144, forward strand.
AGCAAGCAAGAGCAGAACAGTATTAAATAAAAGTATATTTATAATTTCTTTGCAGTAAAGTTCAATATCAAAAGCATACAGCATTTTTTCTTCGCAAAACTTTGAGTTATAATACCGGAAACCCATTTTTTTTCTTTACTCCATCTCAAAAATTAAAATGCAAAAATATTTTTCATATCATACTGAAAATCGACATCGTGTTGCTAATTTTGTTTTTTTTTTTTTAAAGTTACAGAAAAGTATGTCTGAGTTTGTTTTCATTTGCATTCAAAGTTTTTGGAGTTTCCTAATCGGTATTTGAATTAAAAGTTATCGATCCATAAATTGTTTGAACTGTGGTATTAAAATATTTGTGTGTAATTTCTTTGTATGTATTTGAATAGTTTTATATTTGTTTTTTTTTTGTATTGTTATTTCTTTTCTTTTTTGTTTTCTCTAATTTTTCTGTTTGTTTGTTTTAAAATCGATGTTCAATGTCTTCATAGCCATCCACAAATGTTATTATAATTTGCACTTATTCCTTTGTTTGAATAAGAGAAAATAAACAATTTTTCAGCGTTGGTTCGATTATAAAACACAGGTGCGTTCTGCAAAATTTTTAAAATAAAAATCTTCTTAAAACCCTTTACTCTTTCACAGACAACGCAAAGTATGCGCATATATGTATATATTACATAGTATTAACTCTCTGGCATTTATACGTACATATGTATTAGATAGTCGTCAACAAATTGTGTCACCGATTTTACTCTACTACAAAAGGGTCAATAACTGTATAAATTAAAAAATATAAATATATTTGCAGCAAAACAGCAGCATAAAATTTACGCGCCTTAATTCTACTAGAAACGCATTTAAAACATAAATTTGTATAGAACAAACAGCTACTGTGAGGAAAACGTTAACTTTCATACAAAAATTGTAAAAAAACTCGAGAAAAAACAAAATTTCCGTTACGCCCTAATGACTAAAAAATACATACACCTGCATATTAAAAAAAAAAAAAAAAGCAAATACAGTAAAGTCAAATGAAAAACGCCTACAAACAGCTAAAAGCAATATTCAATAATTAAAAAGTACTCGCAAGTCTCAAACACACTCAAGCAACTCGTTATTTATACTATAAACATAGATTAATATACTACATGCTAGTTATAAAATAAACAGCTACCAATTAATAATCATTTAATTAATAAACAAAAATTTAATATACAATAAATTGTTTATGTTTTTTTTTGTTTGATTGTTTGTTTCAACTTTTGCTGCTGCGTGTCAATGCGTGCGATAGTATTTATTGTTAAAATGCGTTAGTTTATTATCATCGACATAAACATTAACATTAACATTACCATTATCAGTATCTCATTAATTATAAAAGGAGCGAATTACAAAAAATTAGAATGATAAAAAAAATATGTAAGCAAAGGGAAAAACTAAGCATTTTATTTACTTAGTTACATAAAAATAAAACCGTTCATGTTCAATAATTAAATATTGTATAAATACTAATTATTACAGTAATTATATAAACACACACACACACACACGTTTGAATAAATGAATCCACATAGAATATACTATTTGTATGAAAATTTAAAAAATGTGTTGAGCGCGAAAAAATGTTAGTTGTATTGAAGGTAAACAAACAAGAAAAATATTTAATAAATCAGTGAAAACTAAAAGCAACGAGTGGCAAGCATTATTTAATGATTTCAAATAATTAAAACGAAAAATAAAGGTATTAAGTATGTGCTGTTTTTATGCATCACTTAAATATCACTAATTTTCATTCTTTATGTTTTTTCTTCACATCAGCTTTGTTATGCTTTATATTTTGTTTTTAATTATTTAAATTATCCATACGATAGTAAATATATAAAAGCACGATTATGTCTTTGAAATGAATATATTTGACCAATTGCCATTGCTACAATAAAAAAGTCGTAAAGCAAAAACGTGGTTTATTTATATAATTACAGTAAAAAAATAAGTTAAAAAATATCACGTTGCTTAAAAATAAATTTAATTTTTTTAAAAATAATTCGACTTTTCAAAATAGCTAAATTTAATTAAATGATATTGTAATGAGTTTCAGTTTACCCAAAACTACAAACTGCTTGCTGATACTTTTTGGGCCATTTGCGTTGAGTTGTAGCTAACTGCCGATATTTTTAACCAGAGATGATGAAAACGGCCCTTAGTGATTTCTCGTTAAATAAAGCATTTCAATTGATTTTTATTTTCCGTTCGTTTTCATATAAAATTCAAAAAGCTTAAATAAGTTTTCACTTTTGCACCACCACTGTCATAACTACTTCGCCTAAAACTATGGCGCATCGTTTTATCGTTATTGCACACTGAATAGGTCAATGACAGTTGCAAACCGTAGAGCACTTTAAATCAAATTATTTCGGCATACTTTTTGGCGCAGTATTTATGATAGAAGTTATGAGCAAAGTTTCGAATACGTACACGCATTTTTTTTTTAGTAAATATACACTTTTTCATAAATCATATAAAATATTTTTCTGAAACAAACAACAGTGTCATGTTAAGCCACTTGTTTATGGCATTCTTTCCTTAACAAATAAAAATTAAATTAAATATTTGTAATGTTGCATATATTCTTGCCCAAATGAGTGCTTTAACGAAAACTAGAACATATGTATTAGCTGAACTTATTTCCTATGAAGAAATTTGAAATATGAAACACAACAAAATTTTTTCAAGAATAAAAATAATAAGTAAAAATAATTCATATATTTATTTAAAGTTGAATAAATTTTACACTCGTTTTTATTTGTTTCGTTTAATGTAAACAAAGGAATTAAAAGTAACGATACGTGGGTTTGCTCAACTAAAACTTAGAATTTATAGCACACGGATACATTTTAGGTAAACGATGTAGAGTGTCTATGCCAATTTCATTTCTCTACTTTTCCTTTATGCAATTCCAACATCGATCCGTATAACAGCTAATATTTTCACCATTCAAATAAAATTTAAAAAAATATACATACATGCATTTGTATAAAAAACTTATTTATTTGTGTAGTGCTCTTAAATACGTAACGTTTTTCGTTCAATATTACTATTTATTTTTTCTCATAAATCAAATACTTATGTATGTATAAACAATTTACAAATAATTTGCCCTTTTTGCTTTAAGTTTAGCATAAATTTATAAGTGAAGATGTATCTATTATTGTTATTTATATTTAAATAAATAATATATTATTTTGTCATTAAGTATGCGTTAAGCTGCATAAATTTTCGCTACTTCAAGTTACAAGTCCTTTATATATGTACATATAGATATGTATGTATGTATATATTTTTTTTTCATAAAAAAAGCTATTTTTGTTTATGACTCTGACTTGCTCGATAACAATGAATATTAATTAATTAATTTTACTCAAAACAAAAAAAACGCGAATTTTTTTAAAAGCATACATATGTACATATGTATGTATGTATGTATGTGCTACTTCATCCGCCCATTCTACAAATGTCCAAACTTCACACACACACACACACACACTTAACTCTTTGCAATTGCAAAGCTACTTAAACGAAAAGGAATTATTGCTTATTAGGAAGAAAAAATTATTGAAAATTTTTTGAAAACAATGCGTTATCAAAAATGCAGACTAAGCCGTTGGTCGCCTTAAATATTTACATCACACGTAAACTAATATATTTAAAATACGATATCTAGATATATACAAATAATTACACACACTTTTACATATGTACAAGTAGAAAAAAAAAGATGTGTAATCGAAATTATGTAGTATTCATTTGTAATTGTTGTTAAACTCCAAACATTTTGTCCCTGCACATATTTGTATAGCTAATTTAATTTAATATTTAAGTTTTTCTTTACCTCCAACACTTCCAACTTAGTTTCTTTGTGAGTTTGCTCTATTTCTTTTTTGTTTTTTTTTTTGTTGTTTAAAAACATTTAAATTCTGTAATCCTCGCTTTAAAAACAATTTATATACATAAAATTATATAAATGTATGCATATTTAGTTATAATTTAAGTTAATTAATGTAAATTGAATGCAAAGCTATTACTTCTACAGCAAAAATAACGATATGTGCACACATGCATAACAAAAAGATTGAAAAATTTATAATTTAAATACTATATATAAACATCGTAATTCCAAAAATAAAAAGTACTTGCGAAAAAGTAAAGAAAAAATTACAAAAAAAAAAATATTTTATTTTAATATGGTGGAGTTTTTTTTTATGTAGATATTTTCTCCAGGCATTTGCTGACTATTATGAACGAATATACATAACTATGTATGTACTTGGATATGTAGAGTAAGAGACGATTACCGGTGAAATGTTTCCATTAAAATCTGGCCTGTAACTCAATTACAGTTGTGGGTAGGACATCTTTAAAATTACCCGCACTAACAAATAACTTATCTGGCGGCTGACCTTAACTGGCACTTTTAGTTCCGATTAAGCACTAATCCGGACCATTAGTCACCGACCCGAAGGCCATAAATAATAAAAACATATAAAAAAGGTTGTGTAATATAAAATGAACGCGCTGAAGTTGGCTACTTCGCACTCAAAAATTAAAAGGAAGCTATCCTGATAAAGAGTTTTTCCTTAAAATGTCTTTCCAAATAAAATTAAAAATTTGGCACAATTGCAACGAATTTCGTGCTTTATTGCAACATTGTTGCTATCAACATGTTGCTAGGATACATCACAAAAAATACCGGCAACGCAAAGAAATTCCGCATTTCCACCAGGCGCTCAGAACTTAGTAGTGACACAATCCGGAAACGGCAGCCAATCTTTGACATTGCATACTTCAAGGCGCTTCGGTACGCGAAAACGCAGCAATTACAGAGGAGTACATACGCCAATTTACTTGGTCGCCAAATTTTGTTTTTAACAAATGTTGTTCCTAAAGCCGACCATAATTCAAAAGGAAGAATACCGCGCCATGAAAATTCTCATAACTCTGCCCAATAAATATCGCTGTTGCTGTTTCAAGTACTGCGGGAAAGGGCATGGCTTGGAGAAAATACTCACTTAATTTTGACCTGAATAACTTCCAACGTACCTAACTTTCTACCAACTTTAGCACTTAATAGAAAATAAAAAAATAAGCCAAATACAAAACACAACTGCTCCATTTACGTTTTTGGTTTCGATATCAAAACGCTGTGGAAGCCAAAGCGATAAATTTTTAGTACCTAGAAAACATTTTATTAACACTATTAAGAGGCTTTAAATTCGGTGAAGTAGTTTCACCGACACATGAAAACTTTCTCAAATTTGTTAGAAATTACACATATTTTATTAACTGGTAAGGTCACATTGCGATTTTCTACGTCACTTTTTGGAGTTGGCTTTTTCAAAAGAAAAGGTCTTAAACGTATATTTTGAAACTTAATAAATGCCATTCAGCCTAACGAAGTGACGGTAACTTTTATCAAATGGAATGATGTGCATCTTCAAGCATCAAATGCAATAAAGAATCAGTCGCTTAGCAACCCTCGACTGGCCGGTTCGATATTCACTCGAAGCTATGATTTTTATTTTTGTTTTTTTAAATAGACTGGTCCTCATTTATACCTATTTGGATATGGTATAAAAGGAGACAATTGGTCTCTAGCATATATATATATATATATGTTACAAGTATACCAATACATTCGTATGTAAATACATACATTTGAGAAGATTAATTTGTCGCCACAGACGATTAATAAAAGAGGATTTGCCAAAGGCTTAACTGAAAGGCCGAACGTAAAACGCCAACTGTTTGATTTAAAGCCGTTAAAAGTTTGATAAACAAACAACTTGTTGCTTTATAGAGTGGAAATTATTTGCGTGGAAAATAGTTAACTTCTGCATTCGGTATACATACATACATACATACATGTGTATGTATATGAGGAGGAGCATTTCAAATGAATTTTGTAAATAACTTGACTATGATGTTACCATCAAAACAGTTTTTCACAAAATTTTTGCTCCACTATACAAGGAATAGAAAATATTTCATTATTCTTCATTTAGAATATTTATATTTTTTTATGAAATATCTCGTCTACAGCGCCATCAGGCGAACAAGGAACATCTTCGCAAGTGTTAATCAGACACAGCTTTTAAACAAACCAAAATTTCTTTCATTCATTGTTATTGAATTGACTGCAGAAAAATATTGCCAAATTTGAACAGTTATACTTTATTATTTTTTTTTTATTTGTACAACGAATAAGCTAATTTAAATTCAAATTATAAATTTTTGTTGCTAAATTTAAAAGTAGTCTCAACATTTTTTAGTACTTAAAAGCATGGAAAATTGACACAACTTATATGACCACAGAAATTAAAAATATACATTTTAAGCGGCTATTTTTTGCTTTTACAAATATTTAAAACTCATATTTGGTGACCTGACGCATTTTAGGCTACAAAGGTTCCATTAATTTCTGGTAATACAACCATACCCAATCAACCAATTTTATGTGCAATAGCATTCGATTAAAATGCATCGTAAAAATAGACACCAACAGAGTTTTGGTTTTGCGTCATAATTATAAACTGCAGATATCTGAATTGCATCATTCTCGCTCTTTTATTTTTCGCTTTTGTGTAAGTTTGCAGAAAGCTACTTATACTTTCAGTAAATTGTATGTTTTTCAGTTTTATTTTTTAATTTTTGACCCATAATAATAATAATAATAATTTGGCGCTTACACTGGCGCTTAGCTCAGTATTTGGCCGAGCTTCTCCTACCATTTGTGGTGTACGTCTTTATATTTTACCACAAAATGGAGGGTCCTACAATTTTGTGCAAACTCCGAACGGCAGTTGTATTTATGAGAAGCGGTTTAATGGCAGATATACCCTCGGAGGTTTGCCATTGCCTGCCGAGGGGTTACTGCTTTAGAAAAAAACTTTTTCTATGGTTTAGAATTCAACGGCATGTCAAGTATTTAATAGCACGCACCGCTACACACTCGACCACAGCGACGCATAATCAATTAAATTAACGAGGTTATTGTTATGACGTCACCAATAAATGAACCTTAACGGCTGTTGCATCAAATTAGGTAAGAACCAGTTTTACCGTTTTGGTCCATTCGGATAAAAATTGATAAAATTTTTGAGATATTTGGGAAGATCCTTCTTTTTCCGCCTATAATAAGTTTTGACACATTTTAAGGTATAACAAAGCAAGCATATTTTGTGTAAAGTATTTCCGTTTGAAAACTTTTTACATTCCTGTGGTAAATTATGAACACAAAACTGCAGTTGCATTTCACGGAACACACATTATGTGGCAACTCTGCTTATGTTTTGAAAATCCGAGTATTTCGGTCAACGGCAGACATTTTGTGCCTCCTTATTTCTTTGCCGCTGTGACAAAACGACTTGACCTGGGCTAAAAATTTTTCCTGAAAAATCTAATATCGTACAACCATGGGTGTAGTGTACTAATCCTTAAGAGCACTAACCTTTTAACTACCACTTCGATAGTGATAATGAAGTTGAGGTATTTTTTCGCGAAACTATTTTTAGTAAAAAAAACTACTGTTCTCACTACCACTATTATTTTAGTGGCAGTGCAACAGGCTTGCCACTAGATCATAGTGTTAGTGGAGCTTGCAAATTTCCGCTAAGTTAAAATTAGTAGCTTAGAAACAATTCCCACTAAATCTTGAAATGGTGGAAACTAGCTTTGTATATTTCCGCTTTATGATACTATTGTCTCATATCAATAAAAAAAATGTATAGAGCGAGGAGAACGAAAATTGACACTGAAGATGGCACAACGCCGAAACCGGTTTGTCTCCAAATCAAATTTGACAAGGGATGACGGAAAATCATTCCAACAAATATCAAAAATATATATATTGACTATGTATTTATCATATACCAAAGATTAGTACTGCACGTTGCAACCCTTTTTTTAGTTATATGCTTTTAATTCTTAATTAAAAAAAAAAAAATATACGTACATTTTTGATATTATCGTTTATTTGTTAGTTGAAAATACATACGTACATATATATATTTTCTCGAACATACATAGCTATGTACTTACATATATCTCCTGCGATAGCATTCGTGTTTTCTTCGTTCATTCTAAGGAAAAATATTGTTTTTTTATATACATTCTTAGCTTTATTTTCAGTTTAAACTTTAATACTTAAAAAAAAAAGATAGTGATACATTTGATCCATTTTACCATTGTTTTCTGATACATTTTTTTGAGACGTCACGCCAACACTGCTAAGAACGGGAGAGTTTTCAGCAACTAACTTTGTTAAAATTCAAGCATCAATTCCCTCTCTCAATGCCACCAAGAGATCAACGAACGTTAGCTAGCAGCAAACCTTGCAAGTAAGTCAGTTTGAGGAAACTCCTATCGAGTAAATATTCAACCCACCCAAATATTTTATATCAACACTGTGGCAAAATGTATTTTTTTATTACCGTTTCAACTCAACAAAAAAGCGGAAAATGCTCGTATTAGACAATCTGCAAACGTTATCCGGCCACCCACGCCATCTCCCTTATAAAAAAAATAAACCAGCAACATTGCACTCGAACATCTGTGAAATTCCATGAATTAGTGTTACCTATGATGTGATATGTATACTATATATTTACATATGTACATATGTATGTATGTACTACATAAATAGGATTATATGCCAGCTAACTCTTTCAACTAGCAAGTGATGCGGAGAGAACCACAAACTAATTATGAAATACAAACTACAAACTGTCAGAGTTATGATTATGGACAAGCAACAGCGGATGTGGATGCTATGCTTGCACATACGCACAAACATATACGAGTATATACATACATACATATTTACAAATGTAAAACTAGTATGTTTTATGCGAAAAAGGCATATCTCGTTATGAACGTATGTTTCAATAGAATGAAATACATGCTTATACTTAAGCGTTAATGATTAATTAAATTTTCGACCAAGACTTACTAAGTAAATGAAATTCTCGAAATAAAAATTAATTTATGTTATAAAATAATGTTTTTTTTTGTTTGGTTTCTCAGATGTGCCAACGCCGATATGAATATTTCAAGTTCGACACTGTCATCGTAAAGTTTGACATTTTTAAATGCTAAACGTACTCAGAAAGTTGCCTTTGTGTTGCTCACAATTACCTTAAACATTATTCCTAATAAAAATAAATAGTTACACACTTTTAACTCGATGGATTTTTATGAATTTCGACGTGCATTAAATCAACAGCAGCACTTACCGTCACTGTGTTTTCATGCGTGTGTAGACCTTAAAAGCCATCTGCAGACTTAAAAGAAACAAATCTTTGTTTAAGAAATTCTATAATGTTGAGTTCCTTGCGGCTGTATGCTCGTTTAATATCATCACTGACACATTGTCGAATTTTTACTGCTGACTCCAAAACTGACCTTCGAGGTCTTTACTGCAAATAGCTGGAATAAACTTCATTTTTCTCGTGCGCTTCGACCTTCTCAGCTGAGCTGTTTGCAATGCTTAAATACATGGAGCGAAGCTGTACGTAAGACTTGAATTATCGAGCTAGTTTGGAAGTAGTTAGCGAGCTGGTATGTAGCAATTCAAGTCTCTTGTATTCAAGTCTCGGGTCCCATTTTGTGAATATTGTACTCAGGATACAGTGAACTGTCAATTAGCCGCTGAGAGTTCTAACACCCTTTCTACTGAGATTGAGTAGTCTTTTAGAGGCCTTCACAAGACAGACATATGCGCCTCTTGGATTTGCTATTTCCTTTTGATGATCGCCATTGGGCTGAAACTTTTGAGTCCTCCCACTTTCTTAGAAGATCTGCCGTGTATCCTTTGGAAGTACCACAGAACGGCTGAGGGCCATAAAAACTCTGTTGGGAGCCTCTTTTAGCAAAATAATCCGCCCTTTTATTTGTTATTGTTTTGCCATATTCTATTTAATTTTTTAAAGTTTTTGGAAAATATTCGTTGCCGTCCAAGCCTTCGTGACCCGGAACCCACAACAGAGTAACTTTGTTGTCGCATCCTAATAAGTCCTGTATCATTTTGCAACAATCCACCAACTTTGACTACATCTTAAAGGAGTTAGGTGCCGTTAGGGCTGCCTGGTTGTCTTACATGATGTTCATTGTGGCCACATTCGTACTTCTGCGAAGACATAAATGGTATTAAATCTGAGTGCTTTTTTCTACGCGCTTTGTTTTGTGTCTGTCTGTCAACGAGCTTGAACTTTTCATGAGGTAGCTGAATTTCATAGGATTATATCTTACCTAACCATGTTAGATATTATTTGATTAAAGGAACGGCTACGGATCACATTAACCTACCTAGACTCTTAATTTGGTCCGTTGTAGTATATTGCAGATAATGAAACCGTCTCAATCAAAACATCGTATTGATTCGTCAAATTCCAGTAGCTCACGGTCCTCAATCATGGCTATGTTATTTAGATCAATGAAACAGTCAGAACTTTAGATTTATTTCTCCAGAATACGGGGAATACGTATAATAGGTGCATCAAGTTTTTATGCTATTCCGATTGTTATAAGACCAGTTAAAAGGCATATAACAGTAGACAGATCCCCATTACAGTATGAGGAGACCTTGTGACAGTGCTATGTTCCAATCCAGTCACCTTAGTTTTGTCATAATGCACCCTTTAAAAAATATATACCCATGAATTGGATATACCGAAGTCCATTATTTATATATTATTTATGTATTTTATTTTTATTTGAAGCCAAGATCTGGCTTCATTCCTGTCACAGCAGTTTGATCACAATAAGATTTGGTTCAAGAATATAGAATGCCAATTGCGAGTGTAGAAGTCAAAAGATGGCGTTTGAAATTATGGAAACATATATGTAAACTGTATGCTAAGTAGGCTTTTTATTTTAAAATTATTCCATTAATGTATTGCTGAATCCTACACTAACCCGTAAGGCGTCACACAAGATTTCAATATTTTACTGAAAGTAATAAATGGGTTTTTTTTTTAAAGTATAGCATTGTTTTCTTCATACCGAATTCTAATATTTACAGAGAAATGCACTCTGAAAAATTCAGTTTCAGTTTGAGTATATAATTGATGAAGTATAAAATATTAAATTTTTATTAGAGTTTATATCGAAATTATTTTTAGCCTATCCCATCCTTGGAGAGACTGCAATGTTGAAATTTTATTTTGATTTTGTCCAAATTTTTATAGGCTTGCTTTGTCTTTGTTTTAGTATTAAAAACAAGTTTAATTGCCAATACCTTAAAAACTGGATTTGTTAACAAAATGAGATGGGTTACTTTTGAATTAAGCTCAAACTTTGTAAATAAGTATGTATGTATGCATTAGTGCCCTCAATGTAAAACTGATATGTTGCCGCTATATTTACATTCAGCATTCAAATATTTACGAGCGTTTTTAATCAAGTTGTTGCATGGAATCAAAAGTACCTACCTAAATACCTACCACAAGCGTTGCCATTTGAACCCCTGAAACTCGTGCCCGTACTTCTTCTATATTTGCTAATTTTACGCGTTATCACTGTCTATTCATGCCACCCCCATAAAGTGGCGAGCTTTGCTAGACACAACACAGCGAAATGAGCGCTTTGGTAGAGGCGTGCCAGCTTCGGTTGAATGCAAGTTGTGGCCTCAATTGCAACTTGAAAAGCAAGCGGTTAGCGGGTGACAGGCAACAGGCAACAGGCTGCCATTGACACTGGGCCATCATCGATTGTAAGCGTGGTAGAGAAAAAACGTCAGAGAGACATGCAAAGAGAGAGAGAGAGAGAGAGAGAGAGAAAGAGAGAGAGCACGCAAGCCTGACAGAACGATAGCACGCATGCTTGTCAAAGTGATGCTCCACTGCTATTTCTACCTTCGATACCACGCCTGCTGATTGCAGGCGTATTCCGACTTGCTTTTTTTTTTCTTATGTACTTTCTATCAAACTGTTGCACGAAAACGTGTTGTTGTTGTTATGCGCACTTTGTTGGACATGCGAGTATGTATGTATACATATATTATGTACAGGTATTTCATGGAACACATTGTTGTTGTTCCTCTGCAAAAGTCATTCGTTCAACATTGTCGCTCTCAACTGCCAACTCAATTTTTATCGTATTGTGTTCATTGTTTGTCTCTCTAACCTTTTGATTGTTCCACGCATTTTATTGTTGTTGTTGTTGTTGCTATGTGGTTGTTATGTGGTTGTGTTTGTTGCATGTCAATTAGGCAACATGTTTGTTTTGTGAATGGCAGCGTTTAAGTGTGAAAAATCGATGCGGTTTAGTAGCTTTAGGTTGTTGGAAAGCTTTTGAGCTTGTTTATCCTTACAGTTTAAATTCTTGTATATTTGTACAAACAAAACACATGCGTTTACATACAATTGATTTCAAGCTTAATTGACTACATATGAACTTACAGAAACGGTTATTACAATGAAATGTTTTTTGCCGTACAACAACAAAATAAAATAGGAATTCCAATTGAGTATGAAAAATATTATTTCTTGAACTGCATCTCTTCTATTTGAGGCAGAAAGTGCACCTATCCTTAACCCTGAAAAGGTTGGAGTATGTCCTCAATTTCGTTCCAAACGATTATGTGACCTGGCACCTAAATAACCCAGACCCGGTTCATTAGACTAATAGTGTTTAGTTTAACAAGACACACCATCACCAATTAGTAGGTGAGATTTGAGTGCCTTGATAGTCGCTTGGCTGTCCGGCACGATCTAAATGTTTCATCCCTGGTACCCCGTTCGGTAAGCGGGCCGTCCGTGTACCAGCTAATAATTCTTTGGTTAATTTTGTAGGTTTTCGGAAAACCCCATCCAATTTCTTTTGCTTCTCAATTCAGTTTTTAATCCTTTTGTAAAACATGAATCGCATTTCAAAGTATCTCTCGGTATTGCTATTTCGGGATATCGTTCTGTTAGAGTGTTATGCTTCCTACTTAATTAATGCTTGTATAAGTCTTTATGCAGTGTTATAAGCCTTTCTGAAGGCAAGGGATTATACGATAAACACTTTATATTTTTAATTTTTATTCTGATATTAACAAGAATATATACATATATGTACTTTCTTAAATCCCTCAGTAGCTTATGAATTTATTTTTCTTCCTTTCACAATCGCTTTGAAATAAAAGTATTCGTTTTATTATTTACCACAAGTATTTTTGTCCGTATTAGTTTGTTCAGCTTCGTAGAGAAAATTAAACGCTGGTTAGGTTATTTTTCTTGCAAACTATTTGCTGTTCTCCATGAAAAGGAGTAGTTCTGACGCATCGAACTTCGCAATAACTGCAATGCTAAAGAAGAAGCGTGGTCCGAATGCTTGCCGTCGTAGTGCTATACAATATGACGAACTCAGTGTAAACATGCTGGCGATATTTTTAGTCGTAAAAGGTTATAAATTTCTTTCTTTCTCAACCTCGGCTAGAGTGACTTTGAGTTAGCCTAATGTTGTTTTCTGTTCTTGGATTGTTATAAATAGGGATTTATGCCCGACAATTCATTCTTGGACTGTTATGAATAGCGATTTATTTTCGACTGTGGTGGAAATGTTCAGACTTTAAAACATTACAATACCTGCAGTTATTTTGGCAGACGATACGCCATCTTCAGTTCCATATTCCCGTTTGAGCCATAGGTGTATATGGTAATAATATCTGGTTCATTTTGTTAACTTCAACTCCAGTAAGACCCTGGGTAGTCGTATTGTAATCAGAGCTTTCATCTGGGTCAGCTTTAATCTCATGTGATCTCTTCATATTGTAAAAGATCATCGCATACTCATCAATTGCCGAAGGTTTTTTTGGCGGCCACGCTTTTCATGAAGACCTGCAGATGTTGTAGGCCAATCATCATATTTAGCGCCTCTTTTCCAGATTGCTTTTTTAAAGATCGATCAGATCGACTAAAAGGCAAAAGGTATTTATGGCGCTCTCCCTGAGCGATTCAGAGTTTTTCACTTCAACCTCGGATTTTAGAATTCGTAGATTCTTATTCGATTGTATTTAACAGTATATCGGAGTTTTCTGATGAAGAGAAATTGAATTTTTTTAAGAGAACACTTAACACATTTAGTTTTGTGAGCTATTATATAGTACACTAAAACACACTTCAACTTCTCTTGAATTATTCAAAATTTTCGCCAACAGAAAACCACTGTGCACCTCTGATCGCCGCTTATTCCAGAACATTATCGAGCTGTAAAACTTATCCCCATTTATCATTTCATAATTGAAATGTTGCAGAATAAAAAAGCTTTTTGGCAAAATACTCGTACTCGAAAAATGAAAACACGCAGAAGTGCGAGCTTTTTTCGCTTGCCGAAATATTGAAGCAGCCACACGCACGCACACACACATAGACCCACTGATAAACGTGCATGTGTGTATGTATTTATGCATAGCTTGAGCACAAACAAAAAGTACGCTTATTGTTGTTGTGCTTTTAGTGCGTGAGCGTTGATATCGGCACGAGATACAAACCGAAAATTATTCTGCACACAAGCACACTTCTGTATAAGCAGTGCGTTGAATAACTAAAGCACAAACATTGTTTTTCTGCTTTTTCTTTTTCTTTTATTTTTATTTTTTTTAATTTCATCATTAAAAATATAGTTAATTCTGTAACTTGAAGGCAGGTAAACCAAAGCCAAAAACCTTGTGTAAAAGTGAAAAAAAAATTTTTTACAAATTTTCATTAAAATTTAAAAAAAACCATACTTTTTTGCGTAGTCCATAAAATTTTGTTAAAATAGTGTGCAAGATTGGAGTGGCTACAACTAACCGTTGATTTTTGAAATTTTTTTTTACTGAATCTTTTCTGTAATTCCCTCCACATAAAGGCGAAGTCTCTAATAATTTTTAGCCACTTAAAACTTGCACTTTATTGTGGCGAAATTGAATGAGCAACAAAACTGTATACACAAAAAAATGTAATTTATTTTTTTTAAGGTTGGAAAGTTGAAATTTGGGATTTCATGATTTTTGTTAACATTTTGATATACAAAATAAATGGAAATTGAAAACAAAAAAAATTTGTCAAAATGTTTTTGCGCCATAGCTGTACAACGCAGAGTATCTGTATATACTTAGTTGTTGTAGCCGCCGCGCACGAAGTAGCGAGTCGTCACGGCTGTTATACGAGACTTTCGATTGCTAGAGTATTCGCTGCTTACAGCTCATACATAGCTCACCAAATAATTTAATTCGTCGTTTCAGTAGGACATGAGCAGTCCTTCGGTTGATGCCAACATTTTACCGAAAGTGTAGTATACGTACTTGTAAGGTTGGCACAAGCGTTTTTGTTTTTTTGTTTGTATTTTGAAGAAAAAGTGGAAAAACACAAACACTCAACCGCATTCATGCGTAAAATTAATAGAAATTACAATCGTTGCATATTTTTGTGTACAAAAATCGGAAGTTTTAAATTTAATTTAATGAAAGAATTTGGCAAAGAGGCTCTGGTGAATATTTTTGGTGGCTAATGAATTTCAAGTTTTCGCAGTTGTTATAAATGTAATTTTTTCGTGGTATTGGTGTATATTTTAGTGTGTATGTGTGAGTGTGCGTGCGAGGTGATGACGTAGTAAACATTGTTGGTATATCTATTCAATATTTTGGTTGAGAGTGTACAGCGAAAAGCTAGCAGCTGGGGAAGTTGCAGAAGCAGCTGAAATGAAAGAGTAGTCACCGCCGCAACGGCAGCAGCGGCAAGCGCAGCAATGTCAACGTCAACAAATTTCAAGTGTAAACATTTATTAATCAAAGTTAACATTTTAAGAATTTCGAATTTTTGCTAAGAGTTTATCACAAAAAAATGAACTCACCCAATATAAATAAAAATGTTCATATCGCTTAATATTTGCGAAGAATATAAAATTTACCAGCAGTAAAGCGAAGCAATATGCTATCAACACAGCACCATTTGAAATATAATTCACACAAATAAGTACATTTGCGAATAAATATGTACACACAAGCACTCATTACTAGTTGGCCAGTCAATTACAACACTCTAGAGTCAGTTTGCATACATACAAGTGCAAATATTTCATATCAATATCTACTCCAACGTGGGTTGTTGCGATTTTCTATTTATTACACATTTCACAAATCTGCATATCGCCGCAATCATCGCCCACTTCTATGTAGAACACACTTTATGTATAAATATACTTATATTTAATATGTATACTATATATGTACATATGTGTGTATGCGTATTCTTAGTTAGTTACGATAGCGAGCAATTTATCCGCTAACAAGCAGGTAACCTCTCATGCGAGGAGACCCTGAAAATACCGTCACCTACCTTTCTTATACAAACATACATTTTCTGTATGTATGTATCTACTGAGGCCGCACATCTGTTCTAACGTTCACCATGTTATTTTTAACTTATCAATTCCATGCCATGAATGCAATAATTTTTCACCTCCGCTGCCATTTCTAGTACGTTCTCTATGTACGAGTATATTTATGGTTGCTCATACGCCCCGAATCAATTTGCCGCTCATCGCCGTTTGCCTGCATTCCTTGCTTGCTGTTGGTCATAAGCTGCCTTTTGGCAGTCCATTCATTACGTTTCGTGACGGTTGTTGTTTTTTTTCGTTGCTGTGTATTGTCAATACGTACATATGTATGTATATGTATGCGCATAAGAACAAGCAAGTATGGCCACAGCCATCACCTGCGTGGTCAATATTTGTGTAGGCGGTGAATGTTTTGTATTAAATTTTTTCAATTCTTAATTTTTTTTTCTTTGCTACCATTGATGATGGCTTGATTTTGTGAGAGCTCACAATGGTATAGCGTGAAGCATTGTTTGACAGTTGTAGAGTTTCCATTTGTTTGTGTAAAATTTAGAGAAAAAAAATTGCATGATAGTTTACGACGAAACCAGTTTTTTAGTTTTGCTTGCAATCAACTTTGTTGAATAACTTTAAATGCTTTAAGTGATCGGTGCGCAAGAATTACAGTAATTTTATGAAAACGAAGAAATGATTGAATATTTTCGAATTTGAAGATATATTTGCAAATATTTTGATTAAGTTTATGCATATTTTATTTTATCTTTCATGAAAATATTAAATCTTTCGCATTATATCCGCATTATTCTATGTAGAAACATGGAAAGTTAAATTTAACTAATATCGGAAATGTATTCCATATAAATGTGCTCCTGAAATCATACCATTGCTACACATTATTTTCAAGTTTTGTTAATTTCAACAAGTGCAATATATGCATATACATACTTATTTACATATATTAAGACGCTTTTTCAAACTTAATAAACTCTTAAAAAGTTAAAGAAAATCAAAATTTTCAAGAAAAGTTTAGTATGTTGTTTTATATTCCTTTCCGATTTGGTATCATATTGTTTAAGTTTAAAGTTAGAGAACGAAGAATGTGAACACCTTAAAACTAATTTCCTCAACAATCCATTTTTACAATTTCTTTTCATAAGCGATTATTGAAAAAGTCGAATCAATCTTAATGTGCTTGTCCTCTTTAGCATTTAAGTATGTATATAAATACTTATGGTAAATGATAAATCAGACTTATCATCATCTGAAATGAGCTACAAAAAACGATTTTACGTCATTCCTATGTGAAGTACATCATAACGAATACCGATGAAGAGTGAAGATAGTGTATTAATAGCGGAAAAAAATGTACTAAACAAACCTTTTTTAAACTTGAATTGTCATATTTTTTATTTGAGTACGCTTTGAGTACAAATGAAGGTAGTTGACAAAATATTTTTGAAACCTTAGCTTATCAAGCAAGAAAAAAGCACACAGAGGTTTTTAATTTTTTCTCGATTTTTCTACTGCGCCTTAGATATGATAAAAAAAAATATATACTTAAACGAAGAATGAGAAGGTTATGTTTAGAGGCTAATAATACTATCCCACTTTTTATTTAAAACTTCCTTAATATTTGGGCAAGTGCTTAGTCATACTCGATTCCTTATATTTCTGATAAATTAGTTCTATATAGTTAGTTATATCGAATATTAACGACAGATTAAAGGTTCTTTAATCCCCACTCGCTAAAGTTGAGTTACTTATCTTTTTGACAGCATCAATTTATTCTTACAAAAATTATTTTTTTACAAATACATAACTAGGGATAATTTACGAAAAATTTGAAGTAATATTCCGCTGCCGTAATCGTACAGCAGAATATTAAACTGAATAGGCATCTGTATGAGTAGTATGTATGTATAAGCACATATGTTTAGGGTAACCCAATCATTAAATAATACAGCGGCAAAATTGTGAGGCTGCGAAAAAAACGGTACAAAGTTAACTAATTCAAAAAAGTAAAATTGAAATTAAAGCAAATATTTGTACATTGAATTAGTAAGGTGAATTTATATGAAAGGTTGTTCTTTACGAAGAAATAGAACGCACATAATTTAATGCTATGGCCAAGGATTTAGCTTTATTTTGAAGATCAGGTTTTGCCATTATGTTTTAAAAATGATTTCGGGCAAGTGACCGACGCCAGAGGCCAACTTTTCGACAACTTTTTGCAGCAATTGGGGCCATATGTCAGCAACAACGCGCCGAATATTCTCTTTCAAAACAAACTGAGTATAAATCAAGTAACAGCTATCAAAAAGACCAACTCCGAAATAAGTATTGCCTCATTGAAAACCACACGTCTAAAAAAACACTATTTATAGTATCACTTTTCATGTTGGTATTTTTTCATTTATTTTTTTTTTCAATTTTAATTTATTCACAAGTGTTTATATTTCATTCTTGTTGAATATTCTGCACAGTAAATGACTCATTCATTAGTAAATATTTTAACATTTATATATTCAATATATATTTTGGATGACACTAAAAACTCCAGTACAGGTTATTTCAAAACTAAAGCACATCCACATATCTACGAATTTTGGCAACTTAATGAATTTAATCATTAAAATGTCTAACCTTAAAATCAAATGTTTTTTATGAAATTAAGTAAACCTCATTTAGCTTTATAATATAAATTTGACAATTTGTTTGCCACATTTTCTTCTATTAAACACATAAACCTAATTTTTTTTTGTATGGTAGAAGAACCCAAGATTTTCAGCAAACAAATTGTCAATGGAATGAGAAACTAATTGATAATTGTACTTCCATTTTGTCGATAAAAAGAAAACTACCTTGTCTCGTTGGAAATGGCTCCCTTTAAATATTACAAAGTTTCGCACAACAACTAAATAGTTCACTATTAGTATGTCGATGAAGCAATTCTCCGCATGTTTTCGTTCTAATTTGTCATTTTTAATTTCAGTATATTCTACTATAAAAACTTATTGCATATTTCGTACGAAAATATCGAATTTGAAAAAAAAAAATTAAATCGGATAAATTATTTATATTTTTTATGTATATGAAATGTAGGATGTTTATATCAGTAGCTTCTTTGACGCACTCGGCAGTTTGCCAATGCCTGCTTAGCGGTTACCGCTATTATAGGAAACTTTTTATGTGCTCCCTGGGATGCACAGGCCATAAATAGCTATATGGTAAATACCAAATGGTTTCTTGCTGCCAATTGTGCATTAAGTTATTATTGAGTATTAAGTATTCTCTGGTTATATTAGCTGCACGAAATGCTTAAAAATTAATCGAAACTAGGGACTAGAGCCTATATATATATATATAATTTTGGCGCGTACACTATATAGCTCAGTGTTTGGCCGAGCTTCTCCTACCATTTGTGATGTGCGTCTTTATATTATACCACAAATGGAGGGACCTACAGTTTTTGTGCCGACTCCGAACGGCAAATGTATTTCATGAGAAGCTTTTTCATGGCAGAAATACCCTCGAAGGTTTGCCATTGCCTGCCGAGGGGTGACCGCTATTAGAAAAAAACTTTTCTGTGATTAAGATTTTGTTTGCCCAGACTGAGATTCGAACCTCGAACTCACCGGCGTATCGAGTTATAGCACGCACCGCTACCAACTCGACCACAGCGGCCACATCCTTTCTACAAATCCAGCATGCTGTTCGTAAGTCCAGTGATAATCTAATTACTTCTCTACTTTTTCCTAATAATTTTTCACAACAATCGATCGGCCTTAAGCTCAAAAATAATTAAATTAATTACTTCAGATTTCAATTTTATTTTTAATGTACTTTACATGAAGAGTTTTTAAACCCATCCTGATATTAATACTTTACATGTTTGTACGTACTTACATGCGAGTATGTACTTCTTATAATTATCTGCGAGCCAATTTTCGCCAAAGAGCCGCAGAGCTTTTTCATGCATGCATTCCCTCAATATATTAGATTCCACACATAACATCCACTACAGTAACACGACCCACCATATGTACATATGTATATATATACAGTTATATAGCTAGTTAGTTAACCCACTCAAAACATTGACAACTCACCTATTCATTCAATTCAATTGTGCTGAGAGGTTACTCATACGTTACGTAGAACCAAACCATAAATAGGCGCTAGCGAGAAGTTGCGCTCCCGAGCGATCGTTGTGTGTGTGGTGAAAATGGTAGAATAGTCCAACCGCAGGAGATTGTTTGTGTAGGAAATGTAAATATACATAAACATTCCAATGTTTGCTTGCTAGAATGTTGTATTTGTGCTGGTGTTTGAACGAATTTTTGTTTAAACGTCATCAGCGAAAAATACGCTGCGTCGCGCTTCTCCACTTCTCCTACTTTGCCATCAATTGCCACATATACATATGTATGTACAATATATGTATAACGCACACATAGACACTATACTATATATTCATACGTCAATCCGTTTTCAGCCTACAGCTGAGTGCTACTAACTCGCTTAAATATTAGCCACCCACAGCTGCCGGTGTGAGTGGTAGAATTTGCTCTCTCACAAATACATGCGCACAAATCGTGTTAGATATTGAGCCGTCGAGCTGGTGTGTTATTATAAATGTCCGCCGGTTATTTAGAAATGTTGCAGGTGCCACGCTTGTGTTTGTGTATTATTCATTGCCTGGCATTTGCCATTTGCGTGACTACGAGTTGCTGTCGTCAGTCGCTGCCCTTAGTTCCATGGAATTGAAGTTTTTTTTTGTGTGAAGTGCAAACATTTTTCATCTGCTGAGAATATTTCATTTCTCGTGTTTTGTGTTTTTTTTTGTTTATACAAGTTTAGCGAATATTAGCGAGAAATGAGAGATTTTGAGAGATGAAATTGTAAACCTTTTGCCGAAAGTTACATATATCTGGTTTAAGGAATTTCGAACAATTGAATTGAGTTAAGCAATCGAATTCAGTATAGAATGACTGAAATGTGTGTTTAATAGACAAGGTTTAAAGTAAGCTCAAGTGCTTTTCAAAATCATATTGATGTTGCTGATTGATTAGTGCTTTGCTATAAACGCTCCATCTTGAGGTTGAGTTTAAACACATTCTCATTGACTCGCGTTAAAATCAGTGAATGATTTATTAGCATTTCAGTGTCATGAAAATTTCAGGTCATGAAAAATTTAAAAGCTTATCTTAACAAAAAGTATGGGGGCTCTATAGAAGCCCGTTCTTTTTCACATTGAAAGTCATAGATATGCATTCCGAGAGTTTGTATTGGTTTTTATTTACTTTTTTGTACGGAAAGCAATGAGTTCTTAATAAAATTTTGTTTAACGTATAATTAGCAAGGTGTAAGTAATTTATGTTTTTTTTTGGTTGTTGTACACATTCAAGTTCATTTCAAATAGCTTTCCTCTTTTAATTGTTTTAAATATTGTTATGTTACGAGATTTAAGGATTTATATGAAAGGACATTGAAACAATTTAGAAATTAAGATATCCTTTTTAAATTAAAAAATCGTATTCTCTTCAAGATATAAATGCAATATAGACGTATACTTTCAGATTTGCGAAATGCGCAGATCAAAGGTCGCAAACATTGAAAATGGCGATTTATTTTTAATTTTCAATTAGTGGTTTTTTTTAAAACATATAAGTTTTAAATTTAAGTACACATAACAAAGGCTCTTGATTATATATAGAGCAAGATAAAAAAGTTTCCATACAAGAAACGTGCTTTTAGGGCACTTGCGGAACTCCTTGGGTCGATGAAGCAGTTCTCGCCCTTTTTTTTTAATTCAAACCTTTAAACATTGATTTATGGATTTATCAGCAACAAACCCTTAAAAATGACTGTAAATGAATTATTGTTGTAGCTACCGATTGCATTGATTTTGTAACATATATTTTTTGTATACTTCTTTTGATTTTTTTGCTGCAGGCAACTTTCCGTCTCATTCTTCCTCTCGCTATTTTATATCCTCCTTCTCAATTTTATACCGAAATGAGGTTTAGAAATTCGCTATCCATCTTCGAAGCGCTGTCTAAGAAGTTTAATTTACAAAATAAAGGCTTTAATTTTATTTTTAAAATTCAAAATACGGAATATACTAGATAGTAAACACTTATGTCATCGTCACGCGGTAAAAGGTGCAATCATTTTTATCGATCCTAAGTATTAAAAAACATTTGTTTTCAACGTTATTTAGAAAGATGTTCCTCCTTTTCGTCAGTTTCAATGTATTGCGACCGAAAAGTATTGTTAGTATCTTTTACTGCGGCATCGACCAATTGTAAATTTCAGAAAAAAAGCAAATCTTTTAAGTCAGAAAAGCGCATTTTTAAGTTCTCACTACAAATTTGTGTTCAGCGGCCCGAAAAATACGAGGTGTATTCAAAAAGTAAGATGGCTTTTAAAATTTCGCGGGCGATATACATACGATTATCGATTTTTTGTTGTTGTTGAATAAATAAATATATTTTTTCATAAAATTTTAAGTCACCTTACTTTTTGAACACACTTCGTACATGCAAAAAATCTGCATCAAATTTTGTGTGAAAAATTCAATCAAGTGCTTTTAGAGCTTGAAATGTTGACAGTGGCGTACGGTGAGTCTGATCTAAGTAATTAATAAATTGATGAATAATTAATTATTTGTTTATAAAAATGTAGTCACCTAAATTTTTAAACACACCACTTATAAAAGTTCACTAAAACAATTTATTTTTGTTGCGCTGTTCTAACGCCTTCTGAGTTCAAATTTTCTTAGCACGAAATAAAAAGATAAATATAAATATAAACTAAAACTTAAATTGTGTTGTGTTTTTCCGCTTTTCCGCGTTTTTGTTTCAACTTGAAAACACGTAATGATCAAAATAATAAAAAAAAAATAACAATAAAATTGTGCACGTTGCAGAATTCTAAAACAAAAGAATACCTCCCAAAGTGTTAAACACATACATGCATATATCATTTAAATAACAAATTATTATTACGAAGAACTCAAAAAAAAAATATCTACAACAAAAAATTCAAACAATATATTTCATGATAAAAAAGTGCAAAAACTAAGTGTAAGTGATTGTCTGTGAGAACATACGAATAGTTGGAAATTATATTTTGCAAGCTTTTGAGCGCTTAGCGAAGGGATAAAGCAAAAGTAAGCAATCAACAAGTCAATAGGACGGGCACGAATCTCTAATTATCATCAACATTTGCATGTCTGCTCGAAGGGGTTGTGCGAAAAATGGAATAAGAAACTACACGAGCAGCGCGATAAATGTTAAAGTGAGGTGAGTATGAGCAAGCAAAAAAATGTATGAACTGATTACACAGTACAAACGAAAAGAAAACTAATAAATTATATGACATCACATCACATTATCATCTACTCACATTTTTGAATCGAATTTGTGTTGGTTTTGGCCTCATTTTTATAGAGTTGTGTCAGCATAAATATTACATGCTACGAGTATAATAACATTTTATTACATCATCTTCATCTTGAATTTAACTACTACTGTGCTGAGCCTAAAAGCAAAATTATATTTATTGATTTATTTATTTATTTCTTTATCTACTTTATAAGCGCAGTAAAATATTTAGTCTTTAAGTGTATGAATAACAAATTTGCATTACAAAAATTCAACTTAACTTAGAAGTATATTAATATCTTAATTAGATATATATGTACATACATATATAACATACTTAAACTTACAATAAGGATAAGAGATAAATAGAAGGCAGAGAATAAAAAGTGGAACATTATTCCGGTAGTAAATTTCGTTAGTACAGTATGCTACTTTACAGGAGAATGAGAAAACTTCGTAAAATTTTATAGAACATACATTTCAACATTTTTTAAGTGCTATCCGCAATAAAAAAACCACTGGCAAATTTTGTTCCATAATCCATTTTGTTATTTGCTATTTTTCTAGTAGAGTTTTGTTAGTTAGACCTTTTTGGAGATGAAATTTTTTACAAAAAATGTGAGTTAGGGCTTTTAGAAATTCAAAAAATTTAAAGTATTAAAAAACATTTAAACTAAGATATTTACATACCTAAAGGTAAGTTATCATTAAAACTGTGACAGTCTGAAGCTAGCAAATTCATCACATTCTGTAAATGGTCCCACTTCTGTTTAGAGCTTGCTATTTTCTCTCTTCATATACAGATAACCAGGCTTTATACATATATTTACAATAGTCTTGGACCTCTGTGACAAGATCGCATATCCGTCAGTTATATTTGTTTTGAAATATATTGAAACTGAAAGGTCATATGCTAACGCCCGCAGCATATTGACAGTGCCCTGAAAAAATAAATTTTAAGAAATTAAGCCTTATTAGAAATTGAAAAATGTTTTTTTAACTGGTCGAATCGACTTGTATTCCTTATAAATACTTTCAAAATCCAAGAAATAATTGCAATTCAACTTGTGTTCTTGTAAAGTTTGACTGAGTTTTTCGAGCATCGTTGATGAATTGCAAAAATTGAACCGCCAATTTTTTTTCTTTTTTTTTTTCTAGATATTTCCCTCAATAAGGGTGGCAGCGCATTCCATTTGCATATGTCCACTTATCAAATACTTCTGCTCAAACGTTAAATGGGTTTCATTGCAAATTGCTAACAAGGCATTGGACGAAGTTACGTTTCGATTTTGGTTATTTGATGTATTTCTAAAGTTCGAGCATGGAAATTGGTTAAGTGTTTAATAATACACGTAACAAAAACTGAGGCAACAAGATTTGCATCTGTTTCGTGCCAAATATAATGATCTGATTGATGAGTGACAGCATTATAGAATGTTAAATTATAAACTGGCAAATTCATTTTGTAATATTGTAACATTTAGTTGGGCGACTAATTTTACTGCTTGCATATCCATACAAAATACAGCACATATTCTGCTCGCTACTTCTCTATTTCTTCTCTATGTTTTTTATAACTTTCACCGGGCTCAGTATTATTTCCACAATTAACTTCGGACTGTAGCTTTTTTCGAATATGTGGGGAATTCCAATTCTCATTCAACAGTTTAGTTTTATTGTACCATTAGAAACCAAAAATACACTGTACACGCAAGATACAACAAATACAAAAATGAAACTTTAGTGAGTTAGAGCTTTTTAAATATATGTTTGTTATGAGTTAGGGCTTTCCCTAAATTGACTATAACTTCTTTGGTTTTTATCATAGAATACCAAATTTATTTAGCAATGTGTATTTGAGAGTGGCCAACAAAAAATTGCAAAATAACCGATTTCTGAAAAAAATTGAGATACGCCCTTTCCATACTACACTAGATAACAATTTGCGACTGCTGCCTTGAAACATCGTTTGAAACATGAAAATTTTATTGATTTATTTATTTATTTATTATAACGGCTTTTAAGTTCCAAAACTTACAACTATACAATCACTTAATTAATTTATTTTAATTTTGTACACCATAAAACAACAAACAAAAACCATTATAAGTAATTACAGTTTTAAAAACAAAAACCATTATACATATGTAAGTAATTACAATTTTAACAATTTAAAAATATTTGAAAATATTATTACTGCTCTTTGGACGGCTAGAGTCATCTGAGGCTGACGAGCACTCAATACCGACAAAATGGCCATCAGCAAACATCGCGTGACTCTTGGTTGCGCTCATTACAGTGGACAGTGCTAGTATCACCTCAATATTATTTTAATATTTATTATATGTAGTTCATTCCATCAGACAATTAATACATTTAGGCATCGCATTACTCTTGGATTTGTTCATTACAGTGGATACTGTCTCACTTCACTATTATTTTATTATTAAAGCGCTATGGATGCCAACTTTTAAGTATATGCAGAGACAGCCGAGGTTTTTTTGCATATTAAAGTGGTCATTCGTAAATAGCACTTTGATTATATTATATCAAATATATTATTTTATTTTGTATTTTAGGTCAACATAGGTGACAGCGCCAGGTCAGTTCCGCTTAGTATTTATGTTATATAAAAGCAAATCCTGACTTTCCCATAATCACTTCATTCAATCCGATAAATTATCCGTTTAGGTATAGCGTGAAAAAAAAGAAGGAAAAAAGGCCTAACAAAAAATAATCTTGAAGCTATTAATATTTGGCATTTAGGGACGACAATAATACAAGTATGAGACGATTTGACGAAATTTATACGATTGTAAAGAAAGCAAGGTTTGCCTTTTCTGATTAATTTAAATAAAAATAAAATATAATTTTCGAAGCTTAATCATGAAATATTGTTTGTGAAAAATGATATATGTTCAAATTTTATTTTGTAATACCACATAAACCTACCAGCATTGTTTAAAGCGCTCATTAATTTCTTGTACGATACACTATCCAGTTAAACATACACTTTTTTAAATAACGTGATTGTATGTGGAACAAAAAACAGCTGAACTAGCTTCAATTTATTCAATTGGCAGGCAATAATAAATATGCCAAAGATTTCTCGGAATAAAGTACTTTTTGAAATACAATAGCCGATATGATCTGTGTAAGTCAAATGAGTGTTACTTATCCAGAACCAATCCAGAAACCCCCAACGCCTGCCTAACACCCCTCTCCCTATGGTACAACCCTGGTTGAGTTTGATGCTAACGATTGATGGTGCCATCATCCTTATTGTGATGTAACTAGCTACTACAACAACAACAGTGTTAACTTTGTAGCTCAGATTTGTAACAGTGGAATGGAACTTGAATTCGGTATCCTCCAATATACATAAATGGCGACAGACAACTTAGACCTAAGTGATCAGGTAATATTGGTATAGCCTGTATTTTGGCGGTATTAAGGCTTAAATTTGGCGTAGGTTTCTGTTACTTTCAGATCTTCATATAACCGGAACACAGGGTCTTTCGTAAACCCAATAGGTCACAAGAAGAAGATCTGTGTATCTTCAGCATGTAGGTGAATGAAAGCTTTTTCATGTCATTTATAAATATACTGGAGAGTATAGAACCCAGGGTCGAGCCTTGCGTTACACCGCAATTAACCTTGCTATGACAATATATTTTATATGCACATTGTATTTGTTGGTATCTGTTTGATAGATAGAATTTGTCATTGTCTCTGCAATGTTAGAACTCATATTGGTTAATTCTAAAACTTATGTACATTGCGGTCTCTTACAAACTACTATCCAACTTTGGCTCCTACAACCGTCCTTGTTACCTCGTATTAATTTCGATTAATTACGTATTCGGAATATCACCGGTAGTAAATTGGTGCATTTGCATTATTAAATAAACCATTCAGCAAAATTGAATGAGTTTAGCTAACAGAGTTCTAAAAATAGAGCAGCCCACACAAGTAGTTTTTGAGGCAACCGATAGTTTTGCCTACATATTCATTGTCTACATATTTACATACATATACAACACCTATGTACGTACCTATGTATAATATGTACATACATATATAGTATATGTATTATTTGTCCCCCCTTTCAATGCATTTAGAATTTTGGCTCATGCGCATGTAAAATAATATACGCATAAGCATGCATGTGTGCGTGCTTAACTATAATAAAAATAAGTACTATTTGTGTATCCACACATACTCGTTTATTCGTTTACTCGTTAATATTGGCGAAAGTGAATGTATGTATGTATACGTATGTATGTACATAACCCTTGAACTTTCATAACGAACCTGCAACAGGTGTTACTAAATTTCACGCTGACACAAAGCGAATTCCCTGAATTTTTAAAGCATACTTATAACAAAACGTACAAACATACAAACATACGAGTATGTATGTACATACATGTATACACATGCGCACAAACAAGTGCAGAGTATGCATTTTGAAGTGAAATATAAGTGCCAACAATTATATTGTTGTTACTTAATTACGAGTATTTCGATGTATTTATTTCATTCAGCTATTTACGTATGTTTGTAGTTTATTCTCAGCCGTGCTCCCAGTTTCACATTTCAATTCCACAATGTGATTTTAAAAATTTCCTGTGAAAGTGAATTAGCGTGCTCCCAACTTCACAAATTTCTTCGTATATTAGGTCATCCCTGTCACACATTTCGGTTATCGTTGTGGCAATTCACAAACAGCTGTTGTTGAAATTTCCCTTTCGGATTCAGCTGTGTATGCTTTTTTGAGGAGACATCAGCAAAACACTTAAGAATGCGCATATTTCAATGAATAACTAATACAGAAATGTCATAAATGGCTTCTACAAACATCAAAGAATTCCAATCGAAAATAATTAAACATTCACACAGTTTTTGTCATTTACTTTTCATTTCACATACAACCAAGCATTCGGATTCAATTCACAAAAATGTATGTGAATGTGAAATTGGGAGCACCAAACATATGATTTCAAACCGAGTCCACAGGGAAATTTGTGAATGTGAAACTGGGAGCACGGCTGTATGTTATCCTCACTGCCTTAAAGTACGATGATTCACAACCAATTCGTTAAAAATTATTCTAAAAATGTGTTTTCTAAGCCGTTTTTCCTAATTTCATCGAAAGGATTTAGTTTGATTGTTACTCATCAAGTTACATCTCTTAAAATTATTTAATCAGATCCAAAGTTTTTGTCAAGACAACTTCAAAGCCAAAAGTCTTGATAATTTGAGTAAATTTTCAAAAGAAAATGTTGCCATTGTTTTCGACATTTCTTGGATGTTTTTGGCAGCTAAGAATTTAAACTACCAAAAAATGCAAAGCTTGTCAAATTTCCTTAAACTAGCAAAAAGTTAGGTCAAAATAAATCACTTAATAAACACAGAGAAATTATTTTATTGTATATCTGTGATAAGGTTGGTATGTTAATGTAAGAAAAACATTGGAAGCCAAAAAAAAACAATACCCAAAAAAATAAGTAAAAGTTGTTTGTTAAAATTTTAAATGCATAACTTAAGTAAACTAAAATCTATCTTCAACAGACATACATACTTATATTAATCTTTATCTCTCAAAGTTAAAAATGATTTTAAATTTATGTATATGAGCTGCACAAGAAATAATATTCAGTGGCGTATCTCACAATATTTATATTTTGAATGCGAAGCGGAAAATTGAGATTATATTTAATAACTTCAATCTGATTTACTCGGTGAGGTGAATTGAAAAGATAATAAATATGCGCAAAGAATTATTATTATTTTTGGAAGTAAAATATCATTAATTCTCTAAGAAAACCCATAAACACCCGTTTTTAAACTATTTACAAAACGTACAAAGATTTAACAAAATTTTATCAAAACTTCGAACTTTGTAAAAAAAAAGTGTTTAAAATATTTTGGCTCACTCAATTTTAGTCTGAGAAAGTGTAAGTTTCAAGTACCTATCTACTAATTTCCTCCATACAACGCAAAACCGGAATTATTTTTTATATGAAAGGAATTGTAAAAGAGCATTAGAAAAAAAAATTTAAAAAATCACTGGTAATTCGTAGTCACTAGAAACTGGCACTTTGTTGTACTAAAATTGATTGAGCATACCCCAAAAATTTTAAAAACTTTTTTTAAAATCTTCGCAATTTTGATTAATATTTTAACATTTATTTTTTATTTGAAAAAGGTAGTTTTAATGATGTTCATTAGAGAATTAACGATGTTTTGATTGAAAAATAATTTTGAATAATTTTGGGACAAATAAATTTTCCAAATGTGTTTGTGATATAATTTGTGAATAGAGTGTAGAAGCTTCACCAACCCACTCTTTTTTATAGAAGCATATTTCATTTATAAACTTCAAAGATGGTATTTGGGTATGTTTTTAAAAAGTGAAAACAGACCTACCTATTTTTGAAAACAACGCTTACCCTCCACCTGCCCAGCCGACACGAGGGGCGCAGTCCGCTTGACGCAGGGTTCTTTTTTTAAAGCTACGATCGTACAGTGTTTGTATCTTTTTTTTGGCCAAGCGAATTCTTTTAATCCTATATATATTATAAATATATATATACCAGGAATGCATTTTAAAAGATACAAAGGATAAATTATCTTATCATATATATAGCATTATTTAGAAACAATAAAGCAAAAAATAATTTATTGATAGATATTAGAAATTATTGGTATTAAAAATTCCTAGGTTGAATTTAGATTGAGCGCCATGTTTAGAATATCTTTCTGACCTGACTGGTCACTTTCCAATTGACTTCCACTTTGTTAGGCTGATCCCTTCTGTCGCAGGTGCCTGGAGTAATCTTATAATTTTCTACGAAACTACTAACCTTTTGCAGGACTAAGACCCACATCACTTTGAAATTTTAACGAATCTTTAAAATGAAAATCACGTCTTCTTCACTGTCTCGCGTCGTTTCGTTAATTGAGAAGTGGTGACCATTCAAAAAGTTTATGAGTTATCGCATTATATTCAAATGTTTCCTCCTTCCAATGCAACCACCTTAACCTTACCCAACGCTGCTTTCTAACACCAAACGCGAAAGTCACAAAAACCGCAACCATAACAAATTACTTGGTTTTCCGATATAAAAATTTCACTTCAATGTGCTCGTACACAATGTACTCATAATAATAATAATAATAATAATAATAATAATTTGGCCCTTACGTTATTTAGCTCAGTGTTTGGTAGAGTTTCTCCTACCATTTGTAGTGTGCGTCTTTTTACATTGTACCACAATATACTCATAGTCACCGTACAATTCGAAAACTCAATTTAAATACGAGTATCATTAATTAAGCGCGAAATAAATATTTGATAAGGCAACTACACATTATTAATGCAAATAAGGACAAGCAAACCATCCATCAATCAATTTCGCCTTTTCTACTGCTTTTCACAAGATGGTCATAAGTGCGTACGTGCATATATATAAATATGTACATATGTATATACACAAAAGGAGCATAAGGAAAGGATTGTACGACATACTTTTCTTGAATATTTTTTTGAATTTTTGAATTTTTTTCATACTGTCTAATATATTTGGCACGCACTTTTTTAATAATTAAAATTCTCTTAATTTATCCCAACTAATGCACACACACACAAATTCCGCTGTCGATTTTTAACAAAACATCCGTGTTGTGTCATATGACATTGCTAAATAATTTATCATCAACGAATTGAGCTTCAGATGATTCATCATCTGCATTAGCGCACCCTCCGCCATTAACAAAAAAAAATTTAACCCAATGAAGCTTGCAGCTTAGTGTAATTTTTAAGCTAATATATTAAAGCTAAACAAGAAACATTTCAATCAGCATTAATTTTCCTTAACTCCTTCTTGCCAATCTCACAAGCCAGACAATGAGGTTTGTGTGCCACAATGTCACCGCACGATAACTCACAGACGCAAACGAACAACATTTATGCCATGGTAAAAAGTGTAATTTATCGTGAATTAAGTTCCACCTTCATTAGGTGTATATGTAGTAGATATACTATATGTATGTATATAGCACTATGCTTGTCTTAATACAACGACAGAAGGTCCTTGTTGTGCCAGCAGCACCTTTTATGCTAATTACTCGCACTCACTTGATTCCACATACACCTATGTATGTATGTAAGCCGATGTACGCGTATGGACATGCACACATACACACATAGATATGTATATACGTTAAGGTGCGTCATTTCAATTATGAAAATTTAAAATTTTAAGAAACCTTTCCATGTTCTTTCTGTATGTGGCTTAGTAGAGTCATAGCAAATTTCGGCTTCTTCACTATCTTTATTTTGACGTAGTCTGTGGTGGTGTGTGGTGTTAATTACTTTTAATGATTTAAAAATGTTATAATTCAGATAACACAATTCGTAAACTTTAAATTTTGAAACAAACACAGATTATTGGCCGAAAATGAACTTCTTTTTCGGCTCAACCGCATGATTCCGTTTTCGGAAACGTCATAACGTTAAAACTTTAAGATATTAATTTGAAAAGTTTTAGAATATGATGATGATGTGATGTCTTATTGTCTTATACTTTGTCATTAAAAATTGTCGAAATATATTAAATTGTGGCGCTAATTCAAGTTCATATTGCGAATAACCTAATAAGAAGCGAGATTAGTATTTAACAGAAAATGAATTACAAGTATGTATATCACTTAGTTAGACATCACATCAGGGGTGTTTTTTTTTAAACGTGGGGTTTTCTATGAGGCAAAAATTTTTTCGGAGTTGGTCTTTTTGACAGTTTGGTTTGCCATTTCAAGACGCCTTGGAAGAGAATATTCGTCGAGTTATTGCTCACATACGACACCAATTGCTGCAAAAAGTGGCCCGAAATCATTTTTAAAACATAATGGCAAACCCTTATCTTTATAATAAAGCTAAATTCTTGGCCATATCATTAAATTATATGCGTTTTATTTCTTCTTAAAAACCACATGTCTAAAACAAACACCCTATATTAAAACAATTTGGCGTGATAGCGCATTTCTGAAAATATAATCATCATATAGTAAAATTTCTTTAGCAAACATGTTAGGGTTCATTCCGCAAATGGCGAATAGAAAACTGAAATACATAAATATATTTTATCTGGAAATTAAAGCAATTGAGATATAGTTAACTTAATCAACAATTCTTGAAGATTACATTTTTAAACTTAAGCAAAAAAGTAACGTATCATCATAATCTTATTTTATATGGCAGAAATGCTCAACGCCCTTGACAAAAAACAATTCTAATAAATCAGCGGTACTTTTAACCCAACTGAAACTTGCACTTTGTTTACTTAAATTGATTGGGCTACAAAACTGCATACCCAGAATTTTCCTAAAAGTCTTGAATAAAAAGTTTGAGTTTTTGAGGACAAATTTAGAAAATTTGTTTTTTTTTTTTGAATTTTGGATGTGCTTTGCAACTTTTATTTATCCGCCTTCGGTTATAGGTCCTACTAAGTATTAAATTGTCAAAAATAAATAAACAAATGTAATTTTCAGGAAATATTATTTTGAAATGTGCTCCTATTTTAAAAAACTGAAGATGACTTCAGACTGAAGTCGAAATATTGACTCAACAAATAAATAAAATAATATATATTAATCACCGCCAGTATAACCAAATTGACAATGCTATAAAAAATATAGAAGACATTTATCAAAATTTCATCAAAATTACGAACTTGAAAAAAAATTTAGATTTTTTGGGGTTTGCAGATTACATATCTGCGTATTCAATATTAATACAACAAAGTGCAGGTTTTTATTGGCTACGAGTTACCACTGATTTTTCAAAATTTTTTGCTGCCGCTCTTTCGCAATTCCTTCCACATAAGAAATAACTGCGGTTTTGAGTTGGATGGAGGCCAGTAAAAAAAATTTTAAAACTTAGTGATAAGTTGTAGGTACTAGAAACTAGCACTTTCTTAGACTCAAATTTAATGAGCTAAAAAACTGCATACATAAAAAAAATCTAAACCTTTTTTTTTGAGAAGTTCGAAATTTTTATGCAATTTTGTTAAATCATTGTGCATTTTATAAATAGTTTAAAAAGTCGGTACTTATTATTTTCTGAATATATATGTATGTATGTACATATATATCGATAGAAGATATATAATATAATATTTCTTTTATATCACAAATGGAAGGAATCATAGTTTATATCGCTCGCTGCACTCTTTCTCTTCGGTCTGCAGTACTTAAATTTTTTTTACGCAAAATCTTCTCCAAACCTTTTCCCCGACCCAATCTAATGTGAGTACCTTCTCTTCCAAGGATATAATAGCAGCCGTTCGCTTCATATGACACTCAGCACTTTTCTTGTACTCATACCGAAATAGCGGTCATTTGTTTTAAAAATAAAAGTCCAATAATAACAACAACAATTCGGCATTGAATAAATGCCGCTGACAGCATCTTGTCCTTAAAGTGTCACGATTTAAATCGCAAAGTGTGTGACGTCAGCAAGATAGCACGCACACATGCAAACTATGAAGTAATGTGTAGAAATATGAAGAAAAGCAACAATTTGAAAGCAAAAATAAGAGCACAATAGCGTTTTTTTTGTTCTACTCATAAAACAAAAAAATGAAATACATACATACATATAAGTAAGTACATGCACATCGTACACATTACCATACATACCGATACGTTTCCGTCATAATTCATTCGTTTTTTCCGCCCACACGCCTGTTCGCATTCGCAAATTTACTCAGATAAATATGAAAAAAAATATGTATCGCATAAAGTCTTGCATACACAGAATGTCTGGCACCGTTGGTATGGCATCATCCTGGCATGTCCTTAAAACTTTTCCTTGCCAAATGTTGTGCAGATATCTCGAATGTGCAAACGTGCTGGCCCGTAGGTAGTGGCAGTTGACGCTGTTGATGTTGAAACACAAGTAAAATTTATATGAATGTAGGCAGTTTTTATTGTTGCTGCTTTTGTTGTTGATGTTCTTTGTTTTCGTCGTCGTTATTCTTTGCAAAAATGCATTTATATTATGTGAGTTGGCTTTCTACTTCTGCGTGTGTTCCCTCCATACGCGTTAATAATCTCACACGCAGCTCTCTGAGATCACATAAGTCAACTGAGCTATGGAGCTGTTGATATGCAAATGTGATGTGATGTTACGATAAAAAGTTTTTGATGCGCAAAGTTGATGTTGTTGTGCGGTTTCAGCTCACAATCGTAATTGTTGTGTTGGTCATGTCGGCATTTACTTTAGATTGCGGAAACTACTTAGTTAAGTACCAGAAAATAACGATAATTTTAAAAGTTCTTAACGATAAGGACGTAGATATTAACGCGATAACGCTGATAAAAATTTGCTTAGCAGTTAAAACTTAGAGTTATACAATTACGCGTACTTACTTTTTATGCAGGTAACGCTCAGGTGATCGCATTAGTGATACACTGTTGCTTCGCAGCAAACAATTTTGATCATAGCACAATTTTCTATAAATATCTTTAAATCGGAGTAGATTTTTGTTTATAATCATTAAATTATTGCCAATTGTCCGCCTCATGACAAATTTTTCAGAACTTCTACAGACAAGTGTCAAGCTTAAATCTACCTAGAAAATAAAAGTAATCGAAAATTCGTGGGTTTGTTGTCATTTTCATAAATAATCTCAGATGACAAGACTTCACATTTCTATCATGGCGCAATGGTATAGATCTGTTATCGGACTGAAAAAAATACCTTCAAAACGTTTTTATGCTCTAGAGTTTTCGGGTATATATAATTTTTGCATCAACGACAGACCGGCTCGTACCAGAGCCTACTTCAAATTTCAGAGTTCGCTAGAGACCAAGAAAGAAATCAGCTCTAAATCACTTCATTGGAGTTTCGAAGGCCAAGCCCTTGAGGTTTTACCTAGTTTCTGAAGCAAAACTAAGGCAAACTTGTTTTCTGTTTTGCCCAGATGTTGAGATTAGTAAGGGACATTTTTTGTGCCTGTCCGTGCATTAGTCTGTTTGCTATCCTTTTTATTGCCACAAACCTTAAGTTCAACGTCTCAGTGGTTTGAAAATGGTTCCCAGTTTTTCGAGTCTATCCAATTAATTGTCATTTCGAGTTCTTAATATTTCAGAAGATTATTTAAATATAAAAATGTTGCATTTTGTACCGCGAATATATGATACCAAAATTGGGAACTTTCTCAGTTTGATTTTATTGATCTCTTTCATACTGATGAAAGCAATTTCTTAGTTTTCCTTAACTTGAAGATGGTGCTCGTAAAGTAGCATTTAAAACAATGAAATGTGTGTTTAATAAGTGTTAATAATTTGACCATGGATGGATGTTTCCAAGTACGAGGAATCTGAAATACGAATTTATGTTTAAATAACTAAAGCAGCCGCATGAAAATTCTCACATTTTGAAGAGTTTCTTCCTTGTCGTAATGGTCAACCTGGGAAAGCTGAAAAATTATTTTCTTCAATACAATCCACGCTTTCAGAAACACTTTGTTTCATCAATTCCCCAGACAACTGGCGTACTGTGTTATTACTTTCTATGATAGCCACATATTTATATATATATATAAATACTATTAATTTTAGATTGTAGCTTGCATTTTTATTTAATTTTAAATAATGTTGTCTAAATTTTATATGAGAAAAATGTATATCTTTTCACTTTCTGACTTCGAACGCAATACTAAGACGGCCAGCCAAGCGCCTCGATTGTTTAAAAAACTTGTGGAGTATCTGAAAGACTTTTATTCACGTAGATGTATAAGAAGATTTCTGCCTGGGATATAACTATTATACGTTTATATTCTTTTGTTTTATTTTAAATTTTTGTGACCTGCTCATCACCAGGTCACTCTTTAGAGGCTTTATTTTGAAACAAATAAATGCCAACTTTTCTAAAATTGTGACTTTTGTCTCTATAACAAACTGAGACTGCTTACTGAATTCGCGTATAAATGTCAATAAATAATTATTATGCTTAATTAGACAATAATTTTTTGCTATATGTCATTTTTATATTGAGACATATATTCGAACATATGTACATATGTACTATGAAAGTTTTTCCATAATTATTACAAGTGGGATATACATAAGTAAATATATTTTTAATTCTTCAAAGGTTACATATTAATACATATATTGTAAGAGTGTTTTCATAATAATAACGCGAAAGAATAAAATTATAATTCATAACTGGCGAAACTTGTTAGGAATCTTTTCGAGACTAGTTCAGAATTTATTCGTGATTCGTTCGAAATTAGTTCGAAAAATTTACGGGTTCCTTTCGTAACTAAATTTGGCAGTATTTCATGCTAAACTACCAAAAAAGGCCCGAAAAGCCAAAGAAAAATTACTGAAAACCATCGAAAGGGTTTTAAAAAGGTACCTTAATTTACTGGAAAGTACCGAAAATGTTACGAAAAAGAACCGGAAATGTACCGAAAATGTACTGGATACAAAAAGAAAAGGTACGAAAAATTTACCGAAAACATGCTGCAAAACGTCCTCAAATGTACTGAAGATGTATCGAATAAGTACCGAAAATATATTGGAAAAGTACCGAAAATGAACCGAAAAGGTCCGAAAAATTCCTGAACTAGTTTCGAAATGGTTTTGAATACGTCTCGCTTATAAGGACTTATAATTTTATGAAAATGTTAATAATACGTAAATGCTTTTATTCAATAAGTATCAAAATAATAGTTATTCATGACTAAAAAATATTACTCTTAGTCATATTTATTAAGTATGAAAATACTTTAATAATTCTTAAGAATAACTTTTTTTTCTAGGTAACTGATTTTTACTCCTTGAAAATCACTTGCTCACGAGTACTTACTTAATAAGGAATATGTTTTAATTGCCATAAATATGTGTATAACAAAAATAAACATTTTTTCCATTAACTTGAATTTTTCACTAGGATATACGAGTATAGTTATATGAAAAATTGCTCTATTCGCACTGTAACTAAACGTATAAAAATTTAATTTACAGTGAAGAGTACGCGCATTGTTGCTTTTAAAGTCTCTAAGTAATGCTGGAACAAGTTTAAATGAGTTTCTTCTTTTTGAGTTAGCTGATAAGCACGCATATAGTATAGTTACAAGTGTAAACGGAAGACTTGTTTATTATACAATGAAAACACATTTTTTCATCAATTACTAGAAAGTTTTAATGAAATAAGAGAGTGTTAGAACAAATGGTTTTCAGTTTAATTTTGGAACGGTTGCCTTATAAAAGAACATTTGTTGATGTGGCAAGTTGCTGCTATTCAAATACATGAAAAACTTATACACATAGAAGTATGAGTGTAAGAATGTATGTAGTACATGTAGGCCCAATTTAATATAATTTAAGAGAATTGAGTGTTTTTAAACGAAGCGTTTTTATTGATTTTTATTGAAATTATTAATCGAATTATAAAAAAAATTATATAAAGAAAATATTTGTGGAACCAGTAAATAAATTATTTCTCAAATTTAAATTTCACAAAAAGGACCTTTACACTTTTGAGTAAATGTTCCAAGCCATTTAAAAGCACTCCTTAGTAAAGTTATAATATAATAATTTGGTGATTACACTATGTAGCTCAATGTTTGGCCGAGGTTCTCCTACCATTTGTGGTGTGCGCCTTTTATATTATACCACAAATAGAGGGACCTTTAATTTTTGTACCGATTCCGAACGGCAGACGTATTTTATGAGAAGCTATTTAATGGCAGAAATAGCCTCGAAGGTTTGCCATTGCCTGCCATTTATTGAAGTTGGATTCAGATAATACAATCGAGACGGACATACTTTAAATTGTCGTAAATCAGTTTAATCAGTATACAACATCGAGAGACATCAACTAGAGAGTTATCACCCATTTATACCTGACATCACAGATTTAATATATAGAAATTTGTAGAATATAAAAACAATCATAAAAATTTTATAATAACTAAGAACTTTTTTCTGAGATCTTTTACAATTGACTAAAATTAAATTCTTTTAGTTTAATATAGGTTGATTGACTTGGTTTTCCCATTCATTTTTGTACACTGTTTTGAAACAGGTTTTTTACCTAGTTGTAAATATATATATAGCCTTTGAGAACTAATATAAATATGGCAGCACCTCGACTAATTTTACTTCAATTACATTTTTATTGAAACGGCAATCATAAAGTGCTTATCAATTAGATACGACTATTAGATATATGCAAAACCCAAGTAATTTCAGAAAAACCCAACAAAGGTATTTTTAGAAGATTTTACGAGTATAGATTTAGGCAAATGCCAAAGAGGATGAAAAAACCTTAAAAAATTGTGTAACGCCTTACTGAAAATAATAACCGAATTCAGAAAACAGTCTCAGTTTCCAATAGAGACCAAAATCACAATTTTAGACCAGTTGGCATTCATTAAATTGAATATAAAACCTTCAGTCTCAAAATAAAGTCCTAATTTTTGACCAGGTGACTGATCTAAAATTGTGACTTTTGTCTCGATTAGAGACTGGCACTGAATTTTTCAAACTTGAGATTATAAAAAATTACCGAATTCCACATTGAGCACATTGAACGAGATAGAATGATTTACTGCCAGAAAGGCATTATACAATTTTTCAAGGTTTACCCGTCCTCTTATGACTTTTGTAGAAATATATAAAATTTTCTAAAATACATTTGCAGCGTTTTTTCTGCAAAATTTGGAATTCAGATATAAATATGTAATAGTCTTATCTAATTGTAATGAACTCTGTGGTTTTTGCTTCAATAAAAAATATAATGGATGTAAAATTAGTCGATGTGGCCGCTGTGGTCGAGTTGGTGGCGGTGCGTGCTATAACTCGATATGCCGGTGAGTTCAAGGTTCGAATCTCAGTCAGGGCAAGTAAAATCTAAATCATAGAAAAAGTTGTTTTCCAATAGCGGCCACCCCCTCGGCAGGCAATGGCAAACCTCCGAGGGTATTTATGCCATGAAAAAACATCTGTCGTTTGGAGTCGGCTCAAAACTGTAGGTCCCTACATTTGTGGTATAAAATAAAGACGCACATCACAAATGGTAGGAGAAGCTCGGCCAAACACTGAGCTATATAGTGTACGCGCCAAAATTATATTATATATAAAATTTGTCGATTTTATTTCGAGTTATTCAAGTTTCAAATAAACGTATTTATAATTGAGAACGGTTAAGTAAAGAAAAACAGTTGAATTAGGCAAAGTAACACCTTGCACCTTTAAAGAGAGAACGAGTCCATGATATTAGATAAACTTGGGACTCTGCGTGTTCGCCTATTTTTTGCTGCCTTTATAAATAAATCGCAACAACCTGTTCAAATTTGTGTACATGCCCTCATGGTACCTTGGAGGTCTATAAAATGTATAAATCAAATCCTTAACCTTTTCTGGGAATGATTTGTAATTGGGCTGTCGAGCTGTCAAGTATCGTAACATGCAAAAAAAAAATACAATTTAATACTTGGTAATTAGGCAGGCTATTTTAAGAAAAATAAATGCCACTATTAAAGCAGGATTACTTAATTCCTGCAACGCAATAGCAAACTCTTTTAAAGCGTCACAATAAATATTTCCCATTAATACTCTTTTAAATAAAATAAAAAAATACAATTCCATAAATTTACATACATATGTCTTATAACTAAAAAACGTAGTAAAGTTAGAAGAGAAAAACTTGTAGAACGCCTGTTTGAGGCGATGCAAAAATACACACTTACACATACAAAGTTATGAATTAACACATCGACAAAGCAAAAATTGTACACTAATGGAATTTTTTTGTCACTACACTTTCAATGAAAGTCAATATTGCTTATACGCCCTGCGGCACGCCATTCAACTTACAAAAATCCACAAAAAATGCGAGAGTTAGGGAGAATATAAATTTATGTTTTTATTTTCTCCACCACAAGTCAAATGATTTTCGTCACAAACACATTTACGTAAGCTTAGCCAACGACAGATTGGATTTCAAAGTAGCACGAGGGCTTAAGAATGAATGAAAACAAAAACAAATAATAAAGCGGATATTTTTAGCTGGCCGAAAACAGCACAAGCTGACAACTGCCTACGCACATAAGAGCTCAAAAGGGAAGACAAAAAATAAGAAACAAAAAAATAAAATATTTCCTTCCGTACTCAAATGAGTAAAATGCTAAATTTTGTTAGAAGAGAGTAAGCCAAATGAGTCTTCATAAAATATTTGGGTGTGCGTATAAGCTAAGAGGTAACGTTGAGCAGGCTGGGTAGAAAAATTTGCTAGTGTTTATGTGTACTTTGTTCAGACTTTTGCGGGTTGGAAGGGAGAGCTGACAATTGGTGGTAGGCTATTTTTTTCTTAATATACTACAAAAGCTTTCGCAATAAAATACAAGTGAAAGCACATAAAAAAAAAGCTACTTGATGAATTCTGAATGTGTTAGTAACTATGATGTACGCTGGTAGAATTCAATTGCAATTATGGGGGGGAGGGATTTTTTTTAAGATTAAGAAATATTGTGGACAATTCGTTGAAAGAGTATATTTGAGAGCATATCTGCTAGTTTGCTTTAATCATTGAACCACTCAAAAGTGTTGAATAATGACGGAGGAATCCATGTTTCAGTGGAACGTGTCGCAGCTGATACCGTCCATTGGCGTGCAAAGTATCGTCCGTAATTCTTAACTGTAACATTAAATATAAATATCTTGTTAATTCGTGTACTTTTTTACCCTATTTGAATCTCAGAAAGCCAATGAAAACTGAAAATTAATAAATTTTTCCTATGTTTGAATTTTGAAATCGATTTTCAACGTGCTTGTTTTTGTGCTTGTTTCCACTTTTACAAAAATCAATATCATTATTCAGATCTTTGGTTCGCATAGAACAGTTTTCCATACTTTACTAAATAGAAGTTAAAATAATATTGAAAGGTGAGTTAGTTTTCGCACAATTGAGCACGTCAATTGCAAAAATATCGTCTTCAGAAAGCGTTTTGATAAAGTGCAATGAAAGTAGAATTTTCCTTGATGCTCTGGTCTATTACCTGAAATATTTATTGAAATACTTCAAAATCAAAGCTTACATTTTACACATTTGGTTTTAGATAGTTTCGGAAGATATTAAGCAATAATGCAAGCGAATGTTTAACTTTAATTTTGCAAAATAATTTTTTTCTGACAATCGCATTTTATTTCAAAATTCATTTACAGACGACCACAATACTGACTGAAGGTATAGTTTATTTAACTAAAAATAATTTGTGAGCGTAAATATTTAAGGATTTTTTTTATAAATAGTGCCGCCACCTTTTGTTCAAAGAAAATAATTTAGTCTCTAAGATGTTCTGCTAAAAACGCTGTTCAGCAACGCAACCCATTGTCCTTGTTGATTATATTTCTTTAAATTTCTCTTTGCTTTTTATATATCTTTTCCTTCGATATTTGCTTGATACTTTAACTCATCAAAATCTTATCAAAAACCTTTTAAGCTTAGCTCTTAATTTCATCTGATTGTAGGCCACACAATATTTATGTAATTGAATCCACTTTAACCAACTCTCCGCGTTATTAATTATTGTTAGTGTGCGCATTCGCCTTGGAGTGGATGCTAAGCATTCTTTCTTCGCCGCAGAAAAAGCTAAAAGAGCTTTTAATAAAGCTCTGCTTAAACTACTTGCAGCTTGCCAAACTCCTTACAAGCTTCCAAAATATAAATAAATATATACTAAATGAAAGTTTCATTTAGTTATACACACACATTCAATAAAATGACTCCTGTTGCTATCGCACGCCAGCTTTCGCTAAAAGCTTTAAATCGGTAACAGCTGTTTATCGCACTAGTATACGAGTATATGCACACATTTTGTAGGTGCGAGTATTTAAGGGTGTATGACAGCAGATGGTGTGCAATTTAGCGCACACCCAGGTACACAAAGGAGGCGTTGCGAAACCGTTCAAAGGTGCCGCTGTACTGCGTCGACGCGTTCTTCACTGCCCACGCTCATACGAGCTTCGCATGTGTTTCGTGAGCTTAATTTGGCCAAATTTTGGGACACAGACCTACACAACTTGAATACATTCACCACCTTACCACTTACCAAACACCGTCCTTGTGTCATCGGCAACATACGAGTACTAACTCTCTCCATCGCCTGGCGTCGTTTAAACTCGTGCCTGCCTGTCGCGTGGCAGCGCTTGTCGCTTAAAACAGCTTCGCTGCAGCCACAACCTGATGCTTTGCATCAGTTCGACCTGGTGAGCGTAGAGTAAACGTTCGTGTTGAGCGGTTAAATAGGTGCAAGTATCCAAAAGTAGTATAAAAACTTCAACAACATCATATTGAAGTAAGGAACCAGAAGCATTCATCTTCCTCAAACAACATCAACCTGCTGTCAGACAATTACCATCGAAACAAAAAAACGTGAAAAGGATTCACATTTGTGACTAGCGCTAAAACTTGTTGACTGCTTGCATTGTGTACAAAGTTGTAAGTCACATTGCTGTTGCATTGCCCGTGGTTTTTGTGGGTCGACGTGAAAATTTTCTAGCCAACATATGGCAGCATTTGTGCCACCGTCGCTGAATGACAATATGCAACACGCTTATCGCCAACTTAGCCTTAATGAGGCAGCAGCTGTTGGATGGTAAGTACGTGTGTAAGTGTGGTAAATGATGTAAATTATGGTGTCACAAAATGAAACTAACAAGAAAACTGTCATGAATATGTTTGTATATTGCCAAAGGGCCGCTTTTCCATTCAACGTGCTCTTGAGTATGTGAGAAGTGCCATTAGGCTGATGAGGTGTCAAGTTTTTAAGCGTAAAAGTGATACAACATAGAATATCATGCGACCTGTTGAAGTGAATGGCATATGAAAAGGAGTGTGTGTAGTAAATGTTTGCCTCGTAAAATATGAATATCATCCACTGCTTTTGAGTTACTCACTTTCCACTACCCAAACTAAAACTTCCACGAAATTCAATGAAATTGCGTCGTAACTTTGTTGAGTTGATGAAGTGTTTGATTTATGAGAATCATCGATGGAAAGCACACAATAAAGATAGCATACTGTTGGGCGCTTTATGGTTTATATAAATTTTATGAGTGTTTCCATTGTTCTTTGCCCACAAATAGTTAGATATAACTAATTACAAATGTATTCAAGATAAAAAGGCTACACAAGATAATAATTAATGTGAAAAGTGATAGTGAGTACTCATAGATATAGCTTGATAGATCTGCATTTTATTCCATAGTTATTTTTTCTGTTTTTATTATCTGAAAAAATTCAATTTAATTGAAATACGCTGCAGATAATAAAGCAATTTTGGCATATTATCACAACGTTAATCGTTATCTGTCAGTATGACAAAGTTATACATAAATTTCAATATCATTAATGAGCACATAAATACTCGTTTGGCCATATGTAGGAATTTATTTAGTTCACACCAAGCACTTAAAATAGACATTGTCCGACGCCAATGTAGTAAAAGGTTTATCGAATTACGCTTCAGT
Organism: Philophylla caesio; assembly: GCA_963971545.1. Classification (NCBI taxonomy): domain Eukaryota; kingdom Metazoa; phylum Arthropoda; class Insecta; order Diptera; family Tephritidae; genus Philophylla; species Philophylla caesio. Next base: position 96,754,438 of record OZ020609.1, read on the forward strand.
TTGCCTTAATTGTTTGCCTTATTTTGTGCAATAGAATTTGTATGATCTTTTATGTGTTAGATGGGTAGCAGCTGTTAGAGAGTGCTTGGAAAATAGAATTAGAATCTGAAAATGTAGATGAGTCATTATTGTTTTTTTATTATTTAATTTTAATTGTTTCTATGCCTTAAGCCGATAGCTTTTTGGAAAAAATTATAATAAAAAGCACGAATACTCAAAGCGGTAGAAGTTATAGTACTTTATTAGAGATCACCAGATCTCCCCATCAGACTTCTTTCTTCTGGGCTACCGCGGGAGTCAAATCCACGACGCCTAAACGTGTTGTGGTAACCTTACGCTATATAAGCTGTTGTAAATTTCCTTCATTTTCTTTCAAAATTTGCTCCAATTACGTTTTCATAATAGAGCCAAAGTTTTTTGGAATAATTTCAAATTTAAAATAACTCAAATATTATTTGTTGTCAAAAGAAAGTTTTTTCACATTTCCCAAAATATATTGCACTGTTTTTGGAAAAAAATAATTAAAGTTTTCGATTTACACTTAGCTCAGCTGTAGAAATTAAGATGAAACAGAAAAGCTATCTACCTTTAAGTATTTTTTTTCATAAAAATTTCCAAAATTTTTTTATTGTATTAATGTAGTATATTAGTTTTGAGTATGCAGGTTTTTGGCCGTTTAAATCTTATTACAATAAAACATAAATTTCAATGGGCTTTACCTAATTGTTGCTTGTTGATTTTTTTTGGTCACATCAGCTTCCATAGCGCTTGAACAAAATTTATTTTAATAATATGAAAGAATGAATTAGTCAAAAAAATTGTCAATAATCCAAAAATCAACAGTTAGTTTTAACCACCTAAAATTACAATTTACAATAAAGAATTGCATGGACCACAAAATTGCATGAATATTATAAAAATTCTGAGAAATAATTTGGAAGCTTTGTATTTATCATCTAAATATGAAAATCACTAAAGTTTTTCCTTTGCCTATTATATGTAAAAATTTCATACACAGAATTGCTATCCTAAATTATTGGGATCTAAAGAAGAACACCCGAAAATGCATTCTCAGCTCTTATCTTAAAGACGTTTTTGTGAGAAAAAAAACATCCATAGAGTGCGCTTCCTTAAGAAAATGCCATTGTACTGCGAAAATTCTCAATTCTAACAAAACAAAATTTCGCAAAACTATGTGCATAATAAAAATGTATCTTTCGAAATTGCATCTGATTTTATTTTGAATTTTTCCATTTAACAATTTTACATTATGTATTGATTAGGTAATTTGCGTTAGAGAAAAATCGTACAAATAAAATCCTTTGATCGTTCGCTAAGTGTGAAACATTTATATAATTTTTAAGTTGATTTTTTTGAAAATCAAGTAAAAAAAAACATTAACAACTCATACAAACATTTCCTTTTTTTTATTTTAGTAAAAATTTGCATTCTTTGCATTAGCATTTAAATATTGTTTGGTGACTCTTTTGTATTTAGTGAACGATGTGTTAAGTATTAGGACTCTAAATTTGCAATTAATCTTCGAAAAGTAAAATACTTTTACTAATTAGTGACGATGAATATTTGTTTTTTGTTTAAAGCATTTGTTGTTAAACGATAAGTTGTTCTATTAAATCTAGTTTTATAAGTACGAGGCCGTCTGATTCCGAAGGTATAAAGTACAAACTTTCAAGGAAGCCAATTATTGTTACAAGCTGTGTTAATTGGTTTATTTGTTTTTTTAATAGTTAAAAGAAGAGTATATGTTATTAAAAAAAGGATTTTTCAGTGAAATAAAAAATTCAGTTAAATCTAAAATTTGCCGCTTTTATAGTGTGAATCGAAAGCATGTTTCTTTAATTAGAATTCCTTCTTCTTAATTCTAATTATACATTTTTTAAAACACATATAAACATTAAGAAAAATTGTACTTGATTATTTGTAGTATATTTATTTTATTTGCTAAAAACTACACTCACTTATATTCATATAAAACGATTGTCGTTTTGCGAGAATTCGTTCCAAAATTCATAATCTAATACTCAGAAGTAACAAAAATTTACAAAAAGACAACCAAATTATTATTATTCAGTAACAAATGATACATAAATAAAGTGATTAATTAATAAACTTTCGCTGACATGAATAAATCAATGCTCCATTGCGTACGAATCGTGTTAATTTGAAGTAGATTAGTCTGTTCCCTAGCCACCGACGGCATAAGATTTGATACAAATTAATGATTTCTACAACGCAGTAGCAAAAGGTAACAGCTAGTAAATGAGTTAGAGCAAAAGTGAGCTTTTACCGCTGAATTATTCGCTAAATTGTATTCTAGTAAACTCAGACTTGGACAACAGTCATACTCAGGGACATGAATTGATTAGTTATGCGAATAACCGACTGATACGAATACAATTCTTACATTGGTTGAAAATACAATAAACGATTTTAAAAAGAAATTTCTTTCGTTTATTTCTTCGCTATAAACTCGCTTACTTTTTTCAGTTACGAATTCTTTTGCTACTAGGATCACTTAATTTTTTGGTGTTTGATCATTTATGAAACTTATTGTTTTTTATATTAATTTTTCTGAAGAATATTTGTTATGCATTCGTAGCTTTTTGATAATACCAAAATCAAACAAAATATCTACAAAAGATACAAAGGAATTGAGCTACAAACCATTAGTTAATATATATGTATATATGTATATAATAAGTCTTAAAATAAATGAATAACTTCTTAAAGAAAGAATTCTTTTACGGAAAATTATCGGATATACTCGTATATACTCGTACATAGTTAAATCTTGTCTTCAATGCAATCTTTCAATAGAAATTTTTAATTAAAAAATGCTCTGTAAATTTTTGTGTATCCATTTCACTTCCGCTGTGTAAGTAAGTGTGTAGAAATTTTCTAAAAATTTTTTAGACAAATTTCCATTTGGCGGATGAGTGCAAATTTCGCCATTTTACAACTTTACAATTTCTGTCTGTCTTCGCCAGACATAGCTTTTGAAAATTTTAAGTTAAAAAAAAACGAATTCGTCGTATTCAATCAGCATTTGAAACAGCGCACTGAAAAGCTAGAGAAATAGAATTGGTAATAGAAAAAAATGGAAGTGAAAAGTGGAAGAGTAAAAGTGGAAGTGCGACTGACAATTGAAAAATTGGGCGCCATTCGAGCCATTTATTTGTCGTGTCAGCCTTAGCACCTGCCCAGCCATTTGCATTTTTTTTTTTTTCGCAAATTGTACAATTTATTTGCATTTTTTTCGCATTTCTAATTTTTAACTCTCTATGCACGGCATGCGAAAAGGATGTGAATACATGTACATGTATGAAGATTTGTAAATACAAATAGGTGCTATATTTCATAAGTAGAACGAATATATATATTTTAAATTTGTGTGAGTTTGTAGGACATTTGTATGCAAACGAGCATGTGTTTGTGAAGTAAGTCACTTTCGTTCATATTGCACACATCGAAAAGCACAGTCGCTGTTAGTTCATACTCGTATTGTGTTGGCTTGATTGGTTCGAACGTGATCGCAATTTTTACGAGTATGAGTACTTTTCGTTTTTCAATTTGCTTTTTACCATTTCGTTTCGATTCACTTTTTACTGCAACCCTTTTTTGAAGTGACGCTCAATAATAGTATTGCTGCTGCTGCATGCCATCTAAATATTAAAATAATGAAAAAAAAACAACGTAAAGTTTATAAACAAATCAATAGAAATGCATTTAGTGCAAGAATTCAAAAGGACAAATTGACAATTGACAAAAAAAACACCAAGAGTGCAAACTTTTATTAAATTGAAATTGCGCGGCAGAAATTTACATACACGATACAATAAAAAATTTATTGAATATAATCCGCGACAACATGATAAGGTCGCCGCATTTAGACAATTTACATATACATATATAATTTTATTCAATTTTCATTATTTCTTCATAAAAATACAATAAATTATCTAAAAAAATACATATATGTAGACTTAAGGTTTAAACTTCGCACATTTTACTTTTTTGGATGTCTGAGTGCTCATTAGTCTTTAACTTTTGAGCGGCTCGGTTTTTTTGGATGGTGTTATTATTGGTAAAAAATAAAATTTTTTTCTTGAAGGTGTTTTCATGGGTTGGGCTTGAAAATCGAGAAAGAAGAAAATATTTTAAATTATGTTCCTTCGAAGAAACGTGTTTCTAAGGCTTTATTGAAATGAAGATTTCATGTGCAAAAGTACGCAATTTAATAATGCTGGTTGATTGAGGAGCCCGTGCTTTCCCAACAAAATGTACAAAATGTATTTCTGTCCTGCATTTTTTGCTCGAATTTCGCTCGATATTTTTTATGCAGAAATGAAACATTTGCGAATTAATAAAAGGATCGGAAGAGACCATTAGCATAGTCATAAGATCTAAGTAAGTTGCATACGTATAAACGACCATAACTCGAGAATGGAATGTGTGTATATATGTATTGGTAAGAGGAAGAAAAACATCTCTGCGAATTATGTCGCTTGGTAGCGCTGGAGTTGAAATATACAGAAAACTACACATTTAACTGAAACGAAGAAATATTGCTTTTATATTTATTAAAGGTGCAATTTTAACTTGGAAAATCTGCCATACATATAAAGAAGAGTAGGAAGCTACGAGCACGAATGCAAAATTTAAGTGTCAATATTTTTCACCTCTTGAACCTCCTCTGTTAACTCGTCAATAGTAGAGAAGTGATATTTAATGATATATTTTCTAGGAATGAATACTTTATGAATTGTTGGTGACATATGTACGTCTTCAATTTTATCATAATTTATAATATAGGTCGAGAGTTTCCGAAGTAATAAAATTTGTCAGCATCGATTGCTTTGGCGAGAATTCAAATCACCAAAATTGTTTGGTAATTTTTCTTCTGTTTCCGCTGAATCTTTGCTACAACTTTTGATAAAGCCTCTTCTGTTTAACTATCAAACTAACTACTTATTCCCCAAGTTCCACGAAGTTGGTTAACAAAATGTATTATAGCGAGCGTTGTCGCAGTGCTACGCAGCCACTTACATAAAAAAAATAGAAATGGCGCTCACTCAAGGTAAAGTCAAAAATTCATGAAAAAATTAAGCTATTTTAAAAAATTAATTAAACATTAAACATAAAAGTCATTTTATCCCTTTTAAAAGAAATAGTTTCACAAGCTAGCAATTTTCTAAAAATATTTATTGGGCCTTTTTTAACAAGTTTCTGAAAGCACGGAGATGTTGCTTCTCATTATGCTTGCTCAGCTAATTTTGTTTTTGGGTAATTTTAAAAGCAAATATCTCCGAATTTATAACAGACACATAGGAAATATAAGATTAAAAAGATTCAGAAAAGCTCCTCAGGGAAATGGTATTTAAAGTACAAATCTAAGACAACGAGCACTCAAAGGTGAAAACCTCGTGAGAAATTAAATAAAAGTGTACTTTCATACTTTTTTTTAGTGTCATAGTTAAATTACCGTTGATTTTAGTAAATTTTTTATTGACACTCTTTTGCAATTTTTCGAGATCTTTTCCTGTGGTAAAATAAAGCAACACCGTTCAAAAAAAATTTTAAATTTTTAACAGAGATAAAATATTGCTTTTGTTAGGGTATTTTATTTAGAAATAATTAAATAAAATTAAATAAATTTTAATATACAGTTTTTTGGCTCATTCAGTTTTAGTGTAAGAAAATACAAGTTTCAGGTGTGTACACGTTATCACTGATTTTTGACATTTTTTTTACTGGTATTTTCCTCCATACAACGCAAAACCGCGATTGTTTTTAAATATGGAGAAGGAATTTTGAAAGAGCGTCAGTCAAAAAAATTTCACAAATCAACGATAATTCGTAGCCAAAAGAAACTTGCACTTTGTTGTACTAAAATTAAATGATCTGCATAACCCAAAAAAAATAAAATTTTTTTTTAAGTTTGAAATATTGATGAAATTTTGATAAACTCTCTCACCATTGTTTATGAAATTAAAAAAAATCGGTTTTAATGGTGTTTGTTAGAGAATTAACGATTTTTTAATTGAAAAATAAATTTAAATGATTGGAGGATAAATTGTCCAAATGTGTCAATATGTGTTTTTACTATAATTTGTGAACAGAGTGTGTTATATTCACTGTTACTGCATAAACCAATAGCTTGCTAAATGAAGTTAAAAAAATGGGAAAATCAAATTACATATATCATTTTTTTGTACATATGTATGTTTGCACTTTGTTTGTAAAATAAAAGGTTGTTCATTTGTACCTACGTCAACCATCTTTTTTTCAATGCTTTTTAATCCCTCTTCACATTTGTCAGTTAATTAAAGTTTTGTCAGCAGCGTTTTTTTTTTCGAATTCCATAGATTTTTAATTCATTCTCACCACAGCGGCGATTACTTTTCGAACAAGCACAGCACACACATATGTACATACAAGCATTTAGTAAGCAAAAAATATCTATCTATGTATGCTCTCAGGTGTGGCTGTAGGGCGCGCTGATTGTATTTGTGCCTGTATGTATATACATATGTACATATGTACATATGCGTGTAAGTATGTGTCTGTCAGGATGTGCGCATCCAAAAGGACATTGGGTCGTTTAAGTCTCGTAGTGTTCGTGAGGTCTGAGGTTTGTCGGTTCGTGCGCTCGCAGAAGTAATTTTGTGCTGTGAAATGACCTGTGTCGCCAGCAAATTACATCAAAATGGCTTGTAATAGATTTGTATGAAAATGTATTTAATAGAAAGGCACGCAAATACACACACACACACACGCACATTCATAGTTTAACATTGAAGAGAATATATGCATACAAACACGCATGCATGTATGGTAGGGATGCCTGCTGTTTTTTCGGAACAACTAAAAGGTAGCAAATAATGGCTTAAGTATAAAATATAATGAAATTTCGCTTAGCTATGTTCTTTTCCAAGTTTACACTTCATGGGTTGGAGCGTTGCGAGCGAACGTTGCGAAAGTAGCTACCATTTTTGTAACTACGCATCCTTTCCTCCCTCTCTCTCTAACCTACTCAAAATCACGGTGGCCATGAGGTTAACAGAAAACTGGAACATTTTATGCCTCTTTCATAATGCGTTTGCGTGTTGGTTTAGGCGAGTAGCTTTGGGCGCAGCATAGAATGAGTTTTGAATTCCCTCTTGAGTAATCAATCAAAAAGACGTAGCCGAAATCGTTTAAAAACTGTCTAAAGTTAGGTGAAACGAAATTAAAAAGTTGTCCATCAGACCATATGACGGTAGAACAAAAGATGTGGAGCTTTATTTTGTATAAGCTTAATAAGAGTTTATTGGCAGCGTTTTTCAGCTATTAACTAAGAATACATATATATGAACATATGCCTTTATATATTATCTTACATTACGAAATCCTTGCGCAAAAGAGTCTTTGTGATGAAAAACCAAATAAAATTGTGTTCGCACTTCAGCTTTCACGCATTTAAGAAATCAGCCGCAATACACAATCACTACGATAAGGAGAGACTTTGAGAAAGCAACTAATAACTATACAGCGAAACTACGAATCTTAATGTTTAGATACGAGGGCAGTTTGATAAGTCAGTGAATGAAATAAAGGCGTAAAAGCGTTATATTTCTCAACATAATCTCCTTATGAACTCTATACACTTAGTCCAGCGTATTTCCAAGCCTTTCGCAAGACTTTTAAAAAAGCCGTTTGAAACTTCGTCGTATTTTGACCCAAACCTCTTACCACTCAGCAATTTCTTCAAATTTGGAAATAGGAAATAGTCGCATTTTTGCCATGGCGACATCCCGCGTGTACACCCATCGCTTGGATAGATTTTTTACAGCTTCACTTGTGCTGATACGACCACAACAGAACTCAGTAAACCACTTCTTAACCATTGAAATTTATTGTTCAGTATCCTGATGGTATTTATGAAGCTTTCCGTTGGTTTCGGTGATGAGGAAACATGTTTTTTAAGGAAACATGTTTTTTTTTTTACAATGGTTACTTCTACAATAAACAATAGAATACTTAAATTTAATGCTTAACTATAGTCTCCTGATCGAGCTCTCAAGTTAAATGTATTTTAATTATAGAATTCTCTTTTAAAGACTAATTAGAGAAGAAGTTTCTTACATTGAAATTCATTTATTATTTGTATGTAATGAAAAATAGTTATTAAAAAACATTACAATTCGTGCGTTTTATGAAAGATAAAATCGGTAAGAAAAACAAAAAGGTAAAGGAAGGAAGTAATTTTACACATACATAAGAGGATTATAATAATATAATATTGAGATATAATACGCTGTACTATTCTATTTGATCACAACCACCAACAATTAGTTCGGCGTAATGATTGTACGCTGTCGATATCACCATCAGAGATTGAAGTTGAAAATCTAAGATCTGTCGCACCAGTTTCAATGTACTTAATACTTGTATCCCTTGCCTTTCTAAAGTTATGGTAAAATATTGGTGTTCCATCCTCATTTTGGATACAACCAAGTTTATCGAGCGTCAAAAATGCTTCAGGTGGGACAAAACCAGTTTCAAATGATTTCTTTATATACCTTTCATCACTGTAGAATGGGCTATAGATAAGGGAATTATCAAAGTTTATAGTGCATTCTCGAATATGCGATCTTATCAATTGTATAATGAAATTATCTATTCTGATTATTTCGCTTTCATTATACAGTCTTTTATTTGAAATATATTTTTAATAATCGCTTTCAGCAGATCTATGTAGTTTGATACATGTTCTTAAACATTTCCTTTCGAATACTCTTATTTTTCCATTATTGAAGGAGATATGTTGAACCAGATGGGACAACCGTAAGCAAGAATAGGCCGAACAAGTTCACCTTTTTCCACTTTTATTAAAAGTCAAGAGGTTATCTGCTTTCAACGGCTGCCAAGCCTAAACTAAATTGTTTGATAGTACAGTCAGTTTCAGCTGTAGCTGAAATCCATACAATTGAGTATTGAGTTGAGGTGCAATTTTTACCAAAAGATGCTTAAACGCCGGCAAAAGTCAAACGATTTTATCTTACTTTAAACGGACATTTTTCGAACTCATGTTCCTTCGTAAAAATACAACGAAATTACTTTGTTTGAGAAAAGAATATATTGGTAAGAAACCGCATCCAGAGCAACAATCCGTGCCCAAAATGGATGAAATAATCAAATTACAAAATTATTGAAAGTCAGCCATCTAAAACTCTAAAATTTGCATTTTCATGATCTCTCCTGGGTTTTTCTTTATCGAAAAAAATATATATTTCTTATTTAGGAATAAAAAGTATTTTGAAGTCGCTTAAAGCGCTCAAAAATGTTCGATTTGATTTATGTGGCGTAAAATTATTTTCGTAGAAATGTTATAGAAAGAATTAAAATCAATATTTTTTAATTGGAAGAGTCGGATTATTCAGAGTTAATGGTAGGGAATCACCTCAATAAGAATTATGCTTCGGTCATTTCAAGACAATCCTTGTCTAATTAAGTCAATGCGCGTACTCGCCAACTTCAACTTTAAAGGTTTCACTCAAATATACAACTTTATAGCGCCAGGTGGCAGCGCAAGAGAAAGTTGCTCCAAATAGAATGTAGGCATTCAAATTCAATACAAAATTTAAATTTTATTACATTCATGTTCTGCTTATCAACATATGTGTATTCTAGGACTTATCATCGACTCGAGTCATATATTTGACAATCACCAATAAGCATCTGCGCTTATTCAAATTGCTTGTACTATGGATATAATTTTCTTGGAAATTTTATTGCATTGATTCTTCAATGCATCTTAGTTGCCTGTAAGAGCTCGATTACTTTAAAAGAAATTCAATTCATCTTGAGTTCGTTTAAATTGCACAATTAACACTTTCCAAAAGCAGCCTGCATTTTTTGTGTAAGCGAATTAATAAAACTTTTGCAGGACCTGCTGCACCATGAAAAAGGATAAAAAGCTATAGCGAGAAATAACAATAATACGAAACAAGACAACAAGAAAAAAGTAATAAAATCAACACACGCAACAAAGTTATCTCCTTGCTGAAAGGTACAAGAAAAACAATTACGAAAAAATTCAAATAAAAATCTTATTGCAGTGCTTAAAAGTATTTCGTTTCACTGTTAATCGGTGTATTTGTATCGGTGCACATTTGTTTTTCCGAAACACGCCTGCAAGCGTGTAAATAGCGTTGAGTGTGTTACGTGAAGCTAAACATAGTTAGAAGCTAAATATTTTGGGGAATTGCAAAAGTTGCCGCAATAAAAAAGTAGCAACTTAACTTGTAAACAAAAAATTGAAGGCAGAGAAGCGAATTCAAGCTGTTAGTGAAGAGTGGATTGTAGATTGGAGCGGTGGCATGTTAAGTTTACAAAAGAGCTGGTGGGGAATGAAGAGGGAGTGAGTGCTGAAGTGAAGGCAACCAAATTTATAAAACACAAATTGTTATGAAAATTACAATGCAAAACGAGCATGCTGAGATATAAGCAGCAGGCTACTACGAAGCCTGAAAAGAATCGCAAAGCTGACGATAAAGAAAAGGAGAGGGAGAGAGGAAGAGAAAGTAGGAAAGTGAATGAAAAAGTTACGTTTGCAAATTACGCAAATTGTTCGAGAACCACAGGGGCGGAGTCAGCAATGTGGCTAGAAGTTAGTGCGTGGGAGCGCAAGAACGTGGTTTGCAAATGCAAATTGTGTTTTAACCAATGAACTCATGCTTGAGCATATTAATGGATAAATCATAAAAATAGACATATAAATTTAATATTTTGACTTACATATACATATGCATACCACAACGGTAGTTAATAGCTAATTGTTGATATAATTAAAAGTATGAGTATTTCGCAAAAGTTTGCTTATATTTAAGAGTGTCTCAATATTTGAATTTTTTTTATTGTTTAAGCACTCAAAGGGCAAAATTTACTTTTTTGAAAATACGTTTTAATTCAAATAAAATATCAAATGGTAGCACTTCAAGTGTATGATTATTTGGAGGTGTAATATATAAGAGCAAGTAATTTTATCAAAAATAGTTCTTTTACTATACTACGTAAGAGTAGAGAAGGAAATGTCTAACATTTCATGGTCAGATTGGTCAATACCCATAGCGTAAAATATTTCCTGTTTCCTCTGGTAGTTTGCACACAAAATCTCGAAATCTTTAAACATCACAACAAATGGTAGATCTACTATTTCGTTGTCTTTGAAATCCAAGAGATGTGGCTTAATGAGCTACGGTAATTGTTTGATTTTCTGGCGACGGAATTTCTATGACCTGGCCACAGAAATTTGACCATATAATTGGGTTATTCACGCGTTCTCTCACTCTAACCCGACCATTTAGAAGACCGTGCGCATACTCATTTTCTCTCTTGAGAGCTTAATTAAATTCATATGCAAATATATAAAGACCATATACGCCAAAAAAAGTTCGCTGCGGTTTTCATTAAGTACTAGCCTTTTCATCGAATTTTTCAAAATATCTTCACGGATAGTATGTTCACCCATTCACTTCCTCATTTCTTGCCATACACTCTAAAGCTGGGATCACACGATTTGCACATTTCACTAAAAATGTATCATATCCGTAAACAAACCATGTGAACACTAAATTTAATTCGTCATTTACAAGGTCACAAATGCTTCAAATCGTCTGATTCCAGCTTAAGACCAATGTAGACATTACTTCATAAGAAATTATGGAATTGAGTGCAGGTTTTAATTGCTTCTGAAGTTTTGGAGTTGCCCGCATACCAGTGCAAAGTATTACTTGGAGCCGCGTTTAGAAAATTGGATTGTAGAAGCTTCTTCGCTTCTTAAGTAGATCCAAGAAAGTACGTTCACCGGGCTTTTTTTATGGTGACACACTCCATTTCGATCTCATTCAATTTTTTAGCTGAACGCTTCCACCTTGAGCATTTCTACTTTCCTGCTGCTTGCCGTTTACAATGTAAGCCCGCTCAAACTTTGATTCAAATTTAGACAAAACTCGATCCCAAATATACTCAAAGATCTCAAAAAAAAAAAAAAAAAAAAATAGTCCTTTAAATATCAGTACAAATTACTATTGTGTATCGGCAGTTTCCATATTTTTAAGTAAATATATCAGTTTTTTAACAGTTGTTGAACAAAATAACTAAAGCGGTAAATAGTTGCCTCTTCTAAGTGTGTTTATAAATCGTTTGTATCTCCAGCGAATAGAGAAAAAACCTTCAAGCGGATGCACTTCCAGACCAATGAAAAATAACTAAATACGAGAAGAATTGCTTGTATTTGCTTAGAAACATTCAGGAATTAAGTACATAAAAAAAAAATTATTAATTTTAATTTTCAAATTAAAAAATTGTATTAATTTTAATTTTCAAAAATGCAAAGGGCTTCACTCATTTGCCATTCTCCATCAATAACTGAGAAATAACTTGCATTTCCATCTGAAATTTATGTTTCGATACAACAGCAATTTCAATTTTAATACATACAGTCTGTTTTCTGGGCCCATATGACGCTGTCCAACTTGTTGCACATTTTTCAGTTCAAATTTACATAATTTATTTACCCGTACCCTGTATGGGAGCTATCAAAGTGGCTGTGTATGTTTTCGAACTTTTGCGTTTGCTGCTGCTTGTAGTTATTTATTGAAAGTTTAATTAAAACGCTCAGTCGAAATTTTTGCTTTGAATGGCTTATTTGAAATGGTTTTATTTCTCAATTGAATTCATTTCACTTGCGTCCACAGTTTTATTCTTTTTCCCTTTCATCACTCAAGCATTGTATTTAATCAAACTTTGTCCAGCATTGCCACAAAATGTTTAGCACTTTTATTTATTAACTTGGCTACAGCGAACAGTTATGGCATGTGCGTTTATAAATAACACATACTTTCGATTTATTTACTCATACAAACACATATGTATATGTATTTACTTATGTACATATTGGAAGTTTGTGACAACTTTGTCGTACATATTTCTCTTGTTGCTTTGTGGCGTCTTGAATTCTATGCAATTTTCTAAAAACTTGCCTCAAAGCAGACCACGTCCTTCAGCAACCCTCCGCTAAACTCCTCCATGCAATTAACTGTATTAATACAATTAACTGTAGTTTGCAAAAGTTTGCAGTCGTCAGAACTCTCATTCGCTGCTCCACGCTCCACGCTCCACGGTCATGTGCAAGTGGCGTCGAATGGCAATTGAATATTGGTAACTCAAACGCACAATTGAGCTATGAGCTTTGACTATGCAATACCGCTAAGAAGTGAGCCCAGCAGGCAATTAAAAGTTTCTAACAATGTTTCCTTTTACTGCTTCAAGGGAGGTATTCATTAGTACATACATAAATACGTATTCCTTAGACGATTCTTGAGTAGTTCATAAGTTGCGAGTAGTTTTACTACTTGTTGTACATATTAATGACTTTTGAATTTTTGGGTATGCCATTAATCAATTTATTTCAATTACACGTCCATCTTGACATGCGGCGCACGAACTGTGAGTTGAATATTTTTAAAGCTGTAAAATTTAATTATATACGTACGTACGTTATAAAGAAGAGGTATGTGACGTGATTTAACGATAACGATAAGGAAAAAAACCATAGATACTAGTGAAAATATTTTCTCACAAAAGCTACATGCACGTTTTTAATGTAGCTACTGTGATTGTTTACAAAACCCACAATAGATTTTATTTGCCAAAGGTTTCAGAGTAATCAGATGTATCCCATTAGCTTGGTAAATAATGACATTCGAGTTTGGTTGTTTTGCGAAGAATGAAAAACGGGGTAGAATTTGTTTCCCTTTCTTGAAGAGTAAATAATTGGTAGTAAAATGCCATTTTCCCAAAAGGATATTTTTGCAGAAATCTATTTATATTTTTATTAGAAATTCTGCAGACATTTATTTTAATTAACCTATTGGTGGAAATATAAAGTTTTGCCTATTAATTTTTGGTAAAGAAGCAACCCCGTTTCTATGGTAAGGGAGCCGTTTGACAAAACGTGAGCGAGCTAACTGCTAGTTAACCAACCTTTACTAATTGAATCATACATAAATATTAGATCTTGGAAAAGTATAGAGAAAGTGTTAAAAATTATTTGATTGTTCAAATCCACAGTTTCTGCAGGTTTAAGCTGCGTCCACCTCGTTTCATCTTTGACGAAAAACCAAAATCTTTGAATTCGAATGCCGGTTAGTTCTTTCGATTTTCTCTCTGTTAGTTTTACTATTTTCACGTCGGAGGCAAAAAATTTTAGCATTAAATTATAATACAGCAAAACAAAGTGTCCTGGAAACGACAATACCAACACTTTCAAGGTGGCAATAAAATGGAAATCGGCTATACATTTGTTGAGATGAATAATTTACTAAAATGTTTCAAGAGCATGGGTTTTAAAAATAGAGTTTTTAAAGCGCTTTATAATCATGGGATTTGTCACGCAATAAACAGCAATAATTTTTCCACTTTTTTTGAAATCAAGAGATTAGTTTTTGATGTTTCATTGAGTTTTGCCAAATCATGCAGGATGTGGAATTTTAAAACATGTAAGTGTTTCCCAACCCTTTATGAAATATTGCATGTTAGCCAAGGATATATTTGGACTGCAACGCAATACTTTTGTTTAGGAATGAAGAACAAAATTTTTTTGAAATTTGCCTACTATACATTTTTTTTTTAGACTGGTGGATGTGAACTGTGGACGTAAAAGTTGACCAATTTAATTAATATTTTCAATATATCATTTTTAAACAAAAAGGATTTAGTTTATGTACAAAATTTCAGTAAAATCGCACGTTAACTATGTAGTTTCAGCCGCACCTTATTGGGGGATCTTCAAATGAGCGAAGTGCTAAATAATGTAAAATTAAAAAATAATCGATTTTTATTTTAAAATCGATTTTTTATAATCGATTTTATTAAAGTTAAAAATCGAACTTTACTTTTTAAATCGATTTTCATAAATAATGCCATGAAAAAATGGTTAAGTATAAGGAAAAACTATTGTTTTTTTTTTTGTTTTAAGATATACTGAACATTTGTATTAATTATAGTTCTCTTATTTTTTTCATGTGAAGTGATTTGTTTTTTAATTTATTTTTGCAACCAAACAAATGACATTATATTCCTAAATCGTATTGTTTTGTTCTATTTTTATTGCAATAAAATATTTAAGAAGACTGAAAATGTGTTTATATGTAAATAATACTAATCTGTATTAATAATTTAAAAGTCGTCCTTTTTGCTATTTGGTTATATTATCGTAAAACAATTTTTATTTCAATCAATTGTTCATAATATACTTTCACTAATATGTCGAATAAGCATTTTTCGTATAAAAACATCTAAGTGTGTACAAAAATCGATTATTTCATCAAAAATCGATTTTTTACAAATCGATTTATCTTAAACAGAAACAAATCGTTTATTAAATAATCGATTTTTCGACTTGGGGTCACATCCCAACTATGGAATTCTGTACTGAATGACATATAAATTAATATGAATATGGTACGATCTGTTGTGCGGATTACCGATTCTTAAGAGCTCAATTTTCAACAAAGTGCTTGGGAGGGCAGTTTATTCAAAACTGTTATGTTATGAGAGAGTTAACTGAAGTATTTCGTAACGAAAAAAAGTCTGAGAACAAAGATCTGTAAATGTGTTTTCATCATTTTTAAAAAGTTTTAGCTCTCGCTTTCCATTTCGAGACATTTTTTTTGGTATTCCGGCATGCTTTTACAAGTTTTAAAAACTTAGTAACGCATGATTTTCATAAAATTCAAAGTGGTCACGTTAAAAAAAAAACCTATTTAACAATAGAATTGCAATTCCTCTCTTGAATTATTGGCTTAAGTTTGTTGATATTTATTGGTGCGTGTATGTTTACCTCTTTATACAAATTTATTTGCCTATTTACTATTTTACACAAAAGTGAGGAAAGCTATAAAAAATAACTTTTCGCTCTTTAATCGCCGTTTGTAGCAAAATATTTTCGATTTTTTATTATGATTTTAAATCAACCAAAAGTCGAAAGAAATTTTTTTACCGCCAACTAACAGAAGTGCTGAACACTTTTGCTATGTAGGACAAATGAAGTAGCATACACGCTGAAGGCGGATAAGAAGACGAAAAAAAAAAATAATAATAGCGTTGCAAAACAAAAGCGACAAGCATATTCAAAGGCTATTACAACAACTAGTCATGCAGACATGTATGTGTGGCAAAACAAGCAAAAGTTGCAAGGAAGTGCATCCAACGGTTGAAGTTATAAAATCGTATATTTTTTGGCGTTTTTCTATTTGTTATTTACGAAAGTTTCATTTTTCATTGAAAAGTTGGCGCGATGGAATTTCTCAAGCGGCCGCATACAAGACTCGCATCTTCGCATGGATTTATGTGTATATGTATGTAAGGGTGTGTGTATGTATGTATGTATGTAGTAGTTCATATGACTCAACAACTTTTCAATACAGCTCGCCCACATGCAAAGACAACTCAGCACACATCAGCTCACAGACATACATCTGTTTGTATCCCTGTGTGTATGTATGTGAGTGTGTTTGTAGCCGCGGGCGCCCACTAGCACCAACTTGCATTCAAACTTAAATATTTACTTATACATTTTTATGCATGCAAGTACACACATACACACGCGCATACATACAAACGTAAGCGCACCGATTACAACACATAAATTTCCTCTCATTCCTCGAATTCGGCATCGAGAATTGACGGCAATCACAAGTCAAGGTTGTCAGCAGTTGCCGTTACAGTTGTTGTTGTTGGCAAGAGTAGCTACACATTCGTTTTCAACAGCTGCTCTTGTGGGACGAGTTTGTTTTCGCTACAGCTGTATCGCTTACGCTTTGGTGGATTTAAAACTTTTGGCGAAACATTAAAAAAGTGTATCCACCAAAATAGTTGAACGCTTACCCCACACACACACATACGCACACACACACACGCATAATCGGGTTACCCAGCCCGAGCGAGTGGCCGCCCCAACTGACACCTCAACGGGGCATCGAAGAAATAGCTCCAGCCCACTCAGCCACTCTGCTTTGGCTTTCTTCAGCTTCAACTCGTTCGTTTCACGCCTTGCGATCGACCGCATTTTCCTTATCTTTGTTTAAAGTTTGCGATATTCACTCGCAGTTGAACTTCTTAAATTGACAGAAAGTGCAAAAACAAAAAAAAAAAAAGAAAGAAATTGTCGTTGCTCGCAGCGAATGCTTGGCGAACGGGTTGAGTTGTACGCAGCAGTTTCTTGTTGTTGCCGCTTCGCCTTACTTGCTGTTGGTATTTTTCTGCATTGTTTATTTTACCCGAGCTATGTTTTCCTTTCACTTCAGCTTGAATGCAAACTTTTAATTTTCATTTTCACTTTCGTTTTAATTTTCATTCCTTTCATTTCCTCTTTTTTCACTTAATTCCAATTAGCTATTCTTTTTATTGGGTTTTTAGTATTCTTACGCTCCGCTTTGTTCACCAACTTGCTTCACTTACACGCTAATAACACAATAATCTACTTATACACTCATTCCCTCATTTACTGGCTTAATCTTCTAAACGCTTTTCACCACTTCAATTAACTCACTCTCTTAACTTGTCCAACTTAGTGCCGAATCCCACAAAAAAGTAGTTGTTTGCACTTAATTATTCATATCTTTATTACGTGGGAATATTTTCTACTTACTCAAGTGTCATAATATAAAAGTAAGGAAATCTTACTTAGCTTCTTCTTCTGTGGCTCTACGACTGCTTATCGGTTTAAGATGGAACGAAAACGCTTCGCCAGTAGCAGACTCGACCGACTTTCTGCACTTTGTCCTTCCATTTTGTTCGTAAGCGCCTTTGTTGCCTTCACATGGGCGCTGAATCCAAACAGCGTTCATTGCAGCATCCGTTCGAACACAATGTCCAAACGATTGACTTTATTGTTGCAATTATATAGCTCATATAATTCATCATACACATATTCTGGCGTATAATAAGGCTCTCGAACGACACAAAGAATTCTCATCGTTGAGCGACATCATCTTTGATTCCTATATATTACTCTTCGCTTGACCTCCTAACTTACATTATTTGTGGGTTATTTGCTGGATCCTAAGGCTCTTTCTTTGTTGGCGGAATATTAATTCTTTCTCAGCGTTAGACCAATCTGTTTTGCTACCTTCCTTAAATTTGTAAATATTGCCAATAGTTTTTGTGGCAGCTGTCATTCCTCCATTTCTAGTACCTTTATATATATTATCATACATTTTTCAATAACGCTGCTAAAATCGAGTTTGCTCTGGCTGGCGACTGTTTGACGAAGCAAGTAACTACGGCAGCATTCAAGGTCCAGAACTCTTCTCGTTGCTCACCTAAACGCACATTAAAGTTAATAGGAAGAACTGGACACACCAAATTTTTTCTGTATTTCTAAATACGCATAAAATCAAATACTTCAATAAGGTGGAAAGGACATAAAAACTCGTTCCTAATGCAAGTAGTAATACTGCGCTGCTTTTACCACGCTAGACACAGACTTAGCCCACGTAGGTGTTGCTAAGCTTAATTTTTTTTTTAATTGCGAAGAAAGAAGCCACGAAAATTACAAGCTACATTAAATAGCATTCTTTATGGAGTAAATAGTCCGATGATATCATTGTTGTAAAACGATAAAACATTCTCCATACTGCTGCTGCTAAATGTACTATTTTTATGTCCTTGGCTGTTTATGAATCCGAGTCTTCCAGGTTACGTAGACGTTTTCATCGCACGACCGACAATACATTGTTTTAAGTCGGATCATTTGCCATCTATTCTTTGCCTCTAGACGTCTTGACGCCGCAAATTAGTGACTTAGAGAAGAAGATTACTTTTTTGAAATCCAAATTTCCTTAATACGATTACATGTATTTTCGTTATTTTCTGAGATCATTCAATATCCAATTATAAAAATGATTTTTTAATTATAACTATTTATATAAAAATAAATTCTAAACTTAATACAAAATTTATCATGAGTCAACAAAACTGCATCATTTTTGAAGCAAAAAAAAATTAATTCTATAGTTCGAGTATGCACCAATGATTTTATTTTTAATTTGTTACGAAGTGTCTTCCACAACTTCGTCCGTTCAAAAAAGTTTCGAGCAAGCGTTACATAAAAGAAAGTAAAAAAGAAGTCAAAAATCAATGGTAATCTTTGACTTGCATATTATTTAAATTGAGTAGACTATAAAACTGCATACTATTTTGTTTTGGTATTTTGCTTTTGTTCACTTGAATTTTAGCAGCGCGTTTTCGCTTTTTTATATCTACAAAGCTAAGAGCTTTTGTCTAAGGCGTATTCATGTAAGGTGGTAGCGATTTTAAAAATGCAATACTTTGGTTGTCTGTTGACAAATTTTTTTTCCTTAACATTTAACTTATCTGAAATAATTTGTAAGCTATTGAAAAAACCGTAAAAAGTTGTATTGAAAAATAATTTAAAATTCCTTGTAGTTAAATGGAATAATTGTTTGCTTATTTGATTTTGACAACCAACCACTAATCAGCTGATTGATGGACACCAACTTTTATGAATTTGCTTAAGTGACAAATATTTAAATAAAAGAAGAGCATCCTAGGAGAAAATGAATAGGCGCTGCCCTTATTCAAATGAATAGAATGAAAAATTATCTAGAGTTCCTAATACAGAGTTTTCCAAGGAGTTTTTTTTCTTCTTCTTTATTTCTTTCTTTTGCGTAAATTTTTCATCAAAGTTTTTAATTTCTTTCGCTTTTACAGTCTGTCTCGGAACTAGGCACCTTGCCTTGCTGAAATACATTTTGCCCTTAATTTCTTTTTAACTATTGTTCCTTTCAATAATTTTTCTTTAAGCGTAAGGCAACTTAATCCAAATGGCTTGTACAAATTTTACCAATTTATAAATGAATGAAAAGGTACTGTTTAGCCATTATTTTTTTCTCTCAGTTGCCATTTATCAATTTAACTCATTTACTAAAATAAAAATAAATTACCAAAATTCAGCCGTAAATCAAATATTTTTTTTATTTATTTACGGCACTTATTTACTTGACATAGCATTTTTCCGCTTATTCTTTCACTCTCTCACACACTCTTCTACCTTATCGTTTTTTTTTCTTCTCTTCCACCATTTAGCCACTTCCGCTTGTCCACTGTCGTTTATTTAATTGCTGCAGATTTTCCATGGCGTTAACTTGTGGGCAAAACTTGGAGCGCCATTAATCTAATAGGATTTGTTTGTTGAAAAGTTTTATTTTTTCAAAGAAAAATCTACTAAGTAGAATACGCTGCACACATACATACACACTTTTGCTTAGCTTAAGAGTTAACGTCGAAAGGATTATGTCGTTCGGTAGCTGCGCGTCGCCGTCGAAAGCCGTCAGCGAAATGAAAACCCTTTTTGATTTACCGCGTTTTACACTCGATTAAGAGACTCTTCCTCATTAAAAATGAAAGTTGACTTAACCGATTGTGGATTTTAGAAAGCTGTGAGTATAAAATAACAAATTTACAAAGAACACCTCAAAGTCTCAACTATACTTACATATATACAAACGTACATGCGAATATACAAACTTTAGGTGCATGGCCGCATTATAGGAAATGCCATCAGACTGTACATCACATGCGCCCAAAAAGGTAATTTTGGGACGACCCTGAGAGTTGTTTTTTTTTTGTGGAGGATATTTGTGCGAGAAAGGATTAGGCGCGGTATTAGGCGGTTAACTGCTACATCTTGAATACAAATTGAGGGTAGATGCTTTGAAGTATTTATATAGATTATTACGAGTATATAAATATGAATGTAGAGGCATACACTAGCCATTAAGTACAAACATGATTACTTAACTAAGAGCGTATGTATTGAGATACGTTATTTTATGGTGGACTGGTTTACTTCAAAGACACATTCTTACTTCTTACAGAAATCTAATATTTAATACTTTCTTTGAAGTATTCATAAAAGCATCGTAAAATGTTACCTTAAGATCCCCAATAAGCTGCAAACATTTTTAGATATTTTTTCACTCACTTATTAAGATAGGTCGTTTGATTTGAAATATACCAAAATATGTGCAAAAACCAGAAAAAATTTCTGAAATAAACATAACGAGATAATTATTGGGCTTCAATGAATCAATTATACTTTTTGCAGTAAAAAAATATTTTTGTGAACAAGTTTAATATACCTACATACAAGTGCCTGCGTGAATCCAAATAGTATCGCAATATTTTGACAAGTTTGGACAATAATTTTTTATTTTTTTATTTATGAATTAAAGTATATTCAAAACTCTAATAATATCTGTATATACCAAAGTGTTAAACTTTATAAAAATAATTAAAAATTCTTTTTCAGGGGCTTTAAAATTTGTTGATAAGCAGTTTTATTGTCAACTCAATTTTAGTATAATAATTTTCGAGTTCCCAGACGCTACCAATAACCGCTGAGATATTTAAATTTTTTTGTGCGTAAAGTTGGGCATATTTTTCATATACAATTAAATATCTCTCGCACGCTTTATACAAACAGAAGTAAGTATGTACGAATATATCGAACCATAACCGCCAAAATTACGTAACCGACAAATAAAAAATTTTAGAGAAGAAGGCTGATTCTCTTTAATTTCTCGGCAGCAGCAAAGCAAATTTTAATAAATATAGTCGCGTTTTGTAGAAAAATAAACGCAAATCTTGTATATGAAGCTTAACTGCGGAGAAAATTAGCTAAAAAGCACCTTCTGATTAAAAAAATGTATTTGTTGCTTACGTACTTTTGGCGGTTATGGCTCGATGTTGTGGATTAGGAAAAAAAAACTTAACTTTCATTAATTTTCACTATTTTTCAATTATGTAAATTATAGTTGAATTTCTTACAGAATCCATAAAAGTTCAAATTTTAAGCTTTCAACAAATTTAAACAAAAAATTGAACAAACTTTTATCAAAAGTTTAAATCTTTTCTAATTACTTTTTGGATATTTTTTGAGTATGCAGTTTTATTGCCCATCCAATTTTAATGCAATTTCGAAGTATCCTCGGAGATAATCGCACGTAGACTAGCTTGTGTCTGGCAAAGTGTCCGGTTTGTTAATATTTGATATCTTGAAAATTATTTAATTATTTCAAAAATACCAAACTTTCAATTCTTTCTTATTATGATTTTGTTATAATTTATAATTACTGAGACTTCCTTGTTACCTTCATAAACAATTACAAATACAATTAGCAACTAAAATGGAAGTAATGTACTTTTGAAAACTAAATTAACAAAAATGCATTCATACATTTCCACGAAACAACCACAATGACAAAGATATGAGTTGACACAGAGAAAAGTACTCGTACAATCAAACGACCACATTCAGTCTTTGTAAGTAAAACCAGTGAAAATTGAATAAAAAAATAATGTTAACTACGGCGCGACAATTATTTTATTCACCGCAGCCACTGGAATAGCTGCAAGGACAGCTGATGGCGAAAAGTCCCTTATGCAGATTGCCTGACGTGAATGTAGTCATGTATGTATGTATAAAGCATGTTGCTTTCTGTAGTCCAGTAATATATAAGTGCATATATACACACTACGGTGGTCCAAAATTTGATGGGAAAAAGGATAGGCGGCTTTTTACGCTCTCATTCCTTACGATGGGGAAAAAACAATGCGTAGAAAATCAATTTTGTATTTTTGAATTGTTTGCTGGTGTTAAAGGTTCTATAAAATGCAGATGGTTAAATATAAAATTGGGCTTTATTTTTATTTTTAATTATTTTTTTATAAAATACACTTTGTTCAAAAATTATAGCACAAACAAAAATTGACACATTTGTACAATTAATTCACCTTCCAATTATTTAAAATTATTTTTCAATTAAAACATTTTTAATTCTCCAACAAACACCATTAAAAACATTATTTTAATTTTATAAAAAATGTAAATATTTCGACCTTTAAAAAAATTCTTTTAGAATTTTTTCGGGTATGCAGACATGTAGATCATTCAATTCCAGCAACACAAAGTGCAGGTTTCTAGTGGCTTTAAATTACCACTGAATTTTGATAATTTTTTTACTGACGCTCTTTCGCTATTTTTTTTATATAAAAAATAATTACGGGTTTGCGTCTCATGAAGGGTACTTCCAGTGAAAAATTGTCAAAATCGTTGATAACTTGTAGATGCTTGAAACATGCACTTTCTCACACTAGAATTGAATGAGCCAAAAAACTGCAGACTCAAAAAAAACTAAAAACTTTTTTTTAAATAGTTCGAAATTTTAATGAAATTTTGTTAAGCCATTGTACATTTGGTAAATAGTTTTAAAAATGGGTGTTTAAGATTTTTCTTATGTATTTATTGTAAGCGTATTTGAAAATTCAAGAAATTTATTGTCAAAAGTGTAATTTGGGTATATTATTGACAAAAAATTTCAGGAGTTTTCAAACACAATTACAATAATTTTACTAAAGTTACTCGTAAGAAAAGCGTGAGCAAGATGACCATAGTGATTGAACATTTAAAAAAAAAAAACTTGTTTTGCCAAATAAAACTCATCGAAAACTTTGAGCGCTTTGAGCGACCTCTATATGTTTCCAGAACAAAATCGATTTACAAAAATTTTAGGTTTTGTTTTTCAGTACTACCCTATTACACAAACACTTTGGCACGTTTGTGCAGTTCTGCTGCAAAATCTGCTGGTCGGTGTTGCCTACAGCGCATGAAAATTGCATTTGCAAATTAAGTGAAAGTATGTTGCCGCAAGGCAGTCAACATACAAGCAAAAGCGGACGGACACTGAGTGGGTAGCGAGCAATAAGTGAATTGGATTTTTGTGGTGAAAAAAGCCGGAAAAACGACTGGTCAGCAAAGATTTCGGACGCAAAGTGTGGAATAGCAGCGTCTGGTTGGCGAAGTTGTGGATAGCCAGTTGTCCGCGCTGAAAGTGCTTGCTGACAGCAGCAAAGCAGCAACAGCAAGAGCAACAACAACAATGACACTAAAGTATTCAATTCAATTACGCACACGCATACGAGACATCGAGACTAATACATATACACACACACATACACACACACACAAACTAACGGCGCATACTTTAACACATTTCATGCTATTGAATTTTGTATGCTTTTAAAGTTTCTTTGACAGCAACACTTCTCGCCGTGTCACTTGGCAAGCTGTCGGTATGCAACAACAACTCTAAAATAACTAAACACATTACAGCTTTTTGACACTTTATGCTTACCACACGACGCAAGTTGCATGCAATATTTTCATTCGCTACCACTGGCGGCGTTGTTGCTCGCTGATAGCAAATGAAAATATTCGAATTTAAGAGGGGGTGAAAGACTGAATCCAGAATGTGAACGCCAAACCCCAACACAGCAAGCAAATGCAAGTTACCACCAGCGTTGCAGCAAATGTAGCAACTAGCGAAAATCTTCTTCCACTAACTGTCAACTTTCTCAAGCACACCCACACACACACACACACACAGACACCCAAAAGCACGAACACCTAACAACTGTCATGTTTTTCATTCGCTCAAAGTTAACTAAGTTAGAGCGAAAACATTTGGACGTGCTATTTGTAGTCCATGTCCTACACCAGCTCTGGCTATCGCTGCCGAAGTTGGTCGAGTGGCGTGGTCCAGGTAGGTGGGGACGGCGGTGGTTCCATTCAGTTCGATGTGACACTTTGATAGTTAGTGTTCCCATTTAAAGTGTCAAAATGAGTGGATTGCATTTATATTTGATATTCTAAAAATGTACTTGTGTATACGAAAGTAAAAGAACCAAGCAAACATTATCTATTCGCAATGCTACAAATATTTGCAGCATTGCAAATGGTAGTTAATATCGAAAATTATTCACACTTTTCGCTGCGTACTGCAACTTTCTAAGTCAACGCGCTAAGGCGTTAGATGGAAGTGGTAATGGCAATTGTTGGAACTTCTTGAAACTAATGCAGCAGAATGTTTAATGCATGCACGTACTCGAAGTATTTTTACGTGTGTATGTACGAATATGTTTGTTTGTCACCTTGTCACGCATTGTTAACTTTGTTCGTTTTTTCCACCACTTCAAACTTTTGAAGTACATTCACAATGTCGATTGGTTTTTTGATTGCTATGAAATGCTTGAAAACCTAAAAGTTGATGATGCTTGCACTACATTTTAAATATTTAATAGAAATCGAAGTTGGAGCGTTGAAGAAAATCTCTTAAAAGTGATAGAAAGGAAGAAATAATTTCAGTAAGAAACAGAATATTTTGATTTTTGAACATAGTTTACTATTAGCTCAAAATGTGTAGGATAGTCGCTCTCCAAAGAGTATAAATCTAAAGTTTTCTGCAGCGGCCTACAAAATTTGCACTTCAACTCCGAATGTATCATTTTGTGAGGAAGGTAGTTTAGCCTGCAGTATTCTGTCATATAAAAGTTTGGGAGTTCTTAGTTCCTATCTAAGGCCTCGTTTATGTTGGAGCTGCGATAATAGCAAAGAGAGCTGAGATGGCACCGACTAGAGCATAGCATAGAGTAACGCTTTGATGTGATGTTTATGTTGAAGCTGCAATAAAAGTGTTGATATTAGTGTCATTTTAGTTTGACGGTGAATTAAAGCAAAAAAATGTTCGATTCCGATATAGAAATGTGGTTTCTGTCTTCAACTTCTTTATATAGTTTTTTATGAAAGTACACAGAAAGCCTGCAAATTTTCTGCAAACCCAATTAATGAGGAGAGGCAGATATTTGGCGAGTTTCAAAATTTAATTAAAGATTTAAGAAGGTACGTCAAGTTTCCGAGTATATGCGAACAAATACTGTAACCTTTGATTTTGGTGTTTTTTACTTCATTTTCTCCTTACTTTACTTACTTGTGGTTTGCAATTTAAGTGCCACTTCCATCCAAAATGTATCCAAAACAAAACTGTTGTGGTAATTTGCATGTAGAAAGCCTTGCAAAAATTTCACTTATTATATCATTTACAATTTTCTCTTATCGCAGCTCCAACTTAAACACACATACATATGAGGTTCCCATTTACAATTTTATCTTCTTTTATTTCAGCTTTTATCTTCGCTCTTATCGCAGCTCCAACAAAGACGCACCCTAAGTAATAAAAATGAAACAGTCTATAAGGAATTTACAGTATGCAGTCATGTACATTTCGTCCTTTGACATGTGTCAATGCGATGACTCCAACCTTTTTCGAAGTCTAGATGGACCATTGTTTAGTTGAGTAGAGTATCAAGGCTTTCGTTGGCATCCATACCCCTAATGGCACGGAACCCTTTGCAATGTAACTTTGTCATTATCTGCCAATTTTTGCAATACCTTTTTGTAAAATGGCTACTAGCTTTAGCTCAGCCTTGCTAAGAAGAGTGTAGTGAACAGTAGTCCATCAAAATTCAACTTTATTGCACTTTGAGTCGAAAAATAAGAAATTTGTAGATTTTCTTATTTTGCTTACAGCCCAATTCTGTATCCCTGACAAGTCCAAATTTACTCCTTCTCGGTGGTCATGCGTTTAATCTAACTCACTACTATACAGCTTTTTAGTATTTTAAAGCGCTGCGAATTAAAGAGCTTTTGGCTTCTTAAACATTGAATTGGAATTGGGTCCCAGACACGATTGCGTTGTCATTACTTACAGAATTCAGCCGACTAAATTTCGAGTTATTTGAAAATACTCGTACCTTATATGATAAAAAGGCTTTGAAAGAATAAAATTTGTATCGCTTGTTAGATAGTTGAAGAATCTTTCAAATAAATATTTTATAAAATTTCGTGCACACAACCTTACGAAGTTTAATCTATATTGGCTTTCCTAAAAATAGTATTTTTTGTAGATCTAGGCTTTCTCAAAATATATTTGGGATAAATTTAATTTTTATTTAAGTATTTTTCTGTGTTCATTAGTGCAACGTTGAACACTCAAGCAGTTAGGAAGGACAAATTTACTATTACAAACGCTGTCCAGTTCCGCTTAGATGCCATTAATATTTTAACTAGAATTTACACACAAATGAACCAAATTTAATTTTTTTATCAACTCAATTTGTATTCCTTGTTGTTGATTTTAAGGCATTATCACAAAATTTAATTTAAATACTTGACCTTTCCGTTCTGCCATAGAAAAATTCAGTTTTCACAAAGATAATTTATTAACCATAATTTCCGTTTAAGAGTAATGAAGTGAAGCATAAAAATGGTTTTTCTGCAACATTTTAATAAAATCAAATTAAATGTGTGTTACACTCGTACATACAAATATACTTACATATCTACATATAAGGCGAGGACAGGCATGAAAATGAGCAAAACGAATGACAGACGGCAGGAATGCATGGAAAGTAAGGAAGCGGATAAGCGTGAAAAATTACGAAATTAAGTTGTGCGTAAATGTACACACATAAATATGTTTGTTTGTACATAAATGAGTATTAAGTGCATGCAAAAAAAATAATGTAAATTGAGATATGGAAGGGCGATTAAGGCTCAAAGTTTAAAGGAAAGCGACTTTGAAGTATTTTTTTTTGTTTGCTTTAAAAATTCCAAACTGTGAGCACAGATGTTTTTCCAAGCGACTAAAAAATCTTTATTCCCAATTTGGCGGAAAAGTCTCAAATCGAGTACTGAGAAAAGGATTTTTTATGAAATATGAAATCCTTAGTTTAAAAAATTGTATGATTGTTGCACGGTTTATGTACTACTTACTCTCTAATTTCGGTGTCCGAAGCGTGTATTTTAAAGTAGCTGCATTTTAGGATAGTGACTTTTACTCTGAAAACCTCCTTTTTGAAGGCATTAAGAGATATTCGCTCCTTAACTTTTTATACTTTGACCAAATCTTTTCCTCGTCTGTAATCAGCGCCTATACTACTGACCATTTATGAAGATCAGAACACAGTTCAACGGCATACTAATATAAGGCTTCCTCTGCAGTCCTTCCCATTTAAAAACTTCAACTGCAAGTGTTTCTTTATGTCTAACGTGCGAAGGATATTTTCCGATTATCCCTAGGAGCTTGTCGAGAATGAAAGGATTAATCGATTATTTGAAGAGTGTAAAGTTGTATGAGCAGCTG
This sequence comes from Philophylla caesio, assembly GCA_963971545.1. Lineage (NCBI taxonomy): Eukaryota > Metazoa > Arthropoda > Insecta > Diptera > Tephritidae > Philophylla > Philophylla caesio. The sequence goes on from OZ020609.1 coordinate 96,782,568, forward strand.
ATTAAGGTTTATAGGTTGCGCATCTATTGGACAGGACGTAATGGCTCTTGCACTTTTTGTAGCTCCTTGGTATTGAGAAGATACTCCACCAAAAATCTTGCTATCAAAGCTTGATGGAAACACCATGTGATGTATCTACTTTACTGTCACGTCTGCAAACAATTGGAGACCGAAAGTCCACCATGTCTGAGTGTTTACCAGTCTTAACAAGGTCAGTCTTCCTCTCTCTCAGAGACCTTAAATTTGGACCGATATCGAATACTCTACTCTACTCTTGCGTCGATGGAACCATCGAACGTTTGCCAACTCTCAACTATTGACACGTGTAAGTCCGTCAGCACTGATATTTCATTCATTTGACACATGCCAATAATTCCGCGTATTAATTTTTAAAGACGATTTCATTTATTCGGCGCAAACACAAGTTTAAGTTTTAAGTCGCAGCTAAAAATTTGGCGGTTATAATTAAAAAACAGCAGACTTTTGTTTGAATACGCACCACCTTCCTTGCGACATCTCTTTACGCGACGTCATTCACTTCCTTCTTTGTCCTTTCCATCATTGACGTACCAATGATATGGTTTATCTTTAAAATCGGGTCTCTACTGCTTTTAGTATCGATTCTACCCAACACTCGTAAAAGGTAAGTGCTTTCCTATTTTTTTTTGTCGACTCAAGGTTTAAAAATACACATATACACATATGGATCAAAACGCGAGAAACGAAAAAAATGTTAATTTCAAATTTCGCGGGTTTTTTACTATTTTCAGGTCATACATATCCCAAAGCATCGAGCATCGCAAATGTCAAAGCCTTATTTGTTGTTCGATCTGAAAATATAGGATTGTTTCATTGGTGCCTCTTGATGAACAAAAATGACTTAACATACAGTAAGAAACGAAAAGGTACTTTGTCTATTCTTTGCGTGATCTCTGCTTTTCTCAGATAAATTTGTGTTTATTGAAAGTGAATATTTGGTAGATGCCAAGGCACATCAAATAGGTAGCCGCAGCAAACTTTTTTTTTTTAACTTTTTTCATATTTTATTTTAATTTGAATTGTCAAATTTTGAATTTCGTTGTGATAAGAATGCTTTCAGCACATTTCAGGGCAAGGCGAATTCATAGAAGGTGGTATATTCCATCAGCTGGTTGCTTGTTCTACCTTCGCCTTGCGCGGTGAAAGTGCCAAAATTACAATTTTGTTTACATTTTCCATTTCTATTTACATTCGTGATATGAAATTCTATGCGTTTGCATATATTACAAAGATATTCAATTGAAAATTTTTACTATAAGTCCTTAGTACGTTTGCTTTTTGTGCCAAACTTGGAATTCCGACTATTTGTTTACTTTTTTTTTCTAACTTTTTCTGACATTTTTACCTCAAAATAAACAAAATTTTTACTTATAGGTGGAATATACCACCTTGAATGAATTCACCTTGATTCAAGGTAGTTGATAAAATATTTTTGAAATTTTAGCTTTTAAAAGCAAAAACAAAATATAGAGAGCTCAAATTTTTTTTTTAATTTTTCTACTGCTGCTACCTATTGAAAGTGCCTTCGTAGATGCTAATATTGAATATGTGTAAATAAACGATGATTTATCAAGAACCAGAATGGGGCGGTTAATATTGATCTCAAAGAGTGATTAAAAATATTTTTACTTTATATGCATTTGCTGCTGTACCATATTTTATATGTTGTATAAATTTTACGTTTATTTTTTTTTGGGATTGAAAAGACCCATAGATATATACATGAACTACAACAAAGTGTTCTTCTTTGTTATAATGTTATTTTGAATACTATGTACTATAATAGGACGATTACAGAAGTTTTAAATTTTTTTGCCAAATTAAAAATTACGAATCAAAACTTCCTAAAATTCGGATTTTTTTTTCAAATCTCGAAAATCTCGGGATCAATAAAATGCCAAAAATGTACATCCCTAGTCCATACATACATATATATTACATACAGATATACAGTTGGGCACAAATGATGGCATTTGGCTTGGATTTAGTGCGCTTAACAGCGATTTTCAACAACCCAAGCTGCTTTTAATACATTAATTGAGTCCTTTTCACCTACACACTCACACACATCTACACACATACATATGTAAGTGCCCACTAATAAGAGTTGAGGGCGCGCTGTGACATGAGCAATGGTAAAATAATTAATTTTTATCGCTTTTGCGCATTATTATGCAAACAATTAAGTGACCGTTAAATATCGCTGGCAATTTGGGTTTGACTGTGCTACATGTAAAAAAAAAGCTCCCCCTTCTTTTTTTTACAACAAAAATTAAAAATAAAAACCATTACAACAGGGAAAATTGAAATTTAAAATTTAAATGTCCCTGGACATGGTTAGCTGTGCTCTTGTAAATATTTAAAAATGTTGCAAAATGTACAAGAGCAAATAAATTTCACTAACCATGAAGAGTACAAGTAAAAGGCAACCGTAAAATTAAAGATTAACCAACAACAGCAGAAAACAGGTATTAAAATAAATATAAAATAAATATTAACAAGAAAATGGTGCAACAAAATTTGCAGCAAATGCTTTGTAGCAACCAGCTACAAAAACAACAAGCTACCAGCTACATATTTACTCGAGCGAGAACTACTGAAATTGTTAATATGCAAATTAATGACAAACTTTGTCCAACCACCAAGAACAACAATGAAAATGTCAAGCGCGCACACTAACCATAACAACAACAACAGCAAACAGCAGTAACCAGAAGTTCTGTGTACAAAAACATAATTGCAATGACGAAAAATAATGTTACTGCCAATGAAAAGAAAATAGTGGAGTTTTTGTAATGAAAAGGGCCAAGCTAACAATTTTGCAAGTATAGAACTGAGTGCAAGAACGGACGACAGCGCCACGTTGGTGGAACAAAGTTATGAAGTAGAATTGAAAAAAATTATTTTTTTTTTTTAAATATATATCTTTTATACTACAGCGAGCGTTTGTATGAGGAGAAGGAAAACAAAGAGAAGCTGAGTTTTAGTAATAAACGTGTTTTGATTTCGAAAAATTGTTAAAATATGCGTTGTAGACAGCGGTTTAATTAAAAAAAACTGGAAAGAAATGTGTTTTGTTTGTTACAAACTGCCAGAAATGTCATAAGCGGCAAAACCAAAGTAGCAGTACCCCGGAATGCGCCATCTCTGTTTCGCTGTATCGTACTCGTAAGCCTTGATGAGAGAGCAAGGTATAATTTTGTTTGACAAATATCTACTAACCCAATGAAGACACGTGTTGAAGCTCTCAGCTATCGACACTGATTGACTATTTTACTCGGTACAGTCCATTGCGAATCCAAGCTGTGGCCATACTTTAGCAAGATTCAATCATCATGGTTCTCTCAATAGAAAAGAGAGTTCTGACACAACCGAGGAGATCGTCAGTAATTTTATGCAGGATTCCTACAGAGTAATATTTTTCGAAAGGTGGAAGTTTACTGTGTAGGGACAAAAGCTGGGCATCATACTTAAAGGTGCTATCGTCATACACAATTTTAGGTAAAACATGTTTCAGATAAAAATATATTGCGTTGTCTTAAAAAAGAACAAAAAACATTGAAAATAGTCAACATTAAATTTAGGGAACCTTTAAAAGAGTGAGCCACCTGTTACTTCACATCGCGACAGCTTCGGCAAAAGTCTATCGATATTTGAATACATTGGTGAGTTGAAGTTTCTATAATTGGGTGAATATCTGACATTCCATTTACAGTGAAGATCGGCGGGTCTTCGTCTGCTGAGCAGTTCCCTGACATATCATAACGATCTCTGTTAGAAAAGTCCTTCCGAAACAATAGCAGCTAAATATTCGAGAGAATATCCATTCCATGCAAATTTAATGTAGAATTTAATAGCCAAAGTAATGCGCTTCTGATTGTCGCTTACTCAGCTGGTGGAGCAGACGATGGCTGGGCTAAAGCGAGAGTTCTACGGAGTATATTAACTTCCCATTTTTCGAACCGATCTGAAGCCAACTTTGTTAATCTTTATTGTTTGTTTTCGAACCACATCCGAGAGAGAAATCTGCTTCCCAGTCTTCCCTCAGTGGGAATCTTAGAGAGAATGTTTTTTTTTTTGATAGGTAACTGGAGTTGAGGAATCAGTTCTCTTGAAGTTTGTGAGACAGTAGTTCAGAAATTTTGGATTTCTCCTATACTTTGGTTGCGTTCGATCGAAATGCCTTACAGTCTTAGCCTGAGTGTTTGTTTAAAAAGTGTTAATTGGTCGTGATTCTGTGTGAAAAAAAGGTAGTCAAGATGGGGACAAAAAGCTGACAAATACAATGTGATTTTAAAATATCAATAAAAACAATTTTTCCTAAATTTGATGCCATAAAAGAACTTTATGAAATAGTGCGTTTATTTTTATATAAACCAACACGAGTTAGTGCCACTGTGCAACGGCTCGGAACAAGTGACTCTAGAGGCAAATGAAAAGCGACTGCCGTGCAAAGTGTTCTAATTACAACAACAGAAGCAATGGTGATATTGCCAAAAACAAAATGTTGCAGGTACCTACTCGTATGTTTGTAAGTAAATAAGTACTCGTATATTGAAAGAGCAGTTGCACTATAATATTTGCTTGCTTAAAAAAACTGCTGCTCGACTGCTATAAGTTGCCGCCACTTGACAATTAAAAGACTGCTGTCACTGCGAGTGAAGTGAGAATTTTCTCCAAAACAGACAACAAAATGCGACACGCCGCCATTTGTCTGTCGCCTAGCAGCTGAATTTGCCTTGCTTGCACTCAGCAAACGACAAGCGTTTTTCTAGCCTACTTTTGCACTTCATTACTTTGCAGTTTCAATGCAGTTGCTACGTGCATATGAATATACATTTTTTATAAACACTTTTTCTGCTCTTATCATCATTTTTGTGTACTTTAATTAACTTGTTTTTTTTTTTTACTTTATTTTTTAACTTTCTCTTTGCATTTAGCTCACTCAGCCTTTAACTTTGTGTATGTATGTTTGCGTGTTTTTCAATTTCGCTCTCGGCTCATTTAATTTTTTTTTCTTCATTCTCTTAATTTATTTTACAATTTCCTTTTTATTAAATGGTCTGCAATATACAAGAAAAAAATTCTCTCTTCACTAGCGCGGAAAATCTTAAAATCGCTTGACCGGAAGCAATTTACAGTTGCTTCCGGTCGAGCGCTGACTTTGAGTTGGCTGCTAAGCACAGCCTCAGACTGGGCAAAGTTCAAAATTGCTGTGCACATAAGTAATTGGTGAAATGAAACTAAAGCCAGAGAGAGCGCCAAGCGTAGGCGAATAGAGAATGTAAAGAAGGAAGTAATGTCAAATAAGAGGATTCTAAATAGTACCAGCTCTGTGGTAAATAATTAAAATTAAACTAATGAAATTTGCATGCAGAATTGAAGTAAAGTTAGGAGATTATTTGTGCTCACAGAAATATAATACAATTGCAGAGAGAGCTCTTTAAAGCCCAATTATTGGTGACATGAAAAAACCTACTAGCTTCAACATCAAACTGAATAAAAAATGGCTGCGTAGGCGCTTAGGATTTTATACGCTCTGTGATGTTCAAAATAATTATTGCAAAGTTAGTGAGATAGGTAGTAAGTCAAAAATAAAATATTAATTATTTTGTGAATTCAAAATATAAAAACAATTTCTTACAATTTAGAGAAAAATCTACCACATATGAAATATACCAACTAACTTATAAAAAATTGAACAACAAACTTTTCGTTTTGACAATCGTTGTACTGGGGCGATGAAAAAAATCAAATTCTCTTCTATATTGGCCTCGACTTCTATCAACTCGCTTTGGTTTAAATTGTCAGAATAACGAATCTATCGATTTTGATCGTTTTTATATGCTAAATTATTGAAAAAATACAATGAAACACAATATCCCTAAATTGAATAGCCTATTCTGGGAAGAGATATCGAATTATTTTCAAATATAACCAACACATATTGGAAAATATTTTTGCATTTATATAATCTTTTGCTTCTATTATTTTGCACTTGAAATACCAAAAAGATATAAAGAATTCGACAAATTTTTTTTATTCAAGTTCGAAATTTTTTCAAACTAAAATTTACCGTTGAATTTATGAATGAATTTATGCCTTTACTGGAAGGGTTTTAGCTTTTTTTTTTATAAACAAAGAAGAGCAGATCTCTTCGAAAAAGTCTATGCTGGTCCTTCATTTCTCGCTATTTGATTATACTCTCTGTAAGGGTATTTTGTAATCATTTGCGAGCGCCATAGCTAAACCCGGTTTGCAATAGCAGAGCGAATTTCCGTCAACTCCATCCTCTACATGTTCATCACATGCGTTTTTCCAATTTATGGTTTGCATTATCCTATTGATTGCATGCAACTTTTAACACTTATATTATTTATAATTTTCTTTTTTTTTATGAAGTTTGTTCTTAGTTGTATTAAGAATGCATGCAAATAATTAACAATTTTTAGGTTTTCAATATCGCATGTGTATCTATGTATTTATAATTCGATTAATTCGATGTGCGTATGTTCAACCATAAACCAATAATAAGTCATGTGCATGCAACTTTTTAATTTATTTTTAAATCCTAATATTTATATATGCACAAATGTATGGAATCAAGCACAATATAGCTCATAAAATAATATATTCATATACATTTTCATTTCTAACTATACCTCAAAGCTCATTTGTAATGTGAAATATTTATTTGATTTTGCGCTCCATTATCACTGACTGAATTAACTCAGATTATGCAAAATTTTTGATTATAAATGGCAATGCGAGTAGAGATAAAACTGAAACCAAATTAAGTAAGAGCACACAAGTAAATATTTGCGTATTTTCGTTATTTGCATAACTACTACAACCAATTTTCAATGCGAACTAATTATGTAAACAAATAAACAGACTGCACATGCTCAAGCGTTGCTGCATGTTCATACCAACAAATATTATTTAGATAATTTATTTTGAACACTCGGTTCAAGAATTAATTATATACAAAACTCTTTTACACTTCATATACCAAAATCTATGAAAATAATAGAGCTATTTAATTGCTGCATAACCAATCAAAAATAATAACAAAAAAAAATAATAATAGTTTTCCCCATTGAAAAATAAAAAATATTTCAGTCTTGCCTCGACATTTGCTTTAACAAATCAATAAAAGATTTCAAATTTAATTTCAGTTCGAACTCCTCTCGTTGCTTTTAAGCTGCTTTTAAGCGCCAACTTTAACAACCTTAAATCGCGTTTAATCTCTAAAGTAGTTTGCGCATCAACTGCCTCTCATAAAATCTAAGAACAAATAAAGTTTTTTAATAGCTTTTCATACAAAGGAACTAACACATACTCATAAGTTTACACTTAAGGTTTTCACAGCTGATTTGCTATAGCTTTAGCGGATAGATTGAAGTGCACATTAATATGGTACATCGAATTTGGCTAAGAAGATGGGAAGGGATGGAACTTATTGCGCTTAAGCATAATCCGATTTCACTGCTTGTTAGAGTAAAGTGGTACAAAACGAGTGTGAAATGAAAAAAAAGGAATAACAATGTAACTATTCAACATACATTCTGGTTCATAGACCGATTTTTCATTGCATTTTTCATACTAGTTCCATAAAACACATGTAAATGCATATTGGCAACAACTGCTTGTTAAATGCTACTTGGCGCTATGTAGCTCAGGGTTTGGTCGAACTTCTCCTACCATTTGTAGTGTGCGTCTTTATTTCATACCACAAATGGAGGGACCGACTGCGGCAGATGTCTTTATGAGATGATTTTTCTAGGCAGAAATACCCTCGTAGGTTTGCCATTGCCTTTCTATGATTTAGATTTTGCTAGCCTAGGCCGAGATTAGAACATTGAACATATCTGCATATCAAGTAATAGCACACACCGTAGCCCACTAGACCACAGCGGCCACAATGCTAAAGAATAGTCAGACTATAAAAATGTGTAGCTTGAAAATTAGTTCATGCTTTGGTTTAGCTGCAAAATTGTGCACTTTTTAATGTAAAATCCCATTCTAAACGCTCATTCGGTTTTCCGACAGAGTAAAAAGTTGATAAATATTTTAACAATTTTTCGTCATCAGGCGCAACACTCAAAATACTAGGTTGATTTGCAAGCCTATAGATGATAAATTTATTCAAAAACACCTTCAAAACATAGCATTAATTAACGATGTGTATAGGAACGATTTTCCGTCATCCCTTGTCACAAAACCAAATTTGACAAGTGATGACGGACAGTCAGTCGTTCCAATATCCATAAAATTTCCACCCTGTCGGAAAATCAGAATTTCATGGAAATGAAGAAGTGGGATGGTGCAGCAAATTTACTTGCAATGTATAGAAAAATTTAAATAATTGGGGTTAAGTATTTTTTATTGGATTCTTATAACAAATTAATTCTAATGGCTCTCTATTGATAATATCTAAGTGATTGCTCGCAAGTTTTATGGTCCCAATCGAATGGGCGATGGGTACCGAGGAAGTTGGAGTGATGAACTGTATGAGCTGTATAATGATACATATCTACATATACACTTATTCATTAAAATTTAATGATTGCGAAGACTTGCACTTGCCAATCGTTTTGATGATATTGCGAGAGAGGAAATTGGCAAAGCTTTTTGGTCTCGGCACAAACTAACACACGGTTATAGCAAAGAACCTTGATTTTCAATCCAATTGAATTTCGGCCGATATAACTTGCCATAGGGAACGGATCGCCATGCAACTTATTTGTTATGTGCGTTCTTTGGTTGTAGTCCAATGCAATAAGAAGAAGATATGTAGTTCGAGTAAAGTTAAAAAAAATTGTCTCTATGCGTTTTTGGTAATTGTTTTGGTTACCATCGCATTCTTTCGCAAAAAAATTGCAGATCATAGTAGCATCTTGTAAAATGCCACATGTAGTTCTCAATATTTACAAGTAACAGAGCAACCTAAATAAGAGCGGCAGCGGCGTTTATCTGTCAAAAATTCTTCATGCCAATACAATTTGTATGAAGCCAACCGAAATAACGCGGCGGCAACGCCGAGCGGTTGGAAAATCCGATTTTGACAGCGCGTTAGGAAGTGAAGTTAGCTGCAGAAAACGAAGAATTGACATTGTTGATGATGATTTGTAGTTGTAGTTCCTTGATTTGACATAGCGCTGCCGCTCTTGTTTAGGTACGACAACTAAGCGGTAGCGCTAGGCGGTGGAAAACGCGACGCTCTCCGCTCTTGTTTAGGTTGCTCTGTAAGAAATCTAAAACATGGTTGATTCAGTAACAATTTCAGGCAAACAAACTTTCAAAGGAAAAGTAGATAAAACTTCAATAAATATCTAAATGTTTTTCCATTAAAAAGATTCTTAAAATAAAATAATGAAATAAATTTATTGAAATTTTTTTTTGTATAAAAATAATAAAAACTGCAACAACAAAATAACCAAACAGCCGTATAAACGTAAAATGCATAAAATGTTTCCAGCAAAGCATGCAATCACAACAAAAGATTGCCGGAAGAGCGCTGAGTGAAGAAATTAAATTTCAAATGAAATTTATTAAACGTGATGAATAGAAAAATAAAAAATTACAATATTTTCTACAAAACTTGCACATTTGTACATGTTTGTATAAAACAAATGAAGCCAACAGCAGCAACTACAACTTAAATAACTAGCATACGAGTACAACACCAGCTGGCACGAATATACATATATATAACGCAAATTATTGTTTTTCTTTTACTGCGTGGTCACAATATTTGAAACTCAATAAATGCAATATCCTTTGTTAATAAATTCATGTAGCAACAAATATGTTATTTACGTATGTATATGTGTGTGTGTATATGCATATACATATAAAAGCAAACGCAGGCAAACTGCGACAATAACAACAATATGCCAAACACTCATAATAGACCTACATACATTTGTACATGTGTATATACTCGTAAATTTTACTACAAAAATATATGAGCACAACAACAACAGTTGCAATAACTAGCAAGCAACAAATATAATCTAATTGTGCAACCAGCTAGAAAATATTGCTTTGTTAAGAAACTATTGTTTGTTGTATGCCATAAATGCTACAGGCCATTAGTTGAGGATAGAAAATGTGTTAGCAATGGTCGAAACATAAATTTGGAACACACACACACATATTTAAATATACATATGTACATACATACATATGTTATGTACGAGCATATTTTATTGGTTGAAAAACTTCATAGTTGAGCACCTTTGGCTGTTGACCTAGAAGCAGTGCTTAGTCCTTTTGCCAGACTCAAATGAATAAAACATTTCGACATGAAAGATATTCAAGATATGAATATTTTTTGTTTTGTATTGAAACACACAAGTTATTTCATTTTTCATATCGGTATTATTTTTAAATTGGCGTTTCATTGCGCTTTTGGTAAGACTTAATAGAATTGTTTTTTCTAATTTGAATTTTCGGTACAATGTCTTTTATTTATTTTTACAATTTGTATTCGAAATTATTAGCAATACTGCGTTGTGATATTTCCATACCGAAGTGAGTTTCAAGACTGACTTAAAACTGGGAGCAGGGCAATCCAAAATGTATAAAAACTTGTAATTTAATAAAAGATTGCGACTAGAGTCGGCAGCTTTTATCTAAAGACCTGGCAAAAATAAGCTTCTCTAATCGCCTAGAGAGAATTCAGAAGGATTTTTCACGATTTATAATTCGCTAATTACACTTGGCCGTGGCCGCTGTGATCGAGTTGGTAGCGGTGCCGGTGAGTTCGAGGTTCGAATCTCAGTCAGGGCAAGCAAAATCTTAATGATAGAAAAAGTTTTTTCTAATAGCGGCCACCCCTCGGCAGGCAATGGCAAACCTCCGAGGGTATTTCTGCTTTGAAAAAGCTTCTCATTAAATACATCTGCCGTTCGGAGTCGGCACAAAATTGTAGGTGCCTCCATTTGTGATCGAATATAAAGACGCACACCACAAATTGTAGGAGAAGCTTGGCCAAATACTGAGCTATATAGTGTTAGCGCCAAAATTATATTATATATAATTACACTTTTCTGATCTGTTGTGAGAATTAATTGATTATTTATTGACTTAAAAACATTTGATAGTTGACAGTAGATTCGTGTTCGTTTGCACCTAGTAAGTATTATAACCCTTCCTTTTCTAAAAAAATTCTATACATTTTTTCATAAACAAGTCTTCGACAGTGTGAAAAATAAATATTGATTTTGCAGCGCTAATCGTTTTATAAATGCTTTTATTTTCATTTGCATTTTTTTTGTGTTGACTTTAAGTGATTACTCGTCAAACCATAAGGGCCGATTCAAATTTTCGTATAAATATCTGCATTGCGAAACCAAGCTAACCCACAGGAATTTTAACAGGTTTAAATGTATTAAAAAACGATTGTTTGGCAGGGTCATTGGTTCGGATTATTTTGAAAGCAATGTTTTCTTAGAACAAGAAGACAATATTCGACTCAGACACGCCAATCAATAAGACAGATGTCTCACAAAGACCGATTTGTGATCTGATAATGAACATGGCAATCACCAATGACTTATTGACCAAACGAGAAGATTGTGAGGTTGGATAGGAAGAGAGGCTAACAACATTTAAAACAAGTAAAATCTTTTCTATGTATTCTTACAGTGGTCGTGACCGACGAACAAGACCGACGCTAGGGACGCATCCGCATGAAACTGTTTCAAAAGCTTTTACGTCGATGCCCGAAACTTCAACCAATGTGACTCATGCTTTTGGCATCTTGCTTTTTCAACAACTTGATAAAAATGGCGAAGTTCGACGTGTCGTGCATTCTCGCACGTAAATGGTAAACGGAAGAAAATTTAATTAGGAAGTTTTCTGGCGGTTTGCAGCAACGGGACAATTTGAGTAAAAGTTTCAAATGACTAAGTTTACTGAATGACATGCATTAAAGTAAGGTTATACTTCTGCCGCTGATTTACATTTTTTCTAATATAAAATAGGGTAAATTATCCTTTTTGGTCAATAATCTACAGGCGAGATTACATATACAATTCTCCTGCGTACTTTGCAGTGTAAAACCCAATTTAAATGGTTGAAATTGCCAAAGACTTTGTTTTTATTTTTCATCGTTTTCTATGAAAACGTAATCATCGACAAGCGGTAGCTTCTCCTCAGGTTTTAGAAATAAAGTTAACTTAATTGTAATGCTAATAAAATTCTGCTTCAAATAAAAAATATTTCATAAATTTATTTATTCCACAATCTTGTCTTCCAAATATTTGCATATCGGCATAGACCAAACAAAATTGATCCTTGCATAGTAAGTTAGTGTGAAAATTTAGAATAACTATTATGCCTGAACGCTTTATGGTTACATAAATTCATGCAAAGCAAGTTCCTTAATTAATTGAATGACCGTGAGTGTGGGCGGTGCTATTTGGCTTTTGCCAACGCGGCGACGCTTCTCGCATCACAACATCCGCCAATATATATTTCCGGTTAGCAGTTAAGCGTAGGTAGAAGATATGCAGAAACTCACACACACATACACACACATACGAATATAATACGACTACATAGAACACCAATGCAAACCTAAATAAGCGTAGGTGTTGAGGGACAGGCGGAACGAATGTACGACCAACTAATCACACACACACACACTGGCACACACGATCTGCTACATTGTTGAAGCAAAAAAGCTGACTACTAAACGCCAACAGCAACAATGTGTTAAATGCGAATTTATCGCTATCAACGGTGCAGAAACACAAAAATGCCGACAATTGCCAATAAAGTTGTTAGTGGATGTGCGAAAAAGCCGGACAAGGGCGAATAAAGCACATGCGAAATTAATGTTAAAATAGTTGGTGGGAATAACAAGTCTCAGTAGGTGTAGCGTGCTGGTTTGGGAACTCAGATCCAAAGGGGCTTTAATAAATATTTTCCTATATTATAATTGGATTTATTCTAGATTTGCACAAGTATGAATTATTTTAATTTTGATGTTATAAAAATTTGCTATCACCATAGCTTAGTAGCATATGATGTCATTATGTGATCTTAACAAGTGATAATACCATGTGATACACGCTTGCCTTCGTAATTATTGGCTTAGTATCGAAATAAATCGAACCAATTTCTTTTCTCCAGAATATCTACGGTGAGCAACTTTATAAAACCAAAAAAAAAAAAAACATACAAATAATTCATAGCACAAACGTGAGCTCATATGATTAGATCAGAACATAACATCATACATATATGACATATGACATATCATATGACATAACATGTGACATCATATACAACTTCAGAGACCGAAATATATGTTTCATATGAGCCATACAAGAAAAGTGAATAATACGATTGTTATTATCCGAATCAAGCCTTTGAATTATCTCGATGTTATCGAAAATGTGTAAGGAATAAAACATTTTTAGCTATAAAGTTAAAATAATTACTTTTTATCAAGCTCCGCTTTATTTTGCCTGCTTAACGATGCATTTGTGTTTGTAAGTCAAAAAATTAAAGAAATAATATATAGATAATGTTTCGATTACTATTTGTATATGTATGTAGATATCAATAACTGTCATTTCTATAATGATATCTAGAATTATATCAAATATTACTATTTCAAAGATATTTATAAGGAATAAAACATTTTTAGCTATAAAGTTAAAATAATTGCTTTTTATCAAGCTCCGCTTTATTTTGCCTGCTTAACGATGCATTTGTGTTTGTAAGTCAAAAAATTAAAGAAATAATATATAGATAATGTTTCGATTACTATTTGTATATGTATGTAGATATCGATAACTGTCATTTCTATAATGATATCTAGAATTATATCAAATATTACTATTTCAAAGATATTTATAATACCAAAAATGACATTTTATTTATTGTTGTACTTATTATATTCAACGATACAACACCGATAAAAAAATAATGTTATGATCAGAACATCCATACCTTCGATTTCAATTGAAATATCGCCTTTCCAAATTACTATGAAAATTATATAAATAACATTGGTGATATCGATGAAAATTTCGATCAAAATAATGCTTTCAATTCTTATTAGGTTAACGATAACGATATAGTATAAATAATATAAAAGATGCTGATTTAATATATCGATAGCAACAACATTGTTATATAATCTCTATTGTTGTATAAATAACCAAGTAGGTGGTGATAACAAAAAGAATTACGGCAATCATGATGTTATCGATAACATAATGAAAATGTTAATCTTTTACTTTTTAAATGCTCACATTCTCTAATAAAAATAGTAGGGCTTATAGAATCCTAGGGAATTGATTCGTTACCCATTTGCATTTTGAACATTATGTATTTATTTGTCTAAAAAATCAAGTAAGTTTTTGATAAGTTCGAAAACTTCTACTAGTTGTTATTATATTGGTATGTGAGTAAAAAGACCCTTTGAATCCGCAACTAAGGGTTAACACAAACGCCTGGAAAGCCTATGAGCAAAGCCAAAATATAAACAAGTTCTCAGAGACCTGTAAACATTTCATGGGTTCATGAATTGATTTTATTCCCCTTTCAAGGTCCTTACTATGCCTTATTTGCTACTACTTTTAGTAAAATTTTATTTGTTTTATGCAATGAAATACAATAGTGCATTCCAAAATACAGACGATCGTACGCACCGGAATGTCTCTGGTTTCATCCGACCATGGTCGGTTGTGTCCGCAACCGCACCTGATTTATTTTAGGAATGAAATTGTATTAAAAATAACAATGCATTTATCTTTAATTTAACCTTAGGTTTTCATACGCCTCCAAAATGCTCGGTCAATCCACTTGAAAAATTATTTAGAAACGAATGGGTTTTTTTATTTCTTCATTCAAACCGATTTACACGTGACTTTTACAGCACGAAAACGATTGCAGTGCTGCCAATTTTTTTTTTATAATCTGCTTATTGGCATTCACGCTTGATTCGCCAAGTGTGCCACTTTGTGTGCACCATCAATTTATCGTTTTTTTTTTGCATCCACAATCTGACGTGTTCTTTTTCTCTTCTTCTTGTTTTGTTTGTAGGTGGGCCCATTATCATGGCATGCAATGTACAACAACATCAACAACAACAACAACAACAACAGCGGCAAATCGAACAGCAAAACTCATTAAAGCAGCTATGTGTTAGGCAGCTGGCAAAACAACAACAACAATCACCTCTGCAACAACGTCATCAGCAAAATCAACAATCCCAACAACAACAACAGCAGCAGCAGCAAATTTCGGCAGAATGCCAGCAAATGTCGCCACAGCAGCGGGGTCGGCGACAGCAGCAGCAGCAGCAGCAGCAGCAACAGCATCAGCTAACTTCCAGCTGGCGCTCTTCGCTGCTTGCAACACTTAAATTGTTGCAACGACCCTCGACAACAACAAAGCTGTTGTTGCAATTGCTGGTGTTGGTGGCCGTAAGTGCAACGGCACGTGGCGAAGGCAATGTCGGTGAGTACCTAAGCAAACTGCTCTCTCTTGCTCTCTCTCTCGTCACTTAACACCCCATTTGTGGTAAAAACAATAAAAACACAGCCATACAAACATACATACATACTTGTAAAAATATTTATGTGTACGCGTATCTCTAAATTATTCGCAAATATGCACTCGCATGCTGTTGAAAAGTCAAAGTTGGAAACAATGAGTTTCAATTCCTTCATCATCAGCATCATCATTGCAGCTCCCTCACCACTTGTCAACTAAATTGCACTTTTGCTATTTGGTGCCCAAAATTACTAACCGTATTGGCTGGCCTTTGTTATTTTCGAAATTAATTTGCCTCTAACATTTGGGGAGAGAGGACTTTACTTACATATTATTACATACATTTAGTGCATACAAAGCGATTTGTAGAATTTTGCGTGGCTGTAGTATGGGGCCCATGAGGAATTCCAATATGCATTAGAGTAGCCAATTTGTGTGGTTTTGCAAATTTACCTTAGCAGCTACACAAAAAAAAACAAAATTGAGCAGAATGTAGAAGAAATGCAATTGAACGGCTGCAGCTGCCAATCGTCTTTGGAATTGGGATTTATTAACATTTTAGCTTATCCTCCCCTACCCGAAGTACATAAACATCTGAGAGGCGGATTAACCTTCTTAAATGCAACAGTATACGTGCGGTACATGCCACATATACATACATACACTCTGTGTCAAAACTGAAAATGCAACATCCTTAAAATTGTATTATTCCTCAATTAATGTTATTCCTTCTTTAAAATTAAACCGTAAACCCCAAGTTATAAACTTTGTGCACAAACCTACAAAAAAAATAATCTTTTAAAATTTAATAAAAAAATAAATAAATAAATATGTTTCAACGAATTTTCAAAGCTTATTGAGTATCCAATTTTGTAGCCAGTTAAAAAAATTTTAGTGACAGTGGTGTGCCATTTTTCCATATAAAAAAACCATCAAACATGACTTTGGACAAAGATATATAATTTTTACAAAATTTAGTAAAGTGGACGTAGCCAAGCAACGTATTAAAAAATTGTTGTATTGACACTGCTACATATGTTAAAAGTTGTTGAGATCGTACATTAACCACACCCAGCTTTTTTATAATTGTATTTGGCCAGATATAAATACGAATCGTTTCGATAACGTAGATCCGCCCAAGAATGATGGATAACAAGATTGCGGCCATCAGAGAGGATTTGCCTTTGCGTGACGTCACACAGGTTGAGCAGGGAGAGAGAGATAGAAAAAACAAAAAAAAAATGAGAGTGAAATTTAATGTAGGGTAAATGCACCACCATCGAAGTATGCGGGCATCTGTGCTTTTTTCAGGGTAATAAATACATCATGACAATTTTGTAAACGCTATATTATTAAAAATTATTTATACTCATACAAACAACATACAAATGATAGTTATATTCGCGGTTTGGTTAATAGCAGGAAAAAGAGCTTCAAAGTAAAGAAAATGGTGATCGTCCACAAATGGGTGTGTTTACCTTATAAAAAACCTGTTTCACCAGTGTGATGCAGCAAAAACAGCTGATTCTGTCAAAATCACAAAGAGAGGAATAGCGGTATAGCGATGGGCGCAATCTTTGTTTCGCTAAATCGTGAGATCCGCCGACTAACAATGAAATGTTGCAACCTCATAACCAGGGCTCCGCGCAGTTAGCGTCGAAAACAACCAAACATTGTGCAAGTATGTGTGCGCGTTACACTGCAACAAACGAATTGCTTCCGTATTATTGAAACAAAGTTAGTTAGTTAGTTAATTTATAGGGTAAAGTAGGATCAAGGGGCACTGCGACCTAAAAGATCTTTTGTATCCCTGCAATTAGTTCCTTGCCCTGACAGCCCAAGATACTGTCAGCTTCTCTAATAAAACCTTATAATAACTTGGTACACGAGTTCCTAATGTTGAGAGACTCGACTATTGCTGAGTTGAAGTATCTAACTCTCAGTCTGGCCAAAGCCGGACAAACGCACAGAATGTGCTCCGATGTCTCCTCCTCCTGGAGACATAGACGGCAGTCCGTTTCGGTGGCGAGTCCAATCCGGTGCATATGGACGCGTAGATTGTTGTGACCGGTCAGATAACCGGTAAGCAACCTTATATTGCCCCTATTTAGATTAATTATGTCCTTTCTGGAAAAAGGATACCCAAATAATTTGGCCTGTCTGAGGCCTCGTATCTCAGCCCAATACCTAGTGCGTTCAGAGCCCACCCACTTGGTGATTAAAGATTGAAACAAATAATGTTTTGTATATTTTCAGATTATCTTTTAAATGCTGCATAGTATTTCATATATTGGGTCGGCGTTTGGGCGTCTGTTGGGTTTCCATTTCTATCATATTCTACATATATGAAACGTTGTATAATGGCGTTCAAAATGGTTTTTTCTAATTGTAACTATTTCATGTAAGCATAACATACATACATTGTGCTTCATAAAAAGCATTTGCTTGCTTGAAATTCACTGCGCAATTAACTCGTAATTTTCGCTGTCAACTTCATGTCTACGAACACGTGACGTTACCCAACGGGTACTGCGCAGTTGGCGTCGCCCAGACCTGCTCATAACCAAACTTTACCAAACTCAGAACGAAAAAATGCTCTTAGTCTTTATGACTTGCTTTTATTTTAAATATAATTTCACTAATACATTTTTAGAAGTAAACAATTCAGTGACTGCAACTAACTTAATTAATGAAAGATATTCAAATCAAAGTACAATTAAAATTTCTAACATAATAAAAACTCGTTATCCTATTTTTTATTCACGTAGGAGTATATCTGCGGGTAGAGTTGGTTGCTTTGACATTTAAAATGGATACAACCTAATCATCATACTAGCAATAATATTTAATATAAAATGTAATGAGAACGAAAGAACGATGTTAGATAAATGGTATTTACTCGACTAGCAACTCATTATGCATATAACGTTGTTTAACTAGACCTTCATACATATACAAAATGATATACATACACATAACTAGTATCGTACACTTTACAAATCCACATAGGAGTATACGGGAGCGCTTATACTCGTACAAATGCCATTACAATTACAAATGACCAAATAACAACCGGACTGGGGTCCTGCATTCAATGCAGTTATACGAGTATGTATATTATAGAGCAACCGAGTTCGTGCAGTGAATTCAAATAGGAAAGAGGCAAGAGGAACATGCACAGAACACAGAAAAACAGTAAATGTATATGCAATGGTAAGGTCTTTGAGTGTGAAACGAGGAGTGATTGCACTGCATCACAAAATTATGACCGCATCAGGTATTGGCAAATTTTGAAAATTTGATAAAAAAAATTTTAATTTTTAAATTGTCTTTAAGCTTTATGAAAGGAAAAACCAACAATACTCAAAGCTGATGTATTTTGGAACGATTTTCCGTCGAGAACGAAAAATAACACTGAAGATGGCACAACGCCGAAACCGGTTTGTTTCAAAACCAAATTTGACAAGGATCGACGGAAAATCGTTCCAAAATACATCAACTTTCAACCTTGTCGGAGTAAAAAAACAACAAAAAATACTCAAAGCGGTAGATGTTATAGTACTACTCGTATTCCGGAGATCACCACATCTCCTCATCAGACTTCTATCTTCTTGGCTTCCACGGGAGTCGAACCTAATTAGCATGCCATTCATTTTCTAACAATAACCCAAACTTCAAACTTTGCAAAAAAAAAATGCATACATTTTCCGTGCGAACTTTCAAATAGTTTTTCAGAACATTTAAGAATCATTCGGGTATGCAGTTTAATAGTCCATTAAATTTAAGTAAAATAAAGTGCGAATTCTTAAAATGAACGTTGATTTTTTTAAATATTATATTGACTTTCTTTCTCAATGTATTTTATACTAAAATATTTTTCTAATGCATTTTTTTTTGTTTTGTAAATTATGAACAAAGTTTAAAAAATAAAAGAAATTAAATAAAACAAAACTCAATTGTCATATTCGCTGCGGTTATAATTTTGAGATGATGTGTATATTAAACTAATCCAAAAAAAAAAAAAATGGCATTAGATGACGATGGTAGATACAGTGGTGCAAGGGTGGCAAGAAAAGAATGCATGAATGTTTCAAATAGCATAACTAAACGAGGAGTATGAAGTGAATGGTGGCTACATAGTAGACTTGTTGATTTACGACATGACTGTAGAAGAAGCACACTGCTGCAGCGCTGCATAGAACACATACAACTCGGGCAGACACTATAGATACATATGAAATCAGGTCAAATGTGGCACAACAATTTAATGAGCTTCCGAAAAATTCCCATGGTGAAAATTAAAATTTTATGACCGTTGAGTAGATAGTACCTAAATGCAGAAATATGGTAGGTAAATTAAATGATGGATGCTATTGCAATGTTTTGTGTGCGCAGAAAGCTTAGGAAGCTTACTCGCATTTGAGATGAGCGTAGATAAAGTAAAGAAAGCAGGGACTCAGATTATTTAACACTTACGCAATAAAATAATTTACTCTGTGAAATAGGAAACGTAATTTCGATTTTTATTACATATTAATTAAAAAAAAATTAAATAAATGTAACAAAAATGCAGGAAATTCAAAATTATAATGCAAAATTTGTTTATTTGTAAAATGGAATTAAAGTTGACTAAATTTTATAGTTTTAGTTAATATTGGAGTATATTCTCTTTAGTAATAAAGCCATACACTGCTTGGTATGACTCGTACACAATCTTTAAGGACTAACATTTACTTTATCTCACTCAATAACTATGCGGTATTTGAGCTACTCAAAGCAGTAGAAAAGAAGTACTTCTTTTTATATAAACCAGCTTTTGTAAATTTCTTAAAAAATAATATTTTTTTATTATATCATTAAGCTTTAATCGAAAGTCGACATACATTCATAAATATCAAATGAACTTCATAAAAAAAGAAAACATCAAAAATTTAGTTTTTTAGTTTTATTGAAATAAATTCTATATTTGAAAATCTATCTAATCACTTCGGCAATTGCAATAAAATATTTGCAATCTCATTTTATCTGATTCTGAAAATAACACTGTAAAACACGCAAAAAATTCCAGTGGTCTCTTCAATGGTCTTTTAAGCTTTTAGGTCTGCTGAATCGGAATCTGGAGTCAGACTTCTCGGGACACCCTAAATTTTCTCTACAGTACGTGGTTTGTCCAGACACAGGCATTTGTAAAAACAAAATTCTAACATTTTTTGTTTTTCATTGAATAAGTGTAATTAAAGATTTTTGCGGTCAAGAAATCAAAATATTTTTTAAGTCTTAAATTTTGTTTTACTGTGTAATTATTCAGACAAAATTTTTAAACCCGAAATTAATGCCTTTTGACATGAACTTCCTCAAATGATGTGTATGCAAGAATTTCTTTAAATAAAAGTTTTCAATAGGATTAAAGCGGGTTCAAACGTGGTCTTCAAGACTCAACGCCGAAAAAGTGGCAATCAAACGAGCTTTGGAATGTTTGGAAATCGAGAGAAGATAGTCTAGAAGCTTTGAAAGCTCTTGAGTTCCTAAAAGTAGGCGACTGTAGCAGGTCACTCAACTGGATATGTAGATTATGGTATTCTATAAAAGAGCCGCAAAATTGTTTGATAACAATTTCAGTGCGTCAATGTTTCAAGGACAATATAATATTGAGAAAAAAAATATTAACTTGAGTAAGAGATAAAAAGTTAAACAGACTTTCAAAAGCCCCAGCAGTCCAACGCTAACGTCACAATGAAGTTCAGATATCTAAAATTTTAATCGAAAGACTTTGAACAAAAAGTATTCCCTACAAAAGCTGGACATTTGGAAATTTCTTTCAGTTAGCAACGTTGAAGCAAAGTGATCTTAACACATAAATTTTAAATTTTCGTAAGACCCATCTCTCTCTCTTTATTTACCATCATTGAAATGTACACCTTTTAACTGTGAAGTGAATGAAAGTCAAGCCTTTTGATTTAATAATAATTAATAGTTGTTAGTGAAGTTGCAGCGCTTCACTTTTTTTTGGCAATTTAAGTTTTCATTTATCATGGCTGCCCTCACAGTCTTTGCTCACTCAACTGCAAAACTAAATACAACTGCAAGAAAGTAAATTTTCAACTGCTGCAATGCATCAATTATCCAAATGCATATGTAGGCATACATAGTCAAACAACAACAACAACTACAACGAATACAAGCATTTTCCAAGAGCACAACAGCGAACTTCAGACACACGTTAACTTATATGGCAAGCGATATTTTCAAAGCATTCGAAAGTATGTATGTGTGTGTGTGTATGGTGACTACTAGCATATTTAAAAATGCATATGTCAGCACATATGGAAATATATTTAAATATATGCCAACTAGTGCAAAAGTGCCGTACACATTCATTTCCTTCTGTCTGCGTATTTTTCACTGCACTCTTAACGAACCAACTTGCCATATGTTTGAATATTTGAATGTATGTACATATATTTGAATGTAGTTGTGCATGTACTATGATATGTACTTATGTTTTTTTGTACGTATACAGGTATGAATAGATGAATGCAGTCTGGTGGCCCACAATTGGGGAGCATTTATAAACTTGTTAAAAGTACCATTGCTCTGCCATTGCCATTGATGTTAGTGTTGTTGGTGTGTATTTTGTTGCTGTTGTTGTTGTCATTATGACGCACACACTGCAGTGCTTTCAATACTCGCAACTCAGTATGCATTTTTTTTTTATGTAGGTTACGAAACTTATTTCCATCAAAGTCTGTCTGCGTCGTCGCTGATGATTTTGCCTTTGAACTTACGTTTACACACAAGTTTTTTAATTTTTTTTTTTATACTTTTTGAAAATGTTATTGGGTCACACACGTGCGAAACCGCTTTGGAACTCATACTCAGAACTGAATATTGAAAACTTGTATAAATAATTTGAAAATTTGCCATGACTAGCTGTGGTGTTGTGTATACAGCTCTTGGATGAGCATGTGGCATGTTGCAACTGACCTGAGCGGAAAAATTTGCAGTGTTGAAAGTGTGCAGTGTTTAAACAACATGGTAACACTGGCGTGAGAAATACGTATGTATATGTATGTATATAGCAAGGGTGCCCTAGCTACCTAAAGATTTTTTCATATACTCGTTTGAGGTAAACTAAAATTTAAGGCAGTCAAAGCTATTCGTTAATTATGATTTTGTGTCTTAATCAAAAATTCAAATAACTAAAAAAACTGACCAAAGAAGAGAAAGAAGTTCATATTTACTCCGCAATCAATTAATGAAACTTGGTCCGTAGCTTGTTCTTTCAGCAAAGTAGGTTGGTATTAAAAAGGTGCGAGATCGGTCAATTGCCACGCCCACCTAATTCGGTATTTTTGCAACATACAAAATTTCATTCAGTATTTATTGGATCAAGTAAAACTTAGATTGTGTAAAAATGTGTATTAGCGCGATATAAAAACCAAGTAATTAGATTTTTATTATATTTTTGAAATGAAGTAGATGTTTATGTTAAAATCTCTGTATCTCAGTAACTGAATTTATTAACTAAATTTGGCACATACTATTACCCTTGATATCACTAAGAGCATCAATCAAAATTATTGAAATTGGACAAAAATAACGCCCACTTATCATACTCGTATGAGGTACTTTTGAAAAATACAAAAATTATGATATTTGTGTAAAAACTGCGTCTCAATTAATACAAATTTACTTATTTGATTTTCGATAACTTAACTCAAAATGTCGAATGTTAAATTACCAATCTTCACCAAACTCGGTTCAAACATTAAATATAGTCTAACTAAGAATTATGTTGAAAATGTTCGAAATCGGACTTAAACATCGCCTATCATTCACATCACGTTGATTACCATGCAATGCCCAAAACTCGATGATTGCCAACTTTTGCAACCACATCACTCTAAACTAATTTTAAGAATTATGTGTTTGCAAAGAACACTAAGAACTAAGTTTTTATATAAAAAGTGAAAGTAGGCATGCCACCGCCCTCTTTTGTAATACATACGAGTATATGTAGATATGAATGTGGTGTACCTCCTAAAATCATTTCAACAATCTGCACCAATATCTTAGAAGCTATTGGAATCGAACATTATTCACAGCGACCTCTTCTATATCAGCAATTTTGAAAAGTACTAAAAATTCTTGAACCTAAGAAAATGCTTACAGAATATATCGCGAGGGTATACAAATTTCACCCGATCTAAGTCGTTTTAACTGGTTTGTAGGTCCAACTGACTGTGACTTTTTTTCTTTTCTTAAATTTAAATACCATCCGAAATAGTGTCAAGAATTTTTCTATATTTATAAACAACGATAGCTTGCATGATTCAATTATTAAAGGTTTGGTAACTAAGCAGCTAGTAGCTCCTTCACTTTTTGTCAAACGGCTCCCTTAGCATCAAAGCCGTATTGCTTCCTAAAAATAATAATAGTAGTAACCTCAAAACTTTTTATGTAATACCAAAAACTAACAGGCAACACTTTTCTTATCGGCGCGTAAAAAGTAAGTTTAAGTCCGGATTTTAATGATTGCATTTTTTCTGAATACAAGATTGACCCCTCCTCGTAAATATTTCATGTAAGTGTGTATAAATGACGCGCTTTTTAATTGAATGCTTTTCACGTAATGTGATAGAATGGAAAGTTTTGTAATTTCTAGAAGGAATAGGTTTAAAGAAATTAAAAATAAGGTGACATAATATTCATCCCAATATAAGGAACAACGCTGATAACAATAGTATATAAATAAAAGGAATAAACCGAATAAATAACTTATATTTGCCTTATACCATATAATCGTTTAGTTAATGGGACAAATAGATTGAAAATTTATTCGATAGATACAAATTAAAAAAAAAAATATCTACTAAGAAGTACAGAATTATTTAAATTTTGTAAGCGTAGCAATTGTATTTCTTAATTTAAATGAAATGTGTTCGAAATTTTTAATTAAAAAAATCACTAACATTTTACTACTTATTATTTACTTTTTAAGAAAGGGTAACAAAATCTAACCCATTTAGCTTACTTCGTAAAACAACCCTGTCAAAAAGAGAGTGTCAAAATTCGAATGTCATTATTTATCTAAGCTTTTATAATTGAATCATGGATAGCCTTGTTAGATACATTAACAAAGTTTATATTTTTAGTACTCAACTGTACTTTTTTTGCCAAAAAATTACAATTTACTTTGCTTATCGTAACATTTATGACATAAATAATACCCTCGTTTCTTGCAATCGAAATATTCAAATGCCTGCAGGCAAAATCCAATTTTTTTTGTACATTTCTTTTGATTTCACCTTGAAACTGAAATTTTCTAAATAAGCCAAAAGGCATATAAACTGTCAAAATTGGCTTTCCTTTCTCAACATTTTTTTCTACTCTGCTTATTTTTTCATTTT
>OZ020609.1:96807738-96856113 GCA_963971545.1 Philophylla caesio
AATTCACCAGAGGCGCTTTGCAATTTACACCGGCACAAAACTGTTGCCTTCCTCTATTCATTCACACACACACACACGCGCGCACAAAATTATATGACAAAAACATTTGTATAACTGATATGAGCTTCTAAAAATGGCGCACAAATGTGCAACAATATTCAAACTATCAAGCGGATGTCCTGTTGACAGGCAAACTGCCTAGCCTACACTGCTATGCAAATATACTCGTATGTACATATGTACGTGTGTATATATAAACGAATAAGAATATGTGTGTGTGAATATGCAAAGGTGTGCAAGTCAGTGATGGCAGCGCTGTTTGCCGCTTTTTACCTGCATCATGGCGTTTCTTTTTTTCTTGGCTTCGTGTAAAGATTGTCATTTTGCAGCAACTGACAAATGTTCGTTTGCATGTGTGTATGAATCTTTGTGTGTGTGTGTGTGTATGTTGCAAGCATGCAGTTATGCGGCGCCAAAACGCGGGTGCTGAATCAATAAATCCCGGGTTCGCTGCAGTTGCAGTTTTGCTCTAACACAACAGCCATGAAGCGATGACAGTTGAATGTTAGCAGCGTGTTATGATTTAAAAAAAAATATGTTTTTTTTTGTTTAGGTGTTTTGCTGCTTTTAACTGTGTCTGCCTTTATTTGGTGGCGTTTATTCATTTTTTTTTATCTATTTTACTTTCGCTTCAAATAAGTGAACCAGTTGAGTGAAAATTAAACAAAAAAACCAACCAACTGTAAAACAGTAGCGCTTAGCTTGCAGTTTGCTATTGGCAGCGCCAAAAATTTGAATCTACAACCAAACGTGTAGCGCTTTTGCGCTTTCCCACACACACAAACACACAGTTGTAAAAATTTTACGTGAAACGTGCAGCATTCCATTACGAACATTTGCTGCCATAGCAACTGTTGCTTGATCCCCAGCATAGTGGTTTGGTTGCCTGATTTTTGCACTGGTTTTGGCAGCTAAGCAAATGCATTCATACATATGTATGTATGTATGTATGTACCAACATATACAAATTAGCATCTCCATGACAGCCAGTTGAGTAGCACAAAGGCGTTTTAACAGCACACATGCACTCGAATCGGTGCAGATACTTATGTGTTTATGTACATAAATACTTATAAATAGCAAGAGAGGTACCCAGTCGGAAAATATGAATTCATTAAAAAAAAAGGTTACAACCACCCAAAAAAGTGGTGGCGAATCCTTTAGACTAGTTAAGGTTAATTGAAGAAACAAATTTTAGAAATTTGCGGGCGAATTGCACAGAGATAACTAGATCTTTTGAGTGTTTTTGAAAACCTCACTTCCGGGTTGTCGAAAAAAATTTGTTTATCTGTCAGTTGAAGTGCACTCTTTAAATTGCCCCATGCATTCTAACTATGCCAAAAGTACACAGCGGCGTATTGACGTCAACTCATAATATAAGCAAATGCTCTTAGAACTCGCAAACTACACATGGAATTTAACGAAACTTTTACAGTCTTTTTCCTAGATACGTGATCTTACCGTAGACTATCATTATGTGCCGGTACTCTGAAGATTTTAGGAAAATCTTATTAGTTGGATCAGGCTCAAATTCAAAACGTATAGTACATTCATTAAGAAGTGAAAAAATCAAACCTCAGAATACATATTTAGTATGTTTATGAAATCTGACATTTAAGTTGGCTTCTCCAAGAAAACAGCGTGTAGTTAGGGGTTCTAATGGCTACCTGTAGTCTGTTATAACAACCCTGGTGGGTGTTTTAACAATGCGATGTGGTTGAATGTACTTGTAACCTTTAGAAAGAAAGAGCCGGAATTGCCTACTTCTCACCTGCTGCTCAAGGTACCGTGAAACTTCCGAAATTCTCGCCATAAACGGTTGATTATTCTAAAATACCCCATTCAAAGGTCTTTGAGTTGTTACCATAAAAAGAAGAGGAACAGTCGGTTTAATAAGTCACGTCGTTTTAACTCTGTACACTTAGTCCAGTGTTCTTCCAATTGCGCATTCATCGCGCGAATAGGATAAACTTAATAAACCAACTTGCTCAAAATTTGACTGAGAGTTGTCCATTAATATATGGCAGTAAAGGGCAACGTTGCTGAATTTAAAGTTTCTGCGGCAAATTCAAAAAGTCACTTACTTATCAAACTGCCTTCGTAAATATTTAATTAAAATTTTCATAAGAAGACATTTATTGTACTAGAACTGATACCATTTCGAGTGGGTAGAAACTTTTATTGATTTTTAATAATTGTTTGAAATTTTAACTTATTGTGGTGTAACAAAAATATTCACATCCTTGAAAAATGTTTACTATAAACTTCATACACAGTCGTACTCCTGACTTGAAATACAAAAAAAAACTCCCTACTAGGCTTGCTATGCAGCAAAACATTTTCACATATGAATGTAACTCTGCTCTCTTCAGCGTGATTTCCCACTTCGCAACCGCTACCCACGCATCAGCAGGCAATTAAATGTGTTTGCATACAATCGCATGCGCACAAATACATACAAACAAATTTAAATAATTTCAAACGTAAGTACATACATATATGAATACAAATGTGTGTGTAGTGAAACTTCGAAGCGTTCCATGAAAAATCCAGTTCCCCTAAAGGTGGCTGAAAATAACCTGGTGTACCTATGTACATGCAAATAAATGTAGATACACACATACACACATACACACACGAGTACATATATTTGCCATAATTTGAAATATCATTCATATTAACATTTTATCTCTTGCTTTGTTTTGTATTTTTCATTTTATATGCACACCTGCATTGCATTAAAATTAAGAATTTCATGAAATCGCTTTGGTGCATAACCAACTTAAACAAAAATTTACCTTTGTACGTACGTATGTATGTAAATATATACTTGCAAATGCCATGCTGCTAATTGAACGCTATTTAAAGCGGAAACTTGCAATACCGACACGTTTGTATGGGGTTTATATGCATTTTTTGCAATTAATATCATTTATTTTAGGCAAATAAATAATGTAAAAAAACAATGGCGATTTAAGCAGTGTCCGGAATTTAAAAGCACAAAAGTCCAAAATGATTTTATGTTTATTGATTTCATAATATTCAATAAAAAAGAAGTCACATCGATCACAGTAAACATATACAGCCCGATTCTGAATTCTGCCGGGAGTTTTGTTTCTCCCGAGAAAAAAAAACCTCCATTCTTAAAACTGCCGGGAGGAAATTTTTCCCTGAGAATTCGGGAGGAGGAATTTCGTACTTCAAATCAGCTGTTTCGTGCACATTCGACATTTCTTTCAAAGGCAAAAGTGTAAACAAATTTTACGTAAAGTTTACAATAAAAGTGTATTCTGAGAACTTGTGTTTTTGAATTTAAAAAAAAATTAATTCCATTGCATTGCGCTTAGCAGTAGAGGAGGCGGAGCAGTAAAGAATTGCGCGAAGGCAACTAAGGGACTGAATTCTTTTGTCGCACGTACTACTCATTTTGATCTGTCCAAAACTGAAAATATTCAAAAAATAATCAAAGTCAGACATATATGTTATACATTCTCCTATTTTTTGATCAAACCTTATTCCGCTCTAATATGCACTTGATTGGTGGGCCTGCGAAGTTTCACTCGGTTTCTGTGTTCAATATTGGGCCTCACCTTCATTAGATCTTTTAATATTTTTTGCTGGTTTATGTTTGGGGTTTTTGACTTAAAAATATCAAAGAAAAACTTTTAATTTAAGAAATTTTATGTTTAAAGGATAATTAACTTACATTTTTGCAGGAACTCCCGTTTTAAATATTAACAAAAATGTCTCCCTAAATAACGGATGTATTCCTCTCCTTTTTTGACATTCGTTATGCACATTTTTTCCGAAAGACATTTCCCCTTTTCCGAAGATTGTTCGTGATAGCGGGAAAGAGAAAGAGAATACATCCCCACGAAATTTTAATTTGTGATGGCGGGAAACAGAAAAGAGAGAAAATTCCTCGGGAGTTTCTATCCAGAATCCAGCTGATAGTACAATTATTATACTGTTTTCTTTTATTATACTGTTTTCTAGGAGTTTTATAATTCGGGTATACAGCTTTGTCGCGCAATCCATTTAACAATAAAAAAATGTTCAAGTTTTAAGTGGTTACAAATTTCCGTTGATTTAAAATTTTTTTTTTCCGTTTTTTTTGCTTTTTAAACGAAAGAACATTCTAATTATGTTAAAATATACTAATACTTAGATGGCGTTCATATTCGAATGATGTAAGGCTTTGATATAAGCTTTAGAGTTCATTCGGAATAACAGCCAAATGAAACCCAAAACTTTTTATTAATACGTCGACTACAGAGCCGAGAAGTTGTTCCAATTATGAAACGATAAAAAAAAGAAGTCTGAAACATTATATATGCAAATGTATTATAAGAACACATATAGAAAATAGAAGTGCGGCATATTCCAATCTATGAAAAATTCAAGCAATTCACAAGTTGATGTCGGAGTAAAACTTCCACTTTTAAGTTTAAACAGCATTTAAGGCTTTATTTTTTGTTAATGCCTACGGTCTGTAAAGAAGAAAACGAAATACTTTTGATAAGTTGTATTCCCTTTTTAGATGAAAATCGTAAAGGTTAACAATCTCTTTTATATGTAATTTTTATTTTAAGATGAAAGTAGTAGAATGACAAATTGACGACTTGCTTTCAAATAAATTGTATATGTTTTCACTTGCAACCCCTGCAGCGTTCACATTTCTTATTACACACATTTTCATTTAAATAAATGCAACTGAGCAACTGGGCAATGAATTGGGCCAACGTGCACATTTTACTCAGATAAACTGAGATTTTAATTAAAGTAAACAGCAACAGTGCAGAATTCAATATAAAAAGACAATTGACAAAAAAGTAAATATGTATTCACAAAAGAAATGAGTTAAGTGATGATGGACGAGCAACGTATGCACTTGCAATTATTAAATGCAATTTATTTCCTTCGTTATGCGCAAGCATTGTCTTGCTATAGCAACAATAAACACAAATATGTACTGTTTATTGTAAGGAAGCTGAGTTGGCGCACTGTCACTCTCCATAAAATATAATCAAATTTACGTGTGTGTGTGTGTGTTTAAAATGTACTGAGTGTCAGGTAGCTAGTTTGCTTGTCAACAAGCGAATGAAAAAGAGCTGCAATGACACAACAAACATCATCCGCAATGAAAATAGCAAGCGCTCGGCGGGGTGGGGACCTTTGTATAGGTATAATCCCTCCTTCTTATGTGCATGTAAGCCTTATACCAAGATTATAATGCGCCACTTATGCACCTTTATTTTTAATCTATTAAATTTGCATTATTTTTAAATAAAAAATAAAAAAAAGCCTAAGTTCAAGAAAATTTAAAAAAAACATTAAACTTACATCAACAAATCAAAATCTTTGTTTAGAATTTTTAGATTAATTTTTGTATGCGTGCGTATTATAGAAGAAATCGCGTTAAGAAAAATAACCAAAAATCACACAAAACTTGTTTTTTTTTTTAAAAAAAACTTCATGTACTAAAAAACTGCATATTCTGGAATATTCTCAAAGTTTTGCAACATAGGTTTGAGACTATGATTAAAGTCGGATGTATATTTTTTTTTTAATTTTCAACGAATGTTGAAATATGGCTTTCTATGAGAAATAATAAAACTTGAAAGCGCTAGATACCTTGTCAGAATTTTTCAATATATTTCAAGATGAAGCATACATTATTTTTAAAAGATTTTATGCCATTTCTACGAAAAGAAGTGCGCTTTAAGACAGCTTAACATATTTTTTTTTTGTTTTATGAAAGAGTATTTTTAGATATACTCGTTTGTAGAATAAACTGTGACAGACAAACTTAACTTTTTTCTGGATCACCATAATGCATACATGTATGTATGTACAATATGCGCCTTTCTCCTCCTCCACACCCACATTTGTAAGCAGCTTTGCTTGCTGCCGCTTCGAGTTGATACGAGAAAGTTATTTGTACAAACGCTCAGCTCACCAAATATTTTCACATCAAATGTATTTCGTGAAATTCCTCATAAATATGTGTATGTATATATTTACATACACACATACATATAATACAGCTTTATCAACGCCATTGCCATCAACAAACAAAAACACCACAAGTTGGCTGCTTATGTCAATTTGTAGATCAAAATAAAGCGAAATAATCGAAGTGAATTTTT
Source organism: Philophylla caesio (assembly GCA_963971545.1). Classification (NCBI taxonomy): domain Eukaryota; kingdom Metazoa; phylum Arthropoda; class Insecta; order Diptera; family Tephritidae; genus Philophylla; species Philophylla caesio. The sequence goes on from OZ020609.1 coordinate 96,813,948, forward strand.
TGCGGAAAAATTCTGCGTTATTAATTTAAATACCTTCATTGGCATTTCCCAAATTCCCGATTCACCGTGCTGTCGTGCTGTCGCGCTGTAGCGCAAATTTATTTCAGCAACTTCTCGTTTGTTGTCTTGGCAATGATAAAGTAAGCCATTATGGTTTTACGCATTACTCATACGCCGTGTACGACGCACCTGTTATTTGCAATTACTCATGAATTTTAAGTTTGACTTGTGGTTCAGGTTTGGCGCTCATAAATAATTTATGCGCTAATTTGTTGATGAGACCGCAAGGCAAAGATGTTTGTAAGCGTAATTGTATATAAGTACGTTAGTTAATATGTTTGTGTGTGCGGTCTTGCCGCGCAGCTGCGGCCACCTTAAATGCGTTAATAACCCTTTGAGGCAATGACTTCCATATGCAACCACAGGTTTGTGTGTGTTTGTTTTTGCGTATGTTCGCATGTGATTGAATTTGGCAAGATTAATTTCCTAAATTTTGCTTGTGGGCTTACAAATGTAAGATTCCCATTAACAATGCTTTAATGAAGCGAATTGGCTGACGGAATAAACATACATTGTTGGCACTTGAATACCACTAATTAGATTACGAATCCATTAAACCTTAAACACCTACGTATTTTTTTTTTTTTTTTGCATAATACCACCATTTACACGTTTGCACACGTCGACTTTATATCCTCCATTATTGCAGAAATCGAAGAATTTAATATACTTGTATCTTTATGCTAAGTATATTAAGTACACATAAATGTATTTAATTTAAGGCACTCACTCACTATTGAGATAAGGTAAGGTAGGATGAAGTGAGGTGAAGAGAGTGGATGTGTGGAGAGTTTTGGTCTAGCGAGCTTAGATATGGTGGATGAAGTTGTAATGAGGTTAGGTACGCTGAGTCAAGGTGTGGTGAGTTAAGGTGTTGTGAGTTAAGGTGTGATAAGTCGAGGTGTGGTGAATTTAGTTGTGGTGAGTTAACGTTTGGTGAGTTTAGTTGTGGTGAGTTAAGGTGTGGTGAGTTTAGTGGTTAAGTGTAGAGTTTGATTGTGTTGAATTCAGATGTGGTAAGTTTAGATGTGGTGAGTTCACGGAGCGAGCGTTTTTACCGCTTTCAATGGTTTTTTGGGTGAAAGTCGTTTCAAACTTGTCTATACGCGGCCGAGCCTAGGTGTAGCCTTTTCTACATATATTTATTAATATTGTTATTTAATAATTACAATTAAAACTGCGATAAATACATTTAGCACTAGCAGCAAACCAATCGGATGTACACGTACATATATTTAAATATCATCATCTGTTTTAAAAACATTCCCTCTGACATACCTATGTACATATGTACATATATATGTATGTATGTATGTGGCTGAGCTTCAAGCAAATGATGTTACAAAAATTTGACTTCTTTACTGTGGTGAGAAGAAGAGCAAGCCTGTCAAAGGTGATACAAATATTTCCATAAGGTCGTCAGATTTGACGACAAAAGTCATTGTAGAAAAAATATGTTTATTTACGCAGTTGGCGGCAGTGAAAAAAATGGCAAAATATATTTGGACGAAATAAAAAATATGCATTTTAAAGAAATTTACTAACAGCATAAAGCCAAATGTAACTTTACCGCCTCACGTCAATGCCTTGTGTACTCGGTCCGTCTTTGGAATTGTTTACCACCAGCGATTAGGAATAATAAAATCACGCTGCGATTCAAAGGTGAACTCATGTGTCACTTTACTAAATAATTGATATAGATACCGTTAACTCTTCTTTTTGAATCTATTGATCTCTTCTGCCGACCCTCCCCTCCCTTCTCTTCTATCTTAATATCTATTTAAATTCATATATTTGTATTTTTTGTTAAGTCTAAATTTAAGACAAATTTTATGTTAACATTAGGTATCTACGAGTACATGCACTGTAATTTAAAACCCCTGGTTGTTGTGCATGTACCTTAATAATCAAATAACTAAATAAATAAATATTCGTACAAACTTTGTTCTACTCTTATTGGTTTCAAGGATATATAAGCTACCCTCAAACCTATTTATGGAACTTTATCATCAAATAGGTAAGTTAGCTGTGCCAACTACAATCTATCCACCAAAAATCGATATGCCGTTGATATGTAATGCAAAATTAAATCCTTGCGATCATTCATAGCGTTATATTATTCAAATCGCATAATCATTGCAATATTCGACATTCATACACATATATGATATTTACATAATTTAATTTAATTATCCATGCAAATAATTTCGCTAATACGGATTAAGAAATTTCAAGACAGATTGATTTTAATGCCTTCTCGTTATTATCATTAGTAATTCCACTTGTCGTGCAAAAAGCCAACCAAGCGACTACAAGTAAAGCTGCCCCTAAATGTGTACTAATAATTTATGGCTGTACATGTATGTGTACTGGTGTATACGATTATGTATGTTTGTGTATGTGCATGGATATGTACATAGTTATTATGTGCACACATCGAATGCAATCAATTATAATCCAATGCTTAGAAATGCATTAACGTGAATTGCAACGACGATTACGAAAGTGAAGTGAATGCAACGAAGCAACGAAGGGCAGGAAGCACGACAATTGTGAGCCTTCAAGTGGCATGCCACCCCCGAAAATCCCAAACGATCCAAATACAAATACTTGTATTGCTGCAGTGTGTTGTGTGAAAATATTGCCAGTGCTACCCAAAATAACAATTTTTTCACTTGAATGCAGTGAACTGTTGCACAATTTAGTGTACCTTTGGAGCATTGCTGACAAAACTTGCTGTAGGCAATAAAAAACTGAGGAAAACTGCAAAAAAAAGAGAAGTTTTTCGTTTGCACCTGTTTTTAAAAGCGCCTTTTGTGCCACAAACGCTCATGTTTGCCGATTTGTAAATGGGAATGTGGATGTGTACGTAAGCATTTTTGTTTGTTTGCCGCTGAGCAACAGTTGATGGAATTTTTTTTAGAACTCATTTTTTTTCGATTACTCACACATTTGTACCCATTTTGTGCATTTAAGTGCAGCGAAGCGACCATCTGATGGCAGCGCAATGGCGGTGTAGTGCCGTAAGGGTACATTGACAGTTGGCAGTCGCCATTCTGCCACCTGGACGTGCCAAAGCAGAGACATCTGGTTTTGCAGCGACTGCGTATGCTTGAGTAAATTTGTACAGCGCAGTTGGTAACCAGTACGAGGGCCACACACATATACACTGCGTGTAACAACCATAGTACCAATAAAAATTTTAAATTTTTGACGACTTTTTCTTTCTAATTCACTTTCATTTTTTTCTATTAAAAAGCAGTTCACCTTATAACAAAAACCACTTAATCCAAAGTTTTAAATATTCTTCAAAACTGAAAAAAGTTCTCAAAATTTTAAGCTTTAAAATATATTTAACTTGTCTAAGTAAGTACGCAGTTTTCCTCTTTTATGGCACTACACCCGTGTGTCGGTTAAAGCCGAGACCAAAAAAACTTCGACAGTTCCTTCTCCCCTTCGCTAGGTAACGCCAAATACATTCACCAAATGAAGACAGGACCTTATGCACTTGGTCCTATCAGTGTGTTCGCGGTCGCCCTTACCTTCATTGCCAACAACGGGGGAATTTTTCGAAGAATTTCCACCGGAGCATCATTAATCATAAGTATATTATTATATTTGACTGCTTCAAAATTTTCACTGCCAACAGTAACGTGGGTCCCAATACAGGAGGATTTTTTGTTCGTTGCCTCAAGGTACTTGGTTTTGTCCTCGTACACAACAAGACCAATCTCTTTTGCTTCCATCCCTAGACTGGTAAATGCTGCGCTGACGGCCTTGTTGTTAAGGCCAACGATATCAATACTATCTGCATACGCCAGCAGCATTGTGCTTTTGTTCAGATTGACAGATCTTATTGCGGTTTTCCGTATCAGATTGAAATAGTTGCACAAAAATGAGTCACCTTGTCTAAAACCTCATTTGGTCTCGAACGGCTCGGAGAGATCCTTCCCACCTTGGACGGAGCTAAGTGTTGTGCTGAGCGTACCACTACATAGCCGTATTAGCTTAGCAGGGCTTCCAAATTTAGACATGGCTTTGAATAGACTGCTTCGAGTCGTTTCATCAAAAGCGGCTTTGAAGTCTTCACTGAGATTCCAATCTTCTGGCATTGTCTCGTCGGACCAAATTATGCTTCCGACCAGCTCTTCGCCGCCATCTTTGAACAGCTCAGCCGATAAACCGTCTGCTGCAGGCGCTTTGTTGTTCTTTAATTGACTTAGTGCTGTTCTCACCTCGCCTTGGTCGCAGTTTTGTAGCTCACTTATTTTTAGTGTGAAGTAGCTGAAGACCACCGTTGAATTTTAACAATTTTTTATATCCAAGGATATATTTTTTGTGCACAATGGTTGTTTGTAACAACCGAAAATAATAGAGATAGATACAGACTTTTATATACCAAAATGTTCAGAATGAAAAGAGTAATCGATTTAGCTCTGACTGTCTGACCATCCATCCGTCCGTCTGGATAACTTGAGTAAAAATTGATATTTCTTAATGAAACTTGGTACATAGATTGGCCAGGTTAGATTGGTATTGCAAATGGTTGAGATCGGTCAATAACCACGCCCATCTGCCATATAACGGAAATTTTGATAAATGCAAAAAACTTCATTGTTCAGTATCTATTGGAATAAATTGAGTAAAGCTTAATACTAAATACCAGCGATTTAAAACAAAGAAACGGGATTTTTATGAAATTTTGAAGAATGACCGTGGCACTGTATTGTATTTAAATATATTATAAATTAAATGAAAGAAAATACAATGTCTATATATTTCATTTTGTGGTTGTCTTATTATTGCTGTTAACCGCAATATACGCTGTACAGTTACGCATGCCGACCACTACAAGTGCACTCCACTTGGATGTTTTCTTTATCGCCAGCTGCTTCTGCTGTTGGTATTCCTTTGAGCTGCTATGAATTTTACTCTATTTATATGTACGAGTGTGTATGTATACGTAGCGTTGTTTCAATTGACTTCTCTGCACCGCTCTGCACCTGCACCTGTCTGAGTGTTTACTCGACAATTGCACGTCTACTTGCACTTACAAGCATATTTAAGTGTTGTCCTGTCCGTCCATCCGTCCCACTCTGCTATGAGTATGAGTATTAAAACGAATGCCAAAGATTTTCCACTCGAACAATTTGCGCACAAATTTTTAGCAAAAGGATAAGAAAGTTTTGAGTGTTTTAGCCTTAAGGAATTCGCAACGAAGTCGATAGCGTAACTTACGAGTGGATATGGAAACAGGAACTTAGATGCTAAAGCTCACATTTTGGAAGAGGTGGAGCAATAAGATAAACATGACGAAAATAAGAGTGGAAGAAAAATGTAACTTGTTAACAAATACTCGTAACAGTACAAATGTGTAAGTAAGTAAACGAACAAGTAAAATGTGAAAGGCAAGTTAAAACAAAAAGAAAGTAAATTGTTTAAATTGTGTAAGTCAATATGATTGAATGCAATGAAAGTTTCGATTACAGAAATGGAATTCGAAGGCCGCTGTTTGTGCACTTGCAAACGGCTTTATACTATGTTGCAACAGTTTCCATCAGCACAGAACAGTGTTACAAGGCTGCGCTGCTTGAGCATAAATTTTGTTTTTTAAATTAATCTCAAAAGACTAAGTGGTTTTTTTGTTTTTTATTTAGAAACGATGTATTATAATAAAAAAATTACTTTACATTTGGCAAAGTTTTTTCAATTGTTTGGAAAATTAAATATTTAATATTTATTTTAAATATAACTGCATTTCTCTATCACCTAAGGGTCAGTTTTTCAGTGCAAGTTGAACTTTGTTTGTCGTTTAAACTAAGTTTAAACTCAGTATGCAGTTTTTCAGTCAACTTAAAACGGATTTTAAACGGCCGATTGTGCTCGGTTAAACTTAGTTTAACTTAACAGCTGTTTGCTGACTACTTCGTTTTGGTTGCAACAAATTTATTTGAGCGCAAAGAAACTAAGTTCAAATTTAAACTGAGTTTAAACCAGCACTGAAAAACTGGCTCTAAGTGAAAAAAATAAAAATCAATGCTTTGACAGTTTATTTTTCTTATAATCAAATCACATTTCTTTTTCAATTAAAATACAGTTTATTATCAAACAAAACCCCTAAAAACAAAGGTTTCAAGTTTTAAAGAAAATTAAATCTTATTTTTTAAAACATTGTGCTAACTTATAAATGTTTTAAACTAACACTGACTTCTTTGAATTCTTTTGCAAACAATTTTCATAGTGATGACACCAGCAGTATCTGGCGGCTAACTTTTAGACTAGTGTACTAGTGTACTTTACCCATAAATGTATATTTCCAAAATGAACCAAATCAATGATGATTTTCAAAGTAATTTCGTTTTCAAAGCCATCTGGAAGATTACTTTTATTAATCTGCTCACTCATACACGCAAAAATTATCTGATGAAAAGTGGTCAAGGGATTTTAAAATATTATTTTATGAGCAAAAAAATTTTCCTTCATCGAAGCTTTTCTTTCATAACCTCTGATAAGAAACCTAAATACGCAATTTTTCATTCTACGCACGCACCCTCAAAAAACTCTCAACTGAAAATACCAAATAGGATGAATTTGTGCGCTTCTTTCTCATTCACTTATGTACAGTGAATTTCGGAGCCTTTTTTGTGAATCCTATTTGAACGATTCTATGAGTCTTTCTTGTGTCAATTTTGAGTTTGTGTATATCATAAAATCACTAATCGTCTAGAATCAAAATCAAACATTTAAACCTCAGTTATTTATATAAACGCATGCAAAGAAACCCAACGTGCCACCATCAGTGTCAAATTGAAATTAACTGGACCAACATTTATTTACAGCAGTGAATAATAAAATTACCTGTTGTGAAGCGAATGAATCAGTACATTTGGCAGAAAGGGAATACATTTTTATATACTTGAATACATAATTTATTTGATTTTATTTCATTTTGTTTCAGTTCCTCGTCCAAGTGTCAAGTGTAACACGTCAATTGCGTTGTCAACTCAGACTTTATCAATCAGAGTTCGGGGACAACGCAATCAATCAGTGTTGATTGAAAACAAATGAAACAAATGTTAACTAAACAAATAAGAAATAAATAGATTAAATATTGTGAACGTCAACGGTGTTTTCACTGATATTTTGTTCGTTTGACTTTGATATAAATTTCTTTGTTTCAATGACTTGATTTTTCAAGGAAATTAATATTAACGTATTTAATATTTCCGGAGTCCACTCGATAAAGGTTTAAAAAACAATTTTCCATTTATAAATAATGACTTACAACGAATAAATATTAAATGTTAAATACTTGATTTTAGCCTTAATCGTATGCTCATTACAGAAGTGTCAGCTATCTGTTGAGAAAATTGATTTTTTTGAAATAAAAATAGAAAACTATATAAGCAATAGCTATCAATTCATATTTATAATTGAAAAAAAATTACAGAAAATAATCAGCCACTTTTGGGTAATTCAAACATCCAAATTATTAAACTAAAATCAAAAAGAGTATTAAACTAAAAAAAAATTAAATAAAAAACTTTAAATTCATCCGAAAATTTTTCAACTTTATTTAGCTTTGAAACTACGATTCTCGCGCTTTTTCACAAAAATAACGAAAAAATTGTATGACAAAAATTATTGCGAATATAGTAGGCCCTTTTCATTTCAAAACATCCGGTCGTTTTGGGTTATGATTTTAGATTTTGACGAAACTTTAATATGTTGTTTTTGGGTTAATTTAAAGAGCCACGTATTTTTTCTTTTTGCCCAAAAAACTTTTTTGTGATTTTTTCGCAATATCATATTTTTAGTTTCACGAACTTTTTTTCACACACGCATAACTTCAACAAATATCAACCCATTTAAGCAATTTTTTTGTCCAAATATTTGTAATTAACTTTTAAATACAAGCGTCAGAAAATACATGAAAATTTTAATAATTTTTTTGTTTACCAATAAACAAAAAAAATTCAAAAAATTATTTTTCGTAAAGCGTTTTTTTTTTTCAAAAATTTTCCAAAGAAAATAGACAGTTCAAACTTTGATCTTAAACTTTGAAGTTATGATTTTTTATACAAAAATCTTTTAAATGGAACGGGCCCGTAAAAACTGATCAATATATTTATAGACAATTTTGCAGGCTACAATTACATAAAACGAAAGCATATATCTTTAATTTTTATTCAAAGAAAAATAATGCTGACTTCATTTCTGAAAGCTGCCACTTATGTAGGTTATATAAGTTCCGGAATTCCTTTTTCGGCAGTTGAAAAATTTCTCTGATCTCAATACATTTTTATTCATATGAAATCTTAATAATTCATTTATATTTGGTTTTCGTGGAAACCTTGAAATTGTACTTAATTGGCTTTTTAGTTCACTGCTCATTTAATAAGTTATAAAAATATATGAGAATAAGTATTAAATTACATATGCGCCACTAGTTGAAAACATAAATATTTATGAAGGAATATTTGTTCAATTACTACTCCTTTTTTCCGTAATTACCGACCGACAACTCATTTATTTATTTACATACTTATGTATGTATATATGTCGATTCATTTAATTACATTGCGACTTTTTGATATGCAAATGATGTGTAAGCTATCATGTTCCTTTTGCAATAAAATGCGATCCTTGATGTATCATACACATGTATGTATGTATGTATCTTACACATATAGATACATAAGTACATTCATATGTATATGTTTTGTACTCGCACAATATGTCATTTTCATTTGTAATTACGTTGGTATATTTAATTAAAAAACCTAATTGAAATAAAACATATTAAACAACAACAACTAGCATGAGTATTGAGGATATTGTAATTGAAAATAACATGAACACATGCATATGTATGTATGTGTGTAGGAAACTTTGTATAACGCTCTTTGTATGTCACTATATATGTACGAGTTCAAGAGTTTATGAGCTTTGTGGGTAACGCGGAATATTGCGTGGTTTCAATAAAGATAATAAATACCTCATTCAAAATGATTTTTTTTTAAATTGCACTTCACTGATAAGTGCGTTAAACAACTCCAGGCATGAAAAAGGTTATATATTTTTATTATATTTATTTAAAACTTTTTACGACTCACTCCGGTACCTTTTTCAGCACAAAGAAACGGCAAATCTATGGTTGAAACATTAGGAGTCTCCTCGTCAACCGAAACTCAAAAGTCAAAAACAAAAAAAAACATGCCTGCAGCTTCAACCACCTCAAGCACTTCCATTCTCTGGTTGTCCAATAGCATTCCAAGGATTTAATCGGCGATTTCTAGTGTAAGAATATCTTTTCTTGACCTGAACGTTCGTCATAACTTGTGCCGGTACGACCACAATGGAACTCAGTAAAACACTTCTTAACCATTGAAATTGATGGTGAGGTGTCCCTTTAGAATTTATCAAGCCTTTCCTTGGTATCAGTGATGTTAATTTTTACGCAAAAAAAATTGCTTAACCAGAAATTCCCATTATTTCCATTTTTTTCAAGAGGTTATCTGCTTTCAATGGCTGTCAATCATAAATTTATGACTCAGCTTGCTCGAAATTTGACAGTAGTCTATTAATGGATGGCAGTTAAGGGCAGCAGTGATGAATTTAAAGTTTCTGCGCGATCAATTCAAAAAGCGTCTGACTTATCAAACCGCCCACGTATATGCAATGTAGGAGTGGATATTCAAATTTCCGCTCATAAAGATGAAAAGCCTTTTTACTCGTTATTATAAAGACTTTCATGACATATGTACATACTGGTAATTGTATGTACATACTGGTAATTGTATGTACATATGTCATGAAAGTCTTTATGCACATATTTCACACACAATGTATGTATATCCAGCTTGTCTTTTTCATTTAATATTTGTTATCATTTTATATGAAAACCGTTTATGAAAAATGGAAAAAAATGCAAAAATTCAATAAAGCTTTTACCACAATCTATTGTATTCACACCGCACGTTTGCTGATAACAACCGCAATTGAATAATCAGTGAAATAGTGAAATACGAATAGTTGATGAAGCCTTAATGGATAATAACAGGAAAGCCAATGAAATTCAATATAAAACACGCGCGCGAGTAAGTAGTGAATAAATGAAATGCTGGGCAATATGTGATATGTATGTGATAAAAAGATTTTGTTTGGTTTCAGATTTAATTACCCCTGGTTAAGCGAAAAATATTGAAACCACAAATCGTGAGTAACTACTAGTGCAAGTGTATGTATATAAAATTAAACAAAAAGAACGTTATAATTTTAAATAAATAAAAAGCGCGTGCAGCACCGTAACGCTATAGAATATTTTTTTTTTTTTAAATGCAAAAAACAACTATTTTTTCCACGGTTTTTTTCAACTTGTTGTACGCACTCAAAACCACGCTCATTAAAGAAAACGATCCGCCTGTTAAAATAGAGATTTATTTATCTCTTTCACAAATTTCTATTACATAGAAGGACCTCAAAAATATTTTTCAAATACAGATAATTGTTTGCCAATAAATAAAAACGCCGTAAAGGGTTTTAAAGAAAATCTAAATAAATCATGAATTTCTTTATGAAAATATATGTAAAACAGTTTAAAGTGTATATCTTCTAAAGTATTAGGTATTAAATTTAGAACTTTCCTTAAAAATTGTTCTAGATATTTAAAAATAATACTGCTATTAACAAACAAATTTTAACTTAACAGCGCTATTTTCTAAGTGAAAGAACTCTCTCGATAATCAGAGAAAACACTTTAAAAGCTCGCCATTTTGTTTATAATATAGATAGGATAAAGATATACAATATTTTATATATTTAGGTTAGCTTAGTAAATGCTGCATACCAATGTTAAATTAATTCATACATCAAAAAACTTCTAGAGATAACAATTTGAAGTTAAATTTCGCTAAAATTGGACTTGAATTGTTATTGCTTCCGACAGGGTTTGAAATTATGAATTTTTTGCCAGTTTCAGTGTCATTTTTCGTTCTGATAATTTTTGATTCTTTGTCCATATTTTTAGTTATGTTACAGTGAATTTAATTGTCTATACTCGTGTAGTTCAGGTCAGTTGTGGGTCGGTGTGTTACTCTGTCTTCAATGCTATTAAAATACAATCGTCAAAAATCAATATAGGCTGTATCGAGCATCCCAAAGGAGGACACTTTTTGGCTCAGTGAAACAACTTGATAGCTAAGCTGCTATAAAATCTTTATAGTGCAGAGAACATCTTCGGAAGTATTCATCGTCTGTAGAAAAAAAACGGAAAGAGTTGCCGTTACAGTTCTACACTAGCACCACATAGATTCTCGAATATAATGACATCCTTTGAAACTATTCTGCGAAAGAGCTAGCGCGGAGAGAACTGGATAGCCAGGAGTAAATTGTGATGGTGGCAGATAAGCCAGCGGCCTATTTGTTGGGTGAAATGACAATTTTGGATGAAAATAAGTGAAAAGTAAATCACTAAACTTCCTTAATTGTTCCACTGTCGGTGTGTTGATTAAAGCTGGAAGCACAATCGATAGCCTATCGATAGTCTTCCTTTATTAAAACGATCGATGGTTATTGGAAGCACTATCGAATTGGAATTGACGCTGAAGTTGAGTGTATGTTTGAACTTTTTTATGGACGAAGTTAACAAATTTTTTTTTCATATAACGAAAATTTATATGAAAATGAATAGTTATTAATATACATTTCAAAAACGGTGAACACTTCTATGAAACTTTGCTAATTTTGTAAAATAAAATAAATAAGTGACTATTGTGGTTTCTTAATCGCAATTTTGTAATCATTTTTTATAACTTGTTGCTTGGCTACTAAAATTACACAAATAGGTAATACATAGTACGACTATCGATGCTAACTGCGGAATAACATTCGCGCTCAGTAATTCGGATACTCATTTAATACTTTTTGTCGCGCCATCTCTTCTTAACCACTGACCAAAACATTTTTATAATACGCTAGTTAATTATTTTATTAACAACTATTGCATTTATTTATGTACTATCAAATTGATATATAATATTCGTTATAATTTCATGCAATAAAAAACAAAAAAAAATATTTGAAAGCTATTAATCCAACACAAAAAAAAAACTATTTTCACAGCTCAGGGATGGGATGGTGACACATTATTATGTATCTAGCAACACCTTATTATTTCGTTTTCGAAATGTTGAAAAATAGTCTGAATCTGTGGATATAAACGCATGTTGATATTTATTAATATAAATGTTAATATTTGCACATTCATCTGCATGAAATATAAAATATATATATACACATACTACATATCTGAAAGTGTGTGAAATTAATGCCTTTGCATTTTATGTATAGCAAGCAACTCAATTTGTAAAAACAAATAACGATACATACATATGTATATCACGTATGCATATGTATATTCATGCACTTATACATATGTACATACATATTTGCACGCTCACAAGGTACTTAAGCTCATCTGCTTTCTGATAATGTTTTAGCATTAATATCAGTGCCAATTCGTAACGACAGCAATCGAATTAAGGGCAGCAGAATGACATTAATCCAGGAAAAGGAGTTCAGCACATTTTGCACTTTCGATTTATTTTTTTTTTTTTGGTCTTGGTCTGATAATCTGCGAACGAATAGTTTTTTTTTTTAAAAACTCGTGAAACGCTGTGGAAAATGAAATATTTGTGTATACTTTCGATTGTATTCGGGTATTCAGATTAACATAGTTATTTCTTAATTACATACATAAGTAAACCAAAATTTCGAGTACAATTAGGTATTAAGTATTTCAGTATTGACTAATTATAAGATTTGAGTATCTAGAAGATACAAATATCGCTATCCAATATACATACCTATATAATATAATATACTATTGGCGCTTACACTATATAGCTCAGTGTTTGGCCGAGCTGCTCCTACAATTTGTGGTGTGCGTCTTTATATTCGACCACAAATGGAGGCACCTACTGTTTTGTGCCGACTCCGAACGGCAGATGTATTTTATGAGAAGCTTGTTTGATGGCAGAAATACCCTCGGAGGTTTGCCATGGCCTCCCGAGGGGGTGGCCGCTATTAGAAAAACCTTTTTCTATGGTTAAGATTTTGCTTGCCCTGACTGAGATTCGAACCTCAAACTCACCGGCATATCGAGTTATAGCACGCACCGCTACCAACTCGACCACAGCGGCCACTATCGCTATCCAATGGCTTCATATTAACGTAAATACGTATTTAATACACATAGTACATATATTAATAAGTCAAATTTTCTTTTGTGCGCTAAAAATGAGTGATAGACAAAAAAAAGGTGACATTGACATTTGTTTAGATTTTTAGTATGATACAAATACATTTAGAGGTAGAGTCACTTTTAATTTTTTTGACAGAAACAGTGTTCGACGGCAGATGCCCAATATTGCCAATACTTTGAAATAGACATTGGGGATTTTAATTTTAATTTTATTGTATTTCAAACACAAATCGTGTAAATTTTATATATATGTTTCATTTATTGGATGTATAATTTTTCACAAATGCAGTGGAATTTTATTGATTCATGTAAATGTACAATTTGTGGCCTATCCTTTAAACCGTGCTAATGATAGATCGTTAGAGTTACGTGTATTTAATGCTGTACTAAAAGTTCTAATAGGATTGAAAACAACAGTATACTCGGATTAAAATCAAGGCTTATAAGATTTGTTAAGCCTTAAAGTTGTATTTACATGAGGAGATTTTTTGACAGACGATAATTTTGACAGTCGTCCGGATAAGTTAAGGTCTTATGTTATATCGAAATTGAGGTTTTGAATTAAATTTCTTAAAAAAGCGACGATAGATTTATTTCAAAGTCAAGGAGAACATTACTACTTAACGAAAGTCTTAAGTTATTTTATTTTTGTTGTTTTATTCTAAATTTTGAATTTATGAAGGAATTTCTTAAGCTCTCAATTTTGTCGTATGTTACATTTGGCAACAGTTTTGCAGGAATGTGGTTGACATAGGATAAAATGTGATACAAATTATACTCAATATATATAAAACTAAATACTATATCAAAAACGAAATGACTTAATAGATGGAGTTATAACATTATTAACTATTTACTTTATTTGCACATACCACATTTAATTATCCGCGCGACAATACAAAAAATTTTTACAGATTTTACGAAAAAAATGTACAGCTTTTAAAATTGTGTCCATGGTTATTTGAGCATACGGACAATAATTTTTCGAATATTTAAAGCACGAAATTTATATGAAGAATTGTCGTATGAAAAAAATGTTTGTGGCATTGGACCAAATTGGACAAAATCGCCTTGACCCTTGCACATCCCAAAAAAGATGTTACTCAATGTCTCGGAAACTAAAAAAAATGTATCAAAAAACACATGACGCCATTTAAAAGAACTTAATTAGTTTTATATAACTGCATTAACTAAATTTGGTAAAAAAATATTTATCCTGGCGACGATATGTGTGTATGTCCTTTGAGGCTAGCGATATTTGAATATCCTCATATACGTACATACATAAATACAGCTTTACACATATTCAAATCTTGTTTCTGTTGTCTTAATTTTTTTAATGCCAAGAATTAGTAAATATTCGTGGTAAGAAAAATTTTCATTTGATGTCCCATTCTATGAATAACACCATAATGAGCCTACAAAAAAAAAACTCGCGCTTTAGCTGCAATTACTGTTAATCAGCTTGAAATTGCGTGATAGAGTTTTTTTAATGCTAAAATGTTACAAAAATGCAATTAATGTTTCACACATTTTTTTTTTTGTTGGTTTTACCTCCAATTCACTCGTATTCCCTCGCACGGCAATAATTACTTTTCTTCTGATAAATCTAACCATTCGACCAAAAAATCATTTACACACTTCTTGCCAAAGTCACTTTCACCAAAGCACGTATAAAAAGAAGTATTTCTCTACTACTGGAATCCTTGCCAAGGCCACAAAAACTTCAATGACGATGGCGCTGATTACTTTGCACGCTCAAATTAACGAAAAATACGAACACAGACTCTTTTGTAAAGGTATTTATGTATTTAATCACGAAAATACCACACCAATTGACACAACTCAGTTGCCAGCCCACCAGTCTTTGGTCTTTGATGTTGCGGAAAATGATAAAAATAATGATTATAGCCTTTGGAGGTGTGCTTGGAGTCTGTACCAATTCTTTCGACTACATAATTTTCATATCAGTATATTATTCATAGCAATTTGCTGGCAAAAACGTATTGTAGAAAAATAAAAATAAGAAAATAATGATACAAAACGGTTGCTATGACCATCGCAAATGAGGACATTAATCAAAGCTACAGAAAAAAAAGGTTATAAATAATAATAAAAATAAAATAAAATAAATAAATGCCGCGCCAAACCACTAATGATAGCAAATATCCCTGAGACCTACACAGAAAACTCGTTTCGCATCTGGCATGCGTGGGATTTGCTTAACTTCAGCGGATATTTACTTAGTACCCTGTTGCTTCACCGTTCTTCGCACACAGAATAAGCAATTTTTCAAATTTTTTTCTAAATTTTTTATTTACTATTTACCGTGCAACGCAGAAAAAAATCACAAGTGCGTACCTTTGATACCGCTTCGAGGTTCATGAATGTACCTATGTATATAAACACATATACACATATGTACATACATACTCGTCGAATTTCTGATTATTTGCTCCCAATTTTTGCGTTCGCATTGTGTGTGTATTTAGGCGCCTGTGACCAAAGCAAATAAATGCGGAAATAATGTTAATATTGTTTGTATAGTAAAAAGCCTTTTGAGGCGCCCAAATGACAAAACGGAACTGCATACGTTGCCGACGTACATATACTCTCACGCAAGCGCTCCCACGACCACACACGCACTCACGCTTGAGGACACACACGCGCACGCTCACTCTTAAATCTATGTACAGAAAGCTTGCGGGCACAGGAGGTGTAGGTGGAGGAGGAGGAGTCAATGTTGTGTCCCAACATTGAAGCAAATACACGAACCAACAACTAACTTCCTTCTCCCTTACACACACTATTCGCACAATCAACCGCGCGTACTCTCAGATTCTCAGTGGCGTTAAGTTGGCAAACCGCAGAGCCGACACTGCATTTCCTCGATCTCACTTCGTGAAGTGACTGGAACAGCGAAGAAAATGACACATAAAACACATAATGAGCTTTATTTCATATTAGAACCTCGCCTTCTGTGATATAAGTTGTAAAATAATGATAAATTATGTACAATATTAATATCTAGATTTAAACAATGGAGGTTTTTGAGGTTAGAATTATTGTGCCGATTCCGATAGGAATATAGATGTACAACGCAATTATTTTGGGCTCTGTTCGATTAAGTTAGGTTTCTTTATATTTAAACATTTTCGTGTCCGATGGGTGAAATTTTAGATTTAGATTCAAACTATGTATATCGGCTGAGACAGTTATGACAGCGAATTTGTATTTAGGGCGTCAAACAAATAATAAATAACTTACTCTGATCAAATACTTAAACTTCAAAGTTATTTTTTGACAAAAAGAGTAAAACTTAAAGAAAACTTTGGTTTTAATGATACATTATTTAAAGAAAATACATACTTTTCCCTTCCAGCTCAAAGGAGTAGGTTATCAGTGCGTCGGAATATTTATATTCTTTTTGTTCTTTGTTTACTTATGAACGTTACCTCACAACATTTTACCTCGTTAGCCGATCTCAATAATTATTGCTTTATCGGAATAGTGGAAGCAAAAACGTGATTCACTTTTGGGTGCCATGTCCAGTGTTGGCTTATTAGGAAACTAATGGCAACCCTAAATACGTGAGAATAAAAATTTATAATTAATATTTTTTTCTTAAAAATTACTTGTAAATAAACAATCCAGAATCAAAAATTAAATTTTATTTCCGAAGCAAACAAAAAAACAGTATGTTTTATTTTCTAACAGTCGAATTTATATAAATCAAGTTTAAGAAATATTTTTACAAAACGAAATTCTCAAAAAAAAATTTTAATTCATAAAGCATTGCAAATCATGTATTTCTCTTTAATTGTAATTAAGTAATACAAATAAAATGTAACTTTTATTTATGTGGTAGTCAAAAGAATAATATTTATTTTCTAAGTACAAAAAAAAATTTGAAAAATATCGTGCTTCTTTTAAAAAAATTGTTTTGTATTATTTTAAAAATTTAAATCAAATAAAAAAATTTATTTTGTAAAATAAAAACTCAAACTCAAAATTTTTAAATACCTTGCCCTAACCGCAAAAAAGATGTAAGCAACAAAAAGTAAATTGTACAGGTCTAACTTTTTTTTTGTTATTTTCGCATTCAAAGCCGATTTTAATCAGAAATTCGGTGCCATCTTTGTATTGCGTAGGATGATCAATGCAATAGGTTTAATTTTTTTATCTGTAACATAGTACGACTTTTTGCTACTCCACAAAAATATGGCGGTTACATCTAAATAATGACGTTTGTAATATCATTGCAAGTATGCATTTATTTAATTTTTATTTAATTTTTTTTTCTAATTTTTTTCAAAGTAAAAAAGGAAACTTGTTTGTTCATCTATAATGAAAATTAAGTTAATTCATACATTGGCACCAGTACTTCTGTTTGTAAAGATAATATTTATTTTTAAAAAATAATTATTAAGAAATACTAGGAACTTAAACAAAATTTAAAAAAACCTCTTAGATTTTTAACTTAACTTATTGTATCATTATCTTCTTCATCTGTTTCTAAAAAAAAATCTTTGATAGCCTTATAGCATTTAAAATTCAAATATTCCGAGTTCTTAGTACTTAGCTGATGAGATACTTAATTCTCTATTATATACTAGAAGTTTTAATGTCGTTGAGTTGTCCGAATAACATTCTTCGAGCCTGTTTCAGTGCTGGTTTAAACTCAGTTTTAACTAAGCTTAGTTAAACTCAGTTTAAATTGAAACATAGTCTCCTTGCGCTCAATTAAATTTGTTGCAACCACAACGAAGTAGTCAGTAAACAGTGGATAAGTTAAACCACCGTTTAAACTTTGTTTAAACTCTGTAAAATTGCAAGCTATCGATACCTATCAAAACCTTAAACTCGATCAACGTGTCGCTTACATCTTTTTCGCGGTTAGGGCTCGATATGGCACAAGATTTTTGTTTTATTTTTCTTACTTAGGTTTCTGCCTGCACGCTAAAGATTTATACTAAAGTCAAGATTTTAGATTTTGCTTTTCCTAATACAATATTTTTTAAGAAAATAGAAAAAACATATCAAAAGTAATAAAAAAATAATAAAAACAACATGACCAATGCAAAAGTTATCAAACTTCACCGCCTTGGCCGTTTCCATGGTTACCGCTTGCTTGATTTTTTTTTTTTTTAACTAGTTTATTAACTGGTATGTTTTTAAAAAGAAGATGACAGAGAAATCAGCTGAGCGTGCAATCAGCTTAAAACTAGCACAAGCATACAACAGCCACCACAGCTGGCGCCAACCTAACTTCCCACAGACCGCAGCGTGAATGCCGCCATTGAGAATATTAAAACGCCGCCGCCGCCAGGCACTTGAGGGGCCATGCGCTAAAAGCCACAGCCGCGTGTAAATACATATGTGTGCAATAACTTCTCAGTCGGCACCAGCCGTTGTGCGCACATGCCGCAAGGCGCCCAAGCATGGCCTACGCATACACTTGCACATACAAAATGCCCTCACATACATGCATATAAGTTACATACAAATATGCAAAGTTTTTTCACAGCCACATACATACATAAACGTACCATTTTTTCTGCTTATCGTTTCGCTATAGACGCTTTCATTCAGAAATTCCACATCATTTTTATGTGTTGAAAAAATGCAATGAGAAACCAAAAATCGTTATAAATTTTTACTGCCCTTTTCAATCTACACAACTGTGATGTACCCCGTAGTCAAATTTACTAGATGTAAGCTACATCACAACTAATATGCATCGCAAGCCCAACTAGTCAATCAACTGTCCTCTTTTGCACACAAGCAATTGGTATTTTTAACACGGGGATGTTCTACGAGATGACAATTGTCAGATTTGGATCTGAGATGTATCAGTACTAGTACAAAATTGACAAAAAAAATACTAGTCAGATTAGGGAGCATACATACAAGCCAATATCTAATTAAATAAATCGTTTTGAATTTAGTAAAAGTCTGGTCTTTTTCGGACTAGTTCGATTTCAATCAGGAAATTCTAGTTGTGAACTAGTATTTTTTTTTACGAGTTTGGTGCTACACTGCGGTATGTATGTTAATACGAACATGTAGATGCGTTGATTCATTCCCTTATGTTTATCGATGTGGTTAGGGAACACGATTCGTACTTGTGTAGTTGGTTGAAACTGTTTCGGGGATGGAGAAATTGAGGCATGACCTACCCAAGGAGCCACTGCAATCCACCTGCGAGTTCGAATTTGTACGAGTTTGGCCGTGTTGATTTGTGGCTGATGCTCGAGATGCTAATACACCCACTTATGGTAATTTACTTTTATAATTTTTATGGTGCGGTGCGCGCGGATATAAATCTTTTTATATCATTTTTTTTTCTAACACTGCTAAAAAATTGCGCTTACGTCTCGATATGTATGTTACTATTTAGTCCGAAGGGGAGTTGCATAAATAACAGCAGAATTTATGGTAATTTTTGGTAAATTAAACTTAATTTTTAAAATTTTTAATAACTTCATTTTAGCTGCGTCCCTTTGGTTTCTGCAAAATTCACTTATGAGCGACGGGAATAGTTTTATTTTAAATTTTTTTAAACGCTCCAAACTTTCATGAATTTTGGTTTAATTATTTTGTAGGTATTGAAATATGAAAATAGTTTTTTCAAACAAACTTTAAAAAAAATGTTGGAACAATTATTTTAAATTATACCTGTCGAAACTCTTTCACAAACGCATTTTCCCCTAAAAAGGATTCAACGTATTTACAAACAAGCATTGTATGTACATACATATATGTTTGTCTGTATATAATAATCTCATAAAAACACTCTTTTCCACCATTTGATTTCCATATCCAATTATGCGTAAATTGCGATTTCGAGCAGTAACGCTTTTATGCAATTTTATGGATTTTATGTACGAATACTCGTACTCGTACTTGTAATCGCTGCTTCTTTCTTGAATTGCGTGACATTCCAGAAAACTATGAAATGAACTGGTTATGGGCAATAAAAGTGGGTGTAGTTAACACCAACTGAATTTTTGGGGGAGAGACAATAAAAAACTATTGCCGAGAATTATGCACCATTAAAAATTCATGGAATTATAGTTAGAATGAAATGAAGTAGTAAAGCAGAAAGCATTAAATAATAATTTCCACAAGAATGAAGTGATGCATAGTAGAAAGAGAACCCCTAAAAAAAAAACTTTTAGTTTATCGGTTTAAAATTATTTTTACACGCTTATACAATTTGCTCAAAAAAAGTTGTAGATTTGGATTTTCTGACTGTTAAGCGTAAGCTTGAATTTTCAGTTGTCGCTACTTTAAAGTGTATACATATTGGGTTGAATATAAGGAAAATCCTATTAAATATTCAGCAAATAGCAAAAACAAGAGAAATTTTTTGTAATCTACAAAATTCTCTGACACTATTAATGTTGCCAACTCTCGTTAGGGGGTGTGTAAATACACAGCGTCTAGTTATAAATAAATGGTAAATAAGTTGTCATTTTCAGGGGTTTGAGAGTTTACTAATAGAAAACCAAGATTCATAAAATAAAATAATAAACACGTACATATGTATATACACAGCCCAAGATAAATATTTTGCATACGCATATATTGAAAAACTTATAAAATATATTTTAATTTTTTTTTTAATTTAACTACTGTTAATTTTAAAACAAAAATCAATAAATCCATCTTTCCATTTTTATACAAAACTAGAAAACCGTCGTTTATAAAAAAAACTCGACTCCATAAATTTTTCGCTGAGATGTTTTTCTTCCCCTTACCAATAATTACGATTTTTAGATATAACTCGATACCAGTGCCACCTATCGAGGTTTTTTCTCCATAACATTTTGCCTTGGGCAAAGACAAACACAAATTAAAAAAACGGGACAATCCATTATCGAGTTATGGGTGTTTATACCTAAACAACTTACTTTTATATATATACAGATTTATAATAATTTGGGACTTTTTTTAAAACTTTTTTAGATACATTTTTTGCCCATTCATATTTAGTAAATAAAATGCCAGTTTCAAGTCATTAAAAATTAACACTGATTTTTGACAAAGTTTTTAACATTTTTCTTTCACAAATTCATATAAATTTATGCACAAAAGCATATAAGAGCATACAGCTTTAATTTGCCAACCACAAATTCCGGACAAAGATATGAACACTTCTTTATTATAACACGTTGTTGCCGCAAGAAAAGACATGACCGGAGCGGACGGAGAATCGAGCCGCGCCATAAATTTTTAAGTTTTCTGCATGCATTCATACAATATTTCTTTTTTGCATCCAAGAAAATTGTTTAGGTGTTATTTTATGCTTTCTAACTTTCATCTTGTTGTCGGCAAAATTTACTTGGAAAAGTTTTTCAAAATGCCACCTCTATAAATGAAGCTTATACACATTTTATATTTTATTTTTCCAGTGTTCATTATAACTAAGTAAATATAATTTTTACTTTAAGGATTCACAATGGTCCCGACATACGGAAATTAATTAAAAGCAAGGAATTTGACACTTCTAACCGAGAACGAACGTATTGCCTGGGAATACATTATGGCCGTTGTACATAATTGTTTGAATACGCATCGTTATGGAGATAAAAAAAATTGATTTTGATAATATGCTAGCATCACTTGAAAAGCTAAACGTCAACATGTCTCTTAAGATACACTTTTTGCATCACCATAGAGATCTCTTTGGCCTTAAAGTTCCCACAGAGTCAGACGAAACTGTGAAAAGAATTCACCTGATTGCCCCTCCTTTAGAACATTGGTATTCTGGGGAAAAAACTTCACTCATTGCTCGCTAATTTATTTTGGAATTTAATTGTTATGTTGCGAAAAGTTAAGGTCTGAGGCATTCTTAACTGTTAAAAACCATAGAATAGGGTAAAATACCTTAAAACAAATGTCCCTTGGAGGCAAAATTTAAAAAAAAAAAAGTTTAAATGTACGTGTAGAAGATGTGCAGAAAACTTAAAAAACTTATGACGCAAATCGATTCCCCATGCCTGAAATAGGATGAAGCCATCCTCTCCGGCTATATCTTTGAAAAATTAAAAAAAAAAAAATCGTAAACTGTACTAAAAAAACCAAAAATTTTAAATTTCCCATCGGTGCAATACAAACTTATTTCCACGAATAAAACCGCTTAATTGCTTATTTTAAAACGAATTATAGAGTTTCAATTTTTATACCTGACAGCAAAGGATTATTTTAGGAGCAATAATATTGGAAACAGTCTTATAATAAATTTTAATATAGTCGTGGTGATACTAATCTTAAAGCGCAATTTCGCGAATAGAATAAAATACTGTAACACGCTGACACCATCGAGATAGTAAGCGTAATTTGATCCCTTTTTGAAAAGAAAATTTTCTTCCCCAGAAACTTTTTAATAATGATCTTCTTCAAGAAAACCTAAATGCAACAATCGTAGCATTTTATAATTACCATTTTCACTGTAAAAGATTCAAATTTTTAAAAAAATTATTCCCCAGAAGATTATTCCACAGATGGTCTACGAAAAAGTTACGTAAAGTATGCAACATTTGTCAGAAAAATGATTTAATATCTGAAAGCAAAAGTTGGAATTATGTATATAATTGTATATCTTTAATGAAATAAGATAACGTTCATCCTCTCTTTCATTATTAAAACCAATTATAAACGTACAAAATGCTTGTTGGAGAGGAAGTGATAAATGTACGAAATGGTTTCAATAGTGTGGAAATAACTATGGTAACGACTTAATAAAATCAAAATTTTAATTGCCTATCATATTCATTGAATAACATATTTTTAAAGAGCAACTCATTCAAGTAAGCTCAACCGAAATGAATTTCCACGTGCAAAAGTACTTAACACGTAATTGCCACTTACAGTATCAACCAAAAAGAACAACAGAATTAAAATCTAAGCACTTAAATAATTCCACAAAATTATGCGATTAAAAAAGCTTATTATATTTGAATAATATTCGCTTTTGAATTTATAGCAAATTACTATTCAATAGATACTCAAAAACCGCTTAACATGCTGATGGCATTTTAATTGGCAAGCGAATGCGCATTGCAGGAAAAGTAGTGATTTTCTTCCGAAAAAAAAATAGCTTTCATAAATCAGCACGCGAACTGTAGCGAAGAAAAATGAAAAGACAAGTCGAATGCGCCAGTGAAACAGAGTAGCAGTCCCAAGGGAAGATGAAGATGAAGAATGGAAAATAAAAGCGCAAAAGTCGACGTGATTGCTGCAACCGAGTAAAAGTTGTGAATGCGTCCCAGCAGTTCTGCAGCTACATAGTATAAGCCTTTGCCCTGGCGAATTTATGAATGCAATCTGTGAATATAAATCATTTTGAGAAATTCTCAACACTTCGTTGGTTGCCACACGAAATAGCCTGCATTGCCAGCTGCCAGCTGCCAGTGGTTCAAAGTTGCTTATTTGTACCTACTCGTTTGTATGCGCCGACGGCAACTGAATACCCCAACGTCAACTGATGCCAGGCAACACACCAGCAAATTCCAGTTGGCCAGTTGAGGGCTCCGTCCGAGTAGCTTTACTTGAATTGTGTGCTGTGACTGTGCAAAGCCTTTAGCTTTATGCTAGAATTTCTTATTTCCCTTAGCTAAACACTTACTAACTCCTTACACATTTCAATTGCTGAGTCACCGTTTAAAATCAAAGCTACATACTAGCCCTAAAGTCTTTCAGTTTTTGCAGTTTTAAGTTGATCAAGCAAATTTCGGGTAGGAACGATAAGTAACAAATTAAAAAAAAGGGTTTTTTATTTTAAAATTGTCTTCATAATTATTGTGCGTACAAAGTTTTCTCAAATAAATTACAGCATTCTATGGATGGGATGCATACACCTATTGAAAAGCTGGCATAAAACCCTTAAGGTTGATGTAATTTTATGTGAAAATAAAGTGCAATTTCTTTCAATTTATCTTAATAATACCAAGTACATTTATTTAATTGATACTTTCTAATTAGGCTGCTTTCGTTGGATTCGTTCAAGTAAAATTCTGCAAAAATTTCGAACTAATTTAACGTTCAACAAAAATTTTGGCTCCAAAATATCGAAAGACGAAATTGGAAAATTGCATTTGAGTCTTACCTAGATTGAATTAATAAGCTCAAAGAAATAGCCTCCGGATGGCTAAGGTTTACCATTGCAGCCTTCAGGTGGCACTGAAACTGATTTGTTATTAATTCTGGCATTCTGTAAGTTAGTACAATTTGAAGTCTCAAACTTTTAGACTATTCGTTTGTCAGTTTTTTTTTTTTAATTTTTAGTGACCTTCTTATCAACTTGTCATAGTTTAAAGACTTAAGCCCGAATTCAGTAAGCTGCCACAAATTTAGACCAGCTGGCATTCATTCGACTCAAAATAAAGCCTGTATGGCCGAATTCAGTAACTCAGTCTCATCTCAAGTCTCAAAATGAGCTAGAGATAATTGCTTTTCCTCGCTTTCACATTTTTTTCTTTTGTTTTTATATTAATTTTCCGTGACCTGCTTAGGTCACTATTTAGAGACTTTATTTTGAGACTAGAGGCTTTATTTTGAAACTAATGAATTCCTACTGGTCTAAAATTGTGACTTTTGTCTATATTAGGGACTGAGACTGCTTACTGAACTCGGGGGCTTGTCTCAAAATATAGTCACGAAATTGTTACTTGGTGATGAGCAGATCACAAAAAATTAAAGTAATAACAAAAAAAAACACGGTAAAAGCAAGCAAAGGCATAAATCTTACTCCCAATGTCTAAATTTTTGATTCGAGATTATACCAAATTTATTAATTTCAGCATTAGATTTACCATTCCGGCCTTCAGGTGGCGCTGAAGCGGTGACAAGCTAAGTCGATTTAGCCATGTCCGTCTTTTTGAACGCAAATTAGTCCCTCAGCTTTTGAGCTATTTGAATGAAGCTTGGCAGTCAGGTGTCTTTATATAACTTATTAGACATTTGTCGGAACCGGCAAGATCGGACGACTATAACGTATATATTTTGCTTCATAACTGATTTATTTAAGCAGCAAAAATCTTTAAATTTTGCAAAAAAAAAAAAAAAAGTCCGCTGTTCTAAACTCTATAGAGCAGTCAAAATCATATAGATCAAAGATATTTGTATAACATATAGCTCCCACGAAAACCTCTACATTTAAGAGAACTGTTTTAACAGTGAAAATGATTAAAATCGTATAAATAGAACATACAGCTGCCGTACAACCGATACTTCAGATATTGCATTTTGGGCCAAAACTCATTTATTTAATAAGCTAAAGACTTGAAATTTCGTACAAATATTAATTATTATTGGTACTATTAAAGCAGTTAGAATCATTTATAGCGATTAAATATATCATACAGATCTCATAAAATTCTTCCATTCATGAAAGGTATCAGCTTCTTTACTTGTTTTATTTTATTTTTTTGCGACCTGCTGCGACCTGGTCACAATTTAGACTCTTTCTTTTGTGACTTTTGTCTCTGTCAGAGTTTGCTAACTGATCTTCGGCCTAAAAATCACAATTATGAAAAAACAATTTTGAAGAAAAGTTATCCTGTAGGTGGCGCTAGAGTCATTCTTTGACTAAACATCGTATTTGTGGCCTGATTTGTTACGTACTTGATATATTGTTTACCAATAATATCCAATTTACCTTATATATAAATTAAAAAAAATTACATTACCCAGTACCTTTGTAGTTAAAAATATTCGCCTGCAACAATGAAAATATGATCGTAAAGCCTTGTATTACCAAGTATGTAAATTTATAAAAATGTTAAGGAATTTGTATTGCCTTTTAATGGCAGCACGTTTCATTGTCAAAGAATAAAACATAACACTTTGTGAAAAATATCAGAAATCTATAAGAAAGAAGCTCAGTTTTTACGCTGCAGTATTAATGAAAATAAAGCCAGGAAATAACAACAGCTAACCAAAATCCAACTCACACCAACAAAAGCAGAAGATGGAACAAAAAATGTATGAAAATCAAACAAAAAAATTTTAAAAATGACTGCAACATCAACTGACAACATCCAACAACAAAGAGCGAGCACATTCAGCTCATTGAAGATAATCAAACTTAAGCTGTTGCTACTTTGTAACGATAAATGAGTTGGATAGCGAGTGAAGAATGGCAAATTGGCATATATTTCAACGCATAAAGAAACAGTTAATGGTACGAGTATATTATGTGATTGTGAACCCTGCAGGAAAAATGATTTATGACACAGAAGTAGTAGAATTGTGACAATTTCGAACCATTTGATATCTCATGCTGCGATTGTAGTAAGCAGCTGTCTCCTAAATACTTATGAAATTTGCAAAACTGAAAAGGAGACGATATTATGGCTTTGGTCAGTAGTTATAAACGCTGGTTACGTTTTTAATCTGTAACTTTGAAGATTTTCATTCGACTCTGCCTGGAAATTACACCACAAATCATAGCCTCATCCCCTAAACTGAAATGTAAAATTTAAATGAAAAGCATTGAAATACTTAAATGCATTATGTATACAATAAAAAATTATTTTTCGTTTTCATTGTTCTGAATTTGAAAAGCCATTGCAAATACAAAAGCCATTCCACCTTGCTGCCATAATGCAAGTATTTTTCTGAAGTATTGCATGATTTGTTCTTTCTTTTTATAAAGAAAAAAATAATTTAAGTTTTGGGTTAGAAAAAACTAAATAAAATTTTGAGCATTTCCCTAATTAAAAATTTCCCTTCGGAATTTAGCGAACTTAACATAAAATAGAAAAAGTAAACCCATTTTCAACTTTCCATACAAGTACCAATTAATTTCCAAATATTTTCGAATTCAAAATTTTCTAGGATTTTTTTTAATTATCAATAATAATAATATATGATAAATGTGACCTTTAAAAAATATGGAAATGGTCGTACAAGCTCTATTTGAAAGTCATTTCGATGATATACATATTTATATAATCTATTTTGGTTAATAAATAAATTTAATTTAATTTTTGCACATCCAGAGATCAAGCATGGCTATGAATTGTTTCAAATTTAAATTCAAAACTTAAGGGAAAATTGATGAGCACTACAGATTGAGTAATAATATATGCGTACGTACACTCTATACACGAATTATAGCACAAACACTTATTGACAGATTTGGACATTTTATTTATCCTTCTTTAATTCTCTAACAAACACAATTTAAAAAAAAAATATATATAGTTCTTTTACTGACGCTCTTTCGTTATTTCTTCCATATACTCGTAAAAAATTACCGCGTTGTATGGAGGAAACTGCCAGTCAAAATTGTCAAAATTTACTGATAATTTGTAGGCACTTGAAACTACCATTTTTTAGACTAGAATTTAATGAGCTAAAAGAATAAGATTTTTTTTTTTTTTAAGTTTCAAATTTTGAAGAAGTTTTGTTAAATCATTGTACATTTTGTAAATAGTTTAAAAAATGAGTGTTTATGAGTTTCTTAGAGAATGGACTATATTTGACTTCAAAAATAATTTTAAATAAAATTAAATTTTTTTAAATAAAATATGATCCTTAACAAGTTCTTTCAATTAAATAAGCCTTAAATGAATATTCAATTAAAAAATTTTATTTTTAAAATATATCACTTATTTATTGTTATGAGTTTTTATCGAAATTCATTTGCAGTATACTATACTGTTCGTTTAAAGCGCAATGCTGCAGCCTATCAGAGTTAAAATATTAATCGGATACATTTTATGTTGAAAGCGGATAAGCGCTGGCGTCTTTCAATGCTTTTAATATAAGCAGCAAAGATGCTTGAGCACTTTAAAGCCGCATTTTCACAAAACAAAAGCTGACTAAATGCTGTCATTACTGATATCTACATTGCTGTTTCATCTTGTTTTTCTGTCTTTGCTGTAGCTCAGTGCATGCCACCGAACGTTGCAACGTTAGCCAACGGACGTTTGAGAATTTTGCATCGCCAGCACAGATACACACATGTTGAAGCTGTGTAAAACCCCCTAAAAATACTGCCACCAGCAAGGCAAGAACCCCGACACGAAAGGCAAAGCAAGCAACAGCCAACTGCTATCTGCCAACTTCTACCTTTGTTGCAACGAAACAACCATGGCCAGCTGCCTTGGTCGCCACAAACCTCTAGCACGACTCTTGCCTCAAATTTATCAGTTCCGTAGCTGCTGCTTTTAAACTTGCCTCGTTCCTTGCCCTACATGCTCTGAGAACATGCTGCTCTTTCGTCGTTTGTCTATTGAGCGCACGCTATGTGTATTCCCTTGCCACTTCTGACTCGCGTCTGTAATGCCCTTTGAGCGTGCGTGTGCCCCTTTTTTCACTGTCTTTTGTTTGATTAATGATGCTTGTTATGGCAACGCACATCGTTTGTAGCAATCACTTTTTTTCATCCCTACATGCACACACACACACACACAAGCCACAACAAGTCATACAAACTTATTACTAAGCTGATGGCATTCCGTCTCGGTATCTTTGTCACAATCAATGCTGTTTTCCTTATTGGTTCTAGCAACATTGACACATGTTGACAATTTCGTTATGAAGTAGACATCTTTCGGCGTTAACAAACCAAAACAGAAAATGCGAAAAAGAGACCAATTACAACAAATGTCATACACAAAAACACAACATGACACATTTAAATCACCCCAAAGCTGTGGTCTTCCTAAACATCTACTCTTAAGTAGTGCAAGTAAAACACGCAAGTCAGTCTTCTAAGTAAAATGTTGTTGGTATTTCGTACGATATAAATATTTTAAGGCGCTGCTTAATAGATTTATTGCATTCACTTAGTATGTGCGTATACACATGTATGTATGTATGTGTGGTTATATATTTCACTTGGTTTTATTGGTTTAATATTCCACACTGTAAGCTGTGTGTCACCAGTTGGTTACTCATACGCCATGTGGCGCCGAGCGCAAATTTACTGTGTTTTTTTTTGTGTGTGGGTAGTTAATAAATGCGTTCGAATTGCAAATACATATACGTATGTATGTTGGGTTTTTTTTGTTTTTTGTATAATTTATGATAGCCTGCAAATTAATAGAAACAATACACAAAAGGCAAGCTTGACAGGGCAGTTATTAGTCACGTCATTGGGGATAACCATTTAACATCGGCAATAAATTGTAAATTTATTGGGTGTTAGTTGAAGTGAAACAAAATGTCTTTGTTCAAAGAAAAAACTCGACACATAATTGAATCAACATTAATAATGTGCATACACTCTGTTTCAAATTATAACGTCACCACATATGGACAAACATGTTTATTTTACAAATAAAACCTATTTAACTCTTTTACTAAATCATGTATGCGCATCGCAATTTCAAGCTGAGTTTCAAAATTTTAAAAATCTGCAATCAAATATATGGTTCATTAATAAACACTGTTGTGGAATAGTAAAGACACAAATTAAGTGATTTATATAATATTTTTAAATCACAATGAAATGTACATATGTACATACTATGTAAATTTGTAATTGAAAATGTTTATTTACTTCTATTCCATGGTGAATTTCTTTTCAAACTAAATGAAGACTAAATTTTAGGATAACTACTTTACTTAGTTACTTAATTGGCTCCGTAACGATTTTGACCGAGTCAATCATAGCATGCCAGTTATTTCTGTCTTTCGCTAACTTGTGACAAATGGAAATACTAAGGGTACCCAAGTCGTTTAGAGGTAAACTTGGTATTTCCAAAGCACAATGCTTTCATTCATTCAAACGACCTGACTAAGCTAGCGAAAGTACTGGTTCTTTATCCGCTGGACTATGTCCATGTAAAGCTCGTACATCTCATCGTCCCATCGTATGCGGTATTCGCCGTCGCAAAGTCGCAAAGGTCCATAAATCTTTCGATGAATCTTTCTCTCGAACACTCCAAGAGTCCTCTAAACTAATATTGTCATCGTCCATGTTTCTGCGCCATACAATAGAACTGTCATAATGAGAGACTTATAGCGCGTGGTTTTTGTTTGTCGAGAGAGGACTTTACTGCTTATTTGCCTACTTAGTCCGAAGTAGCACTAGTTGGTAAAAGATATCCTCCTTTGGATTTCGAGGGTGACATTGTTATTGATACTAAAAACTGGTTCCTAAGGAAACGAAGTGCACTATTTTTTTTCAAATTGGTTACTGTCAACAGTGATGTGAGTGCCCACCCGTGGTTGTGCTGACTGTCTATTTAATGACAGGAGATACGTTGTCTTGCCCTCGTTCACATCCAAATCCATTCTCTTCGATTCTCCATCCAGTTTGGAGAGGGCAGAACTAACTGCGCGGTTGTTAAGGCCGATGATGTCAATGTCGTCGGCGTACGCCAGCAACTACCATACACACTCTTATAAAAAATGGCCTGACCGATATAGTTCTGCGGCTCGAATTTTATTATCCAGAATCAGGTTAAAGAAGTCACACGACAAAGAGTAACCTTGGCTGACACCTCGTTTGGTATTAAATGACTCGTAGAGGGCATTTTCAATTCTAACAAAGTTTGTGATGTTGCCATATTAGTTTTGCCGGGATATCAGACATTGCGGTATAAAGGTAATTTTTTCTTGTGCTGCACATTATTTTCGTAAAATTTATAAGCTATAGAACTGTGTAAAAAATAAACTATCTAAATTAAAAAAAAATGAAAATCGTATTTTAGTTTAAATAATTTTAAAAACATTTTTTATATCAAATTTTTCTAAAAAGAAATGTTTTTCTTATACAATTAACAATAATTTAGTTCTTAAAAGGAACAGCAATAGTTTAGAACTATTTTAGAACCACTTCTTGGCTAGTTTTGAGCAAACCGAAAATGATCTTGAACCAGTCTCAAAAATGATCATGAACTTATCACGAAATGATTTTGAATAAGTCGTGAAACGATTCCAAAATACTCTCTTCAAATTGATTCTAAATTAATACCGAAATTTTCCTGAAATAATTACACCTCAAAAAAAGGTATCTAAATGGTCCGGAAATAGTCCCAAAATAAAATAATCTTCGAACCAACCACCCTAACTATTTAACTCTAAAATAATAAATGGGAAATTTAAGTGAATAATTATTCACTCAAAGCGAATCTGTCACGCAACGCCAAGTAAGAGCTTTAGGTGTCATGGCCTTAACTCGTTGCTATACGAATATTATGCCAACGAATTTTGAATACCTTTACATTTAACCAAAGCACAGAAACCCGATACAATAACATTTAAGATATTGAATGGCAGTTCGCAAGCAAAAAAAAAACCGTTTTATTTGTAGTATATTCCGCCAATTCACCATTTATTGTTTTCTTTTGTTTTGCTCAACAACTACATAAACTAGCAATTGCGCTTTGGAAAGCAGTAGAAACACACAAAGTCTAAAACAAATATATCTAAATTATTTCAACGACCACTAAGCACTGGAAAATGAATTTATTGAAAAACGATCCACAACTCGAAAGTCTTTATTAAGAGCAGTGGGGAAGCAGCAAATCTGTGCTCCTACGCCAAGCGTTCAGACGCTCAACCCGCTGGCACACATTTCGCCACAGGTTGGCACTTTTTGTGAGTTATGCAAACGAGCTCATAACTATGCAACAGCATGAAGCTTTCAACTAGAGAGGAGCAAACAAATTTAGATGACCCCCGAGCGGCAGGTAGCCAAAAGGACAGAGGCGGTCAACGATTGTCGTAAAAATGCTAATGGCATTTTATGGTAACAACGGAATATGGAATTTTCCATGCATGCGTATGTGTGGTTGTGTGTGTGTGTGTGTGTGTATGAAGAAGCGATTGCTAGACTTTTGCTGTAAATATGTGGCGGGTGAAGGGAGCGTAGCACGGCTGATGAAGAGCGCAAGTGAAATGGAGTGAAAAAAGTGCGGAGTGTAAAATGAAAAACGTAAATGAATGAAATAATGTTTAAGCATTCGAATGCTGGGCGTTGTATGTAACAAACGCAAAGGTACAGAGGAGATGCATTTTCATTTCATTGAAGAATGTGAAATCGTGCTACAGCAATTCACAAGCATTTGCCTTTTTTGCGCAAACGTTGCCACTGCTGCAGCAGCTACTGCTGCTGTGTGTGTTAATGCATTAATTCCGGGCATGAAATAACAAACGACGACAGCAACAACAACAACACTTACGCATTTGCTGCATTTATATACATACGTACATACATACAAATGAAGTAGTATATGTACGTAGCTCAGTCACACTCGCTCACTCACTCAGGTTGTGGCTATAAAAGTGCACGCGTTTATAATCCATTTCCTGTCACATCGCACTGCTTACCATATCCTGCTGAGTTCAGCGCTAACACATTTCTAATTAAATTATTTATTATCATTTCCGTTTTACTCTGATTGTGTTTAAAAGTGGGCAATACTTTTCACACAGAATATTGGAAAAAAAAAAGGTTGCTTAAACAAATTTCCAATAAATTGCCAAAAATCAATGCGACGTCTAGGCCATGTTAAGTTCATTATTTGTTTATACAAAATTTAATTGCCTGCAAGTTTACATACCCGAAAATGTCCCAAAAGCACTAATAAAAAGCTTTGCAATTTAGATTAAAATTTCATCAATTTTTGCAAATTTTCTACAAAGCTTAAAGCTTTGAGGCCGCTTTGGTCGAGTGAGCAGTTTCTGCTTTATTAATTTAAAAATTTAGCAGAAAGCGTTCGACGGGTATATAAATTTTAATCGAACTTCTTTACTTGTTTAAATTCGAACTTATTTACTTTTGCAGGAGCTAATTAAATGTGTTGAAGTTCAGATATTCACTTTCGAATCAATATATCATAAATATCAGTTGCCAATGGTGTGCCTTAAAGAATTTATTAGTCTAAAATTAGACATTTAAAATTCCAACAAATAAAAGCGCAAAATGAAATTTCAAAGCGCTGAGAAGACAAAAAAAATTAAAGTGACTAGATTTTACGTAGAAAGCATTCAATTAATTTGTATACAAAGCTATGCTAAAAAATAATTCCCCCATTTATAGTCATTTTCATACTGGTGAGATAACTCCCATTCGTCCTATTTTCAATATAAAAAACACGAGTTAACTGCTGGATATGAGTTAACTCCAGTTGAGGAAATGTTCCTTAAATAATGAAGCTCATATTTTTTATTGTTAAGTAAATCATTAAATATATCATTGTTGTAAGCAAATTTTCATTGTAAAAATATTACATGCTTTGAGAATTTCCATAAATTGCACACTAATTGGCTACAGCAGACAATAGATGGCACTTGCAAGATATAATACGAAGTAAAATGTAAAGATAAAGGCGAGTTGTCTTCTATTACTTACTCTTCACCTGAACTTCGATTTCCGCTTGTTGCAAAATTATCAACCTTTTTTTTCGTTTTTGCAATTCTTTACTCGCTGCTTTACTCATTTGCCAGCAAAATTTTCTTGTTCCCTTGCATTGATGCAGGATATTGCTGGTGCCACCAGCTGCAGCTACCATTGACATTGCCACTAGAAATTACTTTCTGCTTAGCCTTCTGCTTATCATTCTACACAATTCCGCACTACATTCAATTTAAACATTTGCCTCATCTCACTGCTTGTCTTCATCCGGTTTTTTTTTTTTTGTTTCTTATTTTCATTTTCATTTTATTCCTTTGGCATAGCTCTTAATTAGTTTTGTCTATCTATCCAGCTTGCATGCTTTGCTTGTCCACTTTTTTCTCACTAAAAATCAGCACGAAGATATGGAACCCTGCAGCAAGTTGTACTCTTAACACAATACATACATACTCGTACAGGGAGTAGTGTATTAGGGAGAGAGAAAAAAATTGTAGCACGAAGGCAATTAATTTGTGTCACGTTCACATTTACTAGTAATGCATAGACACCAGCTGTTTGGGTGCACAAAAATGCTTTCAAAGACTTTAGTTGGTTATTCTAAATTCTACATAAATCTATTTGTATTTGTTTTGGAAAATGTAATCCAAACAAACGCACAAAATTATACACAGAAAATGTACAAATGAGCGCACATTTTGCTACAATTGAAATTATATATTTCCTTTAAATGGTGTGAGGAAATTAGAAAAGTGTGCTTTTGGGATAGCTTAGGCGCTGGGGTGAATTCACCAACTGCCTGGATGTGAATAAATAACGTTGCTAGATGTTTATGTTATTCAAAAATACATACATACAAACCTTCATATAAATATGCATACTTAAAGTGCGTGTGCGTATTTCGCTTTAAATTTAACGACTTCTCCTTTGCGATTGGTTCATATTTTTTGTTTGCGATTGCACATACTAGGAATTTCAATTTGAAATGTAAAGCTTTTCGGGCCGGGAGATTTAGCAATTAATATGCAAATCGTAAATGTTCAAAATGAAATCTTATTTCAAATCAGAATTTTACTTTAGCGCTGAAATGGTATTTTTGATGAATTATTTATAAGGAAACATATTCGTATTATTTAAAGAGAGGAGTGCGGAGTTGGGAAAAATCTTAGAATTGCGATATTAGATTTTCATGTCCAGGTTTTATTTTTTTGTAACTACTTTAATTTTGATTCTGTAAACTCGGCGCGAGATGCAAACTGGTGTATGCTTTGCAATCAAAAGTGTGTACCCTTAGTGGACAGTAGGCGATTTTGTTGGAAAATGTGCCATAAAACGCATGCAAGTTTCTTTAATATTGAAGAAAATGGGTAATGTTTTAAACAAAAGCAATTGGCAATAAACAACGGTAACTTTCAGCCACTTGAAAGAAGCTTTCGATTTAAAAGGTATGAATTTTTGATGCAAATTTTTTATAAATTTTTTTTTAAATTGATAAACTTGGAAAAACATCATTTTTACTACAGAATATGTGCAAAATTGTGAGCAAAAATATTCAGTTAGCTGCGCTGTATTAAGCTTAAAAAAATGTTGTTCGAAATAATTGCTAAACTTTTTTAAAAAGTTTGAAAATTTTGATTAAAAATTAAAAAATTTTCAAATATTTTTTCTGCCAATCAGAGCGGAGTAAAGTTGCCTGGTAATGGTGTCTCTGACATCTCTAAAAACCATTCCACAATGTTTCGCTAGCAGCTTTTTAAATGCTTGACATATTTTCTTTACTTTGGTTATAAAATTCTTCTCAAAAAAATGCGTTAAATATTTTTGTAACCGCAAATTTTACAGAATCGTTCAACGAGTCTTTCAAAACAAATATTCGTTAGGTTTGAAAAACTATTCATATGACTGTTGAAAATTTGCTGACATTTTTTATGCAAGCTTTCAGTTTTAAAG
Source organism: Philophylla caesio (assembly GCA_963971545.1). Lineage (NCBI taxonomy): Eukaryota > Metazoa > Arthropoda > Insecta > Diptera > Tephritidae > Philophylla > Philophylla caesio. The sequence goes on from OZ020609.1 coordinate 96,849,542, forward strand.
TTTTATATTGAAGCACACTAAGCACACTCACATCGTTTTTTTTTTTTAATTTTATTTGAGTTATCATATAAATGCAATCAGTTTCTTCGTAATCCCATTTAGCCGCTTGCACATTTTCTTTTATCATTCATACATATTTCTATCATAAATTATGATTCACTTTCATTTCAACTTTATTGCATGTCACTTTCCTGTCGCTGTAATTCCGCCGATTGCTCCCTTTACCCACACAATGTCAAGCTACAAAATCCCATTATTCACTCTTCGAACTAAATGCTAATCCATCGTTTAATAGAAAAAAATATCTTGTTCCATTATGCATTCTCCTCCTGATCTGCTTCAGAAGCAATTTAGATTTGGCACAACTCATCATTTCGACTTGACATCGATGACCTCATAAATATGGTTAGTTGACAGATAGACATAAACATATTTCAATATTGTCGGAGTTATCAAGTTGCGAAACACACACAAACATAACGTTGTAAAAGCGTACAGAAAAAGCAGTTGCAGGCCTCCATCCTCAAGCTAGACGCTCTACTTCTCTAATAGTTAGTTGTTTGTTTTCAATATTTTTTAGTAGCCTTGAATGTTTGTTAAATGAACTTTTTTTTTTGTTTGCACAAATATAAATAAATAAAAATAACATGATGTTCAGTTCTACGAACTGTCGCAAATATTTTATGAATTTGCAGGAATGCTAGTTACAAAAATAAATTTTTTGTTGGTATTGCTTTTTATTCATTTATGGAAATTATCCAAGCGCAGAAATTTAATATACTTTCAACTAGTTGTTTGCTCGTATGTAGATGAATGGATAAAAAAAAGCAACTAGCTTTTAAGGAAATTATTTTAAGTAATAATAAAATAATAAGTGAAAAGTTGAGTAATAAAAAAACTCACTGCGAGAAACGTACCAAACTCTCGCTGGATATTTTATGGGTCACTGTAGATTACGCTACAGCCTCAGTGCTTAAAGTGCCAACGCAGGTACCTTAAGGTTATATAAGATAATAATATTGAATTTATTTTTTATTAGTTTGCCAACAGCTGGAAAATGCTTTCCTGTTACTGTTAGCAATCTTGTGAAGTTATTCTTGTTATATACTTATTCGTTTTTTTTCTTTCTGAGGAACTCGAAATGATTTTGGAAGAAGCCTACGAAATTTCAAGGGGCTGCGTTGTATAAATATATATGAATATTGGAAAATTAAGCTTGCGGTCAAGCGCAATAAGTAGACCACAAGAAAAGTTCGCAAATGCACTATGTTCCCATAATGATAATTCTTATAAATAAATTATGGAAACATTTTTTTATCAAGCTAAAAGTAAGTCTTTTAAATAAAAGTGTTTATCTCATCTTCCTCTTCGTTATACGAGTATAACCGATTTTAACCAAATTTCGAAAGTAAATTCTTTCCAGATTAATACAACATTTATATTTATTTAACAAAGAACTATTATTATTATAAAAACAAGCTTTTTCAAAATTTTTCTAATAATTTTCTTGAGTAAGCAATTTTGTAACCCATTCCATTTTAAACATACAAAATCAGTTTTGAATCGTTGGAAAATATAACTGAATTTTGACATTTTTTTTGTTGAGGGCGTTGCTTTTTTCTCTATAAAAAATACTCATAAATTTCATTCAAACGTTTTATTAAATGTCTCGAAAATCTCTTAAGCGACCTGAAACTCTGCAGTTTAATTAATAAACCGGAATGGTTAAACTGGATATATGTACAAAAAAAAAAAAATGTGTACTTTTAATAAAATTTTTTTTAAGTATTTTAGGTCTTGCATAAAGTGTGAAAGTTGAAATTATATGTATGTTTTTACAAGATACATTCATACATGAAAGGGTGTTTTTTTCTCGACGTGTGGTTTTCAATTAGCCAATACTTTTTTCGAAGATGGTCTTTTTGAATGCTGTTGATTTGTTTATGCTCAGCTTGGTTTGCCATTTCACACTGAAAAGACCTACTCCGGAACAACGTTTGCAAACGTTCGGTGAATGGACCCAACACGAGATGGCCACCGATCCCGATTTTCACAAGAAAATTTTGTTCACCGATGAAGCTCACTTTTGGTTGAATTTGTACGTTAATAAACAAAATTGTCGCATTTGGAATGATAATAATCCACAAGCCAATGTTAAGACGCCGTGACATCCTTAAAAAGTCACAGTTTGGTTTGTTCTATGAGAAGAGGAAATCATTGGTCCATATTTCTTCAAAAATGAAGCCGGCCATAATGTTATTGTTAATGGTGAATGCTATAGAGCCATGATGAATGTCTTAATAACTTTTTCGTGCATAAATTAGAGGTTTGTTGATGTAGATGACCTTTGGTTTCAACAAGATGGCGCTACATGCCATACAGCCAACGAAACAATTAATTTATAGAGGAAAACTTTTGGTGAGCATATTATCTTGCGTTGTGGGCCTGTGATGTGGCCTCCAAGTCATACGCGGCTGTCACTTGCCAGAAATCATTTTTAAAACATAACGACAAACCCTTATCTTTATAATAAAGCTAAACTCTTGGCCATAGCATTAAATTATATGCGTTTTATATCTTCTTAAAAACCACATGTCTAAAAAAATAAAAATATATTATTCGAATTTTTTGCGAACCATACATGCTAGGCATGGCATTTAAGTATACAACTAATTGAGAGAGTAGCATAAATTACTGTTAGCTGCAAATATAAAGAAAGAACCAGTTGTACTTGTGCTTGTTGTCATCCCAACACACCCGCAACCATAACCACCATTAAGATAAATATGACTTCTGATCAACGCAATCATCAAGCCAAATTTCTGCGCAATTCCTTGCTCATGCATAAACATATAAGTAGATATACGTTAATAACAATTACGAGTACATACTCGTACTAGCAAGAAATTTGCATAATTATTTGCCACCTGTGGCAGAAATGTGCAACTCTGTTTAGCCACGAGGTTGCCTTATCAAAATGCCAAGCTAACTTCTACATACTGAGTTGACATCAAAGCGATGTCAAGCGTTATAAATGCCAGCAAACAACAGGCAGGCAGTGCCAAAGATATGAAGAGGATGGCGCGGGGAAAGAACATCCAATCACTGGGCAACGTAGTGCTGTGGAGCGGAGGAGGGAGTGAAAACAACACCAAAGAAGGTGGAAAACATAAGAGAACACAAGAGCAATTAGACGCAGATAAACGCCTGCATAAAACACAAAGTACGTAAGAATGTCTGCTTTTATAAATGAGAGTCTTTGACGCAGTATAACTATTCGCACAAGTTGTGTTGCGTTGTGTTGTGTTGCGTTGTGTTTTGTTAATATTACGTTCAACATTATGCGAGTTCACTAAATGAGCGCTGTTTAACAAGCGTCATGGGGCGATGTATAGCGTATTTGGAGCAGAAACACAATTATTAGTCGCTGCTCGCCACAGTGCCACGCCACAGCAAAGGTATACATTTAGGCGTGCATACGTGCGCGTGAGTGTGAATGTTTACAGGTATATTGTTAGCACAAAAGGAGCGGGCGTGTGTGTGCGAACAGCAATTAGTCTGGTAGCCAAGGTTGCATCAGCAAGCGTGGTAACATACGCAGTGGGAATGTCAAACGACAAACGACAAGCCACTGACACAAACACAGCAAAGTAACACACAATAAAACGCACGTCCTCCAACGAGGTGACAAACGGGCAATAATGTGCAGGCGGAAATAATATTCGAGAGGAGTTGAAGGTTGGTAATAACACTAAACACTAAAATGCAGAAATGTGCTTAATAAAAGCGTTGGATTTATTGTGGAACGAAAATAATTTTGCGACAAAATAATAATTACTTTTGATTTTTGAGCTTATTGATCGAGTTCTTTAATGTATTTGTTGTTATTGTTAACTTAGGCTAGTCGATCTAATTTCTTTTGTGCAAGAAAAAACAATTTCTCCACTTTTTACCCGACGTTTCGCTAACTACCTTAGCATCTTCAGGGGTGATTTCTTTATTCAACTATATAAACATAAAAACAAACAAACAAAAACAAAAGAGTTAAATAAATATATATATATCTGTGTGTAAGCAATACAAGTAAAAGACATTTAGTCAATTACATGTAGTTTAGGACATTTGACACAGATCTTAAATAGTTGAACACAGCAAAAATTAAATAAAATCAAATAGAATTATTAAACACATTGAACATTAAACATTAAACATTAAAAACATTAAACATTTATTGTATATACTTAAAAAACTAAAACATTGATACCATCTGGTGTGGTACTTTCGTCATACTAATTCTTATGTTATTATATTTTAGAGACAAAGCATATAAGCAGCCGCGATATCGTCTGTATCCTCCTTCTTGTTTATTGTTTTCTCCCTTTTTTGTAATATTCGTAAACTTTCGATCGTGTATCTCGTCTTTTCCCTCCTCTCCTTGTCCAATATTTGTGCATTCTCTATATCAGCTGTGTGCCCGCTGGTTAGTATATGTTGTGCTAAAGCTGTGTTGTTTTTCTTTTTCTTAATGTCGGCTTCGTGCTCTGCTAGACGAACTCCTAGCGCTCGCTTAGTTGTCCCTATGTAAACTTTGTTGCAGTTTTCGTTTGATTTCCCTTTACATGTTATTTCGTATACCACGTTGTTTTGTTGGTGGATATTTATTGGCGTTTTTGTTTGTGTGAAAATAGAGGATAGAGTGCAGTTTGCTTTGTATGCTAGTCTTGTGTTGGTGTGTTTGTTGAGATCCAGCTTTTGGTGAAATTTTGGGATGTATGTTACACTGTGATATCGTATTGTGTCGTTTGATGCTGTCATTGTTTGTGCTTGGACTTGTTTTTGTATTAAATTTGTTGTTTTTTGTTCTATTAAACTGTGTATTAGGTGTTGCGGGTAGTTATTGCTCGACAGTATTTTGTTTATTTTCTTTGTATTCTCGTCCTTGAATTGTTGGTTACTTATAGTTAGTATTTTATTGATCAGATTATTTGCTGTGTTGATTTTGTACTTAAGTGGTTGTGAAGACATATAATTGATTAGGCGCCCAGATGAGGTGGGTTTTGCATACCAGTCAAGTAGAATGTTGCCATTGTCTCTATGGATCATAACGTCAAGAAAAGGTATGCGGGCGTTTGTCTCTGCTTCCATAGTGAATTGAAGATTAGGGTGGTAGTCATTGAGTGTGTTGAGAATTATGTTAGCGTCATTTTTATTTATAATAGCGAAAATGTCGTCTACGTACTTTACTATGAATTTTATGTCAATGTTAAATTTTTCTTTTAGGGCCACAATTGTATTGTCCAATAAGTCATCCATTACTAGGTCAGCAATTGTTGGTGAGAGTGGGTTGCCCATAGGCATTCCAAAAGTCTGGGCATAATAACCTCCGTTACAAGTAAAATAGTTATTGTCTTTCAAGCAGAAGTTTAAAATATTTAAAAATTTGTTTTTAGGTATTTTTGTGCATGGTTGAATTTTATCCCACTTGGTCATAATGATTTTAATCGCTAGGTGTGTCGGTATGTTTGTGAATAATGAAATTACGTCAAACGAAATCAGCAGGTCTTCCTCGTGTAATTTTATGTCATCAATTCTTTTTTTAAATTCAAACGCATTTTTAATGTTATATTTTTTTCCGAAATGATGTTATTTAGAAATTTGCCCATGTATTTAGATAGGCCATAGCACGGTACATTGACCGATGAGGAAATTGGTCTTAATGGTAAATTTGGTTTGTGTATTTTTGGTAAACCGTAGAGTCTGGGTGCCGTCGCTGCAGCGGAAGTTAGCTGTTGTTTTTCTCGGAAATCTATCATTTTGCTCTTATACAATTCTTGTACTATGATGTTGTTTTTCTTTTGTAGTGTAATTGTTGGGTCGCTCCTCACGATTTTATACGTGTTTTTGTCATCCAGAAGTTTCTCGAGTTTGTTCGTGTAGTCCGCTTTGTACAAAACCACAGTTTTGTTTCCTTTGTCCGCGTTCGTAACTATAATTTCATCTTTATGTTGTTTAAGAAAAGTTTTAGTTCTATTAAAAGTCTCTAATATAAATTTCTCTGCCGCATTGTGTTTTATGTTTCTCCTGAATTGATTTATTCTGTTGCTTAATTTACATCTCGTCATTTCCTTATCCTTGTTGTTTTCCATAAGTTGGATCAATTGCTCCATTTCTGCTATAATTTGGACCGGTTTGAAACTAGTTCTTGTTGTGGGTAATGCAAATTTTTTACCCATTGACAATAACCATTTGCTTTCTTCGGGAAAAACTATTTTTGTATTGTTAACGAACCAGTTGTCGTTGAATTGTATTCCTAGCTTACGTAGTTGTTGTAGTTTTAGCTTTTCTAATTTTTCCGTCTGTATTGATTCGCGTTCTTCCTTTATTTTCTGGCTTATGCAATTCTGCTTGCATGTAAACGAGTTTAGCTCTGACTCACTTATGCTGTGTTTAAGTTGTTGTTGTGCGTGAAATATGTAATCTTTTGTTGTTTTTATGTTTATGTTTGTTTGTGTGATTTCCAGGTTTAGCATTTTTCTTAAGAACATATGTTTTGCAGTTTCTGTTTTTGTTTT